>CM042842.1:99078939-99588283 GCA_023653725.1 Bungarus multicinctus | reverse complement strand
CTGCTCTGTCTGATATGCAGAATTGGGGAGGGAGAGGGAAAGAGTTCTCCATTGTAATAGATAGTTCCAAAGGTACTGGAAATATTTAACTTTGCATAGGAATGGGCTCATTTTACTAAATGCATAATTTAGAATGAAAGACATTTATGATTTGTTCTGACACACTCACAACCCCACTCACATTGGGTTCATACACTGCAGTAAGCATAGTTTATTAAGTATGCTATAGTGATTTAATTCATCTGTAATTCTAGATCATAAACTCAAGGTTACAAGGCTTGAATATGTTGTTACACACACACACACACACAAAATTCACACTGCACATGAACAGTTACAAATCAAGGATCTCCACTTAATAAAGTAATCCAGATTCTTCCTTTCCTGATATATGCTTAGTGATGGAAATTTCAGTCCCAGTTATTGTCATAACTTGAGGACTATCTGTAACTAGCTCAACCTTTTCCTAGATATCAGGATCCTGTCATTTCCATAGGACCTGGTCAGTCAGGTCCACCTCTGAGTGAAATAAGGTGTTTTTATTTAACAGATGTCAAGAATATTCCTCATAGTGGTCCAAGAAAAGCCCCCCTGCCCCAATCTCTCCAGACCCCTTCATTTGCTGAAGGACTGGGTCATCCTAAGCAGCGCCAATTTTGCAAGGAGAGTCTGTCATCTGAATGGGTCTGGGACAGAAGCCCTAAAAAGAACCAAAGACTCATAAAATCCAAATAAGCTCATTTCAGAAAGGGGGAAAACCTGCCCACCATGTCCAAGAGGTTTTATGGCCCACACATCACAATCAAATCATAGAGGAAGTGCTCTTTACTCTTGGGCTGAGGGTTTTTTGGCCTAGTGAACTGATTGTCAGAGCAAATCAGATTATATTCCAAAAGACTCACAGAAGTTTTCAGATGTCACTGCAGACCTTTGCTCAAGTAAGTAGGCTTGGGCCCAGTCAATACCCAGATGAGAATTCCAAAATAGAAGAAACATAAAATACCTATTATTTGATAAGTATATGAATTAATATTTGTTACAGTATATGTCTCTAATTGGTTTTATAAGTGGTAAACATTATTTCTGAAGAAGACTATCAGAAAAAAGGCTATGAATATCTGGACAACCACCAGATGACAATAAAGAGCTACCATTTCTTATTATTATTTATTTTATTTTGCTTCCATCCAGTGGTCATCTGGATGTCTTGCAAGCTCTATCTGGCAGCTCTCTTACGCTATATCTATCATGTGAAAATGGCCTGCTATTAGGAACATATGGCTAGGCATAGGTTCCATCAATGACTAATTTATCACAGGTATTAGCTTTCATACAATGGAATGTTGCATCCTTATATGCATGCTGTACTTCGACAAAAGGAGAATTCAGATAGAAGGTGCCTTATTTCAGTTCCAGATGTATTGTGTATTGTGTATCTTTTGGACAGTCTGTGTTCTACCAAGTTATAAAGCATACTTTATACACCAAGCTATTTTAGCCACCTATATTATATTTAAAAAAACCTACTAAAGATAATAGAGACTATTGATCAACCCCTGTTAATTATCTCTCATTCAGTGCTCTTAAGACTACACTTCACGAGTCACAATGCCTGGAAGAGAAGCCTTCAAATTGTTCATGAAAGAATAAATTATCCTGCCCTATAAAAAAAAGGTGTAAGACTCCTCCCTTTTTTCAGAGCAGGACAATTCATTCCTTCACAAATGATATGGGGCTTCCCTTCAAGCCTTCATGAGAGAATTAAGTACAATTTATTTTAGATCAGAGTTTAATGCAAAGGTAAAATGTGTATACAATTAATTCTTCAAATTCCTCTGCAAATATGCATAAACAGGAGAATGCCTACTGTGAAAGAAGTAGCTCTTATTCTAATATTCAGAGGTTATTCCTGACTAAAGCAAACAAGATGTTGACCTTCTGTGAGATATTGGAGGCCTTCCAATCTTACCTATGTGCAATATTGAGCTAGCTCATTCCTCCTACAGGTATGATACAATCTCTGCTTTGAAGATCTCTAGCAAGAGTGAATATGCGTCTTCTTTAGGCTACATAGTTTAATTCACAAGGACTTCATTAGAGTAGCGAAGTTCCTTTGTATTCACCTGCTCTATACCACATGGCTCTGCACCAGCCTAAGAACAGAAATGAGTCAAACAACGGAGAGTTTGCTAAAATTAACTAGGTGCACAGAAGTTGAAATCCATTATCAACCATAGATCTTCCTTTCTAGCCATTTCTGCACAACAGGATTGTTGTAAGGACAATTGTTCTGATGTACCTGAAGAACAGTTAAATACTGAAGGCAGTGTCATGCTGCACAATCTTTTTAATTCTTGTAATCTAGGCTACATTTGATACATTAAGCCTGAAACAACAATTCTCATACTTGATCCCCATGGATCAAGAAAATAGGGTCAATCAGAATGGAAGAAAAGCAATGAGAATAATTGAGGTCCAGACTGAACATCAAAAATAGCACCGACTGTCCTGCGCAGTCAGAGGAGCGAACACACCAGGCATTGAAAGACAATCCAAGGTCCAGGTGAGCAAGATAGATCAGAGTCCGGGTGCCAAGAAAAACACTAGTTCAGAGATTCCCAAGTTCTTTGAAACTTGCATGCCTTCCCATTCAATGTCTGTTTAACAATATAACAGAGTTGGAAGGGACTTTGGAGGTTTTCTAGTCTAGTCTTCTCCTCAAGCAGAAGACCCTACGCCTGCTGTATATTCCTATAAGAGACAAATGGCTGTCTAATCATTTCTTGAAAACCTGCAGTGACGGAGCACCCACAACTTCTGGAGGCAGGTCATTCCCCTGGTTAATTGTTCTCACTGTCAGAACATTTCTTCTTAATTATAGAAGTTAAAGAATATTTAAGGGGCTCCCACAAAGAAAAGGCACTCAACTTATTCTTCAAAGCAGATGAAAACAGGACAAGAAGCAATGGATAGAAACTAATTCAGGAGAAAAAACAACCTAGAACTAAGAAGGAATTCCCTGACAGTGAGAACAATTAATCAGAAACTGGAAAAGCATTTGTTTGAAATGGTATAGCATTTCCTGCTGAAGCAGGGGTTGGACTAGAAGACCTCCAAGGTCCCCTCCAGCTCTGTTATTCTGTATATATAAAAGACTTTTATATATATACATACTTTTTAAATATGAGTCACCCTGTTTTGCTTGCCCTTGAATAACCCACTCAGATTGGTGTATTTGCCTCCTTCCCTTCATTAATCCATCCATTACGTATCCATCTTCTCAGTCCAAAAGGTCTTCATTTGAAAATTGTTAAATTTTTAATGCTGATGAATTTTCTACAAAATGGGCATCCTGGTGTCTCCTTGGAATTTCATATCAGAACAAATTTCATTACAGTTGGTCATCTGGGCAAACAAAAAGAGAGAGGGAGAGAGGGAGAAAGAGAGTAAATGCAGCAAAAGAACTATCTATATACACCTAAATGAAAAGTAGATAAATTTAAAACAGCATAAAAATTATGCTGAAACCTGTAAATCTGTTGAGTTAAATAAGTCTTTAAAACTATTCTCTGTAAAATGTATCTATTTTATTTGCTACTTAATGATCTTTAATTGGGTAGAGCAAGTTAAAATTAAGTGCAGGAAATAAATAATTTTATGGCATGCAATATTAAGGGGGATTAAATGTAGAAAATCTTGGTGAACCTGACAATTTTTTTTTAAATCCACGAAGCCTTATGCTTTGTATGACTTCAGAGGAAAATCTCTCAACTTGTGCTGAAATAATTGGGCTTGTATCCTTCAGCAATAGATGAAGATTCTGTGGACCACTCTCTAAATCTTTTAATAAGTGGAGTAGTTCCCCTTTGTGTCTGGCTTGCTCATAGAAAGGAAGCTTAGACGAATACGAGCCTTGGAATTTCTTCATTCTCTCCTCCTTCAAGTTGCGTATTCCTGAACTAGTTGTGTTTTTCTCAATCCTTCAGTCTCAAGGGGTTTTTTTTTATGAAAGGCTGCTGCTGATTTTATCTAAGCTTCATCCATGTTTTCAACTTTTCAGGATGATCTGCTTAGAATAAAATCTGTCTCAAAAACTTTTCCCCAGGAACCCAGCCAAGGTCTTGCATTTCTGCACTGTTCCAGCAACACTGTTTTCATGGGCTGTGGGATATTTTTAGAAAGGGAGGGGTTGAGAGGAGGGAGTGCAAGTGTCAAAAAGGTGGAAGGATGTGGTTCTTCTGTCTCAAAATGCCCAGGTGGTTCTGAGACCTCAGGTCACCAAGTCATTTAAAAGGTCAGGGCAGGAAAAGTGTACTTTTAACTTCTAGAGATTTTCCTGCTTTTAGAATGTAAATCAGCCATCTGGAACAGCAAACCAAAGTGATTTTCACTCTCCAGATTCTCTGCCTTTTTATGATTTTTGCAATGTAGTGTTCACCATATTGTGATCATAATATATGTGTGTGTGTGTGTGTGTTAGATTTTTGAGCTGATATACATACATACATACATACATACATACATACATACATACATACATACATACATATATATATATACATACATACATACACATATACACATACAATTATCTATTTGGGGCAGCTAAAATATGATTTTAAAATATTTGGTATTTGAGCTTTTTCTTAAAGTTCTCAGACAGATGAAAAATGGGATCAAAAAAACTAATGAATGGACCCAGTATTATCAGAGGCTAAGAAAATGATTGAAATCTGCTTACTTCCATTCCCTGCGGATATTTTCAAAACAACCAAGGATATTTAAATTAATGCAATGACATTCATCTCCTTCTGTTGGGAGGAAAAATTATTTATCATGATCTGTGCAAAAATGCCTGAATACAAATCATAGATAGCAGCAGTTCCATTGCCTAATCGCCACTTGATGCTCAGCCTTTAAATAGGTTTTATCCTTTCCTATTAATCTCTTTAATCTGTTGACTTCATCCTGGGCAGACCTTCTTGGATACAATTGGGCAACAACACAGCAGCAGTATAAAATCTCGCATCCAATTCTCATGTTATAGCATGAAAATATGTGATCTGAGGATTCAGTGCTTTATTTATATTTTGTATTTTTATTTTATTTATTAGACTTTAAACCTCCCTTTTTATTTTATGGGTAACTCAAGACCGTGAACTAATGCTCCTTCAAGACCGTGAACTAATGCTCCTTCCTACTCCTGTTTTCCCCAAAACAATTAACCAGGATAGGCTGAGAGAGAGTGATTGGCCCAAATTCACCCAACTGTCTTTCATGTGCACTAGAACTTACAATCTCCTGGTTTCTAGGCCAACACCTTAATATTACACACAGTGGTGGGATATAATTTTTTTTACTACCGGTTCTGTGCGCATGGCTTGGTGAGCATGGCTTGGTGGGCGTGGCAGGGGAAGGATATTGCAAAATCCCATTCTCTCCCCATCTCACTAACCTGCTTTCCAGTTCTGTTCTCCTGTGTAGGGCAACAAAAGAAGACTCAGCCGATCAGCTGGGACTCAGGAGGCAGAGAATAGATGGGGGTGAGGCCAGTCAGAGGTGGTATTTGCCAGTTCTCCAAACTACTCAAATTTCCACTACCGGTTCTCCAGAACTGGTCAGAACTTATTGAATACCACCTCTGATTACACTAAACTTGCTGTCATATCCTGTATTAACCTGCCTTTCTTTCAGAAACTCAAGATAAAACACTTGGAGTAGCTCCTTCTTTTATCCTCATGCTAAAGAAGTTTGGAGCAATGATAGCCAATGTTTCAAAAATCACTTGGGACAAGGGGCAACATCAGGGAGCCTTTCTGATTCCATCCAGAAATTTAACCACTGTGTTGCACTGGCATGTTAGGCAGGGGTGGGATTCAAATTTCTTAACAACTGGTTCTGTGGGCGGGGCCTAATTTGTGGGTGTGGTTTGGTGGTAATGTGACGGGTGGGAGTGGCTTGCTGACTGGGCGTGACTAGGTGGTCATGTGATTGGGTGGGCGTGGCCAGGTGGCCATGTGACTGGCAAACTAAATCTAAATGGTCCTCACTTTATGACCAGATCCTCGCTTAATGGCCAGTTGTTTAGCAAGTGTTTTTTTTTGCCAGTTTCCAAGGCCTGGGAAGCTCTGGAGAGGGCAGGGTGAGGCCCAGACAGGTGGCCATGTGACTGTCAAACCAAATGTAAGTGGTCCTTGCTTAATGAACAGGTCCTTGCTTAATGGCTAGTTGCTTAGCAAGTGTTCTAATTTACGACTGACCTCCACAGAGCTACTTGGCTTGTTTTTGGTGTTTTGACAGCCACACACACACACACACACACACACCCTTCTAACCTTGCTATTCTTTGATTCTGTAAGGATCTCCTGCTGGAGCAGGGGGTTGGACTAGATGACCTCTGAGATCCCTTGCAGGCCAGCCCTAGATTGCTGTGCTGCTTCAAAGTCTTCTGAAACCAGGGCTTATGTCCTTCCTTCGTCTCCTTTTTTTTCTCTCTCTCCCTCCTTCCTTCCATGTATTTATCTATCCATCCATATATCTCATTTACTTTCTCCTCTCTCTCTCTCTCTCTCTTTCTTTCTTTCTTTCTTTCTTTCTTTCTTTTCTTTCTTTCTTTCTTTCTTTCTTTCTTCTTGTCTTTCTTTCTTTCTCTTCTTTCTTTCTTTCTTTCTTTCTTTCTTTTCTTTCTTTCTTTCTGCCCCTTCCTTCCATCTCCCTTTCTTCCTTTCACTTCCTTTCTCTCTCCCTTTTTCTTTCTTTCCCTTTTCTCTTTTTCTTTCTTGTATCTTTCTTCTCTCTTTCTCTCTCTTTCTTTCTCTTTCCCCTCTCTCTTTCCCTCTCTTTCTCTCTCTCTTTCTGTATCCCCTCTCTTTCTCTCTCCCCCTCCCTCTCTCCCTCTTTCTCTCTCTCTCAGCCCATCTGAAAACACACATATACCACACACACACAGGGGTGGGATTCTCCCAGTTTGGCCCTGTTGTATTGTACTCTGCCTCTCAGAGAATAAGCCTTCAGGCAGGGGTTGTGCTTTTTAATCTTTGTGTTGAGTCTTCAAAAAAAACATGCAATCAACAGAAACAAATGAGGCAGCTTAGAAACAAGAGGATGCTCAGAGCAACCCCAGTTCTACAGTATCATACGGTAGAATAAGAACAGCCAGAAGAAAGGCAATAGCAGGAAGGAAGGAAGGAAGAAAGAAGAAACAACCCTATTGAGGGCTCAGAATCATGCAGCCTTTAACGTTTCAGATTGGTGATCCTTCCTAGACCCACCTGGTGTTTCTTATTGTATCTACAGTACATGAGTTTCAGTCCCAAAGATGCTCCTTCTCCCCAGGAGCCCAACCTTCAATTCTGGATGAATACTTCTGCACCCTTTCACTCTTTGTTCCTCAACATCCTTCTTACATTGGATCACAAGCTATTGAACCAGATCAGAACCAAGAACAACAGCTGCAGTTATGTAGATGTAAAAGAGACTGGAGACTTTACAGCCTTCAAACCCCAATCCAAGATTGCAGGCAAAACAGGAGCTTCAGGCTCAATACTTTTAATCCCCTGACAAGCATAGCCAGATATTATTTCTCTTCATTGTGTCCCTGTATGTGACATTGTTGCAGAGAACTTACATAAACAAAACAAACTTTACAAGAATAATAACATCTTTAGAAATGACCCTTTCTTCAAAAACCAGACATTAGGAACTGTGAGTGGAGAAACTTTATTATTTACTTAGATTCTATTTAACCTCAAGAATTCACCTGAAGATAATAATCAGGCAACCCAAGACTGACAAATCAAAGTTAACGACTTCCATAAATGAACACAAAAAACATTTCAGAAATGTAACACTCAAAATCCCATGCTTTAACAAAAATGAATTTGTAGCACAGAAGGGAAAATTCCAAATTTACAGATATTGTAAACAAAAGGTTTCTAATGCAACAGAATCGGATGCCTGTATGCTGACTTTCTATATGACCCCATATTCCTTCCATCTCTGTCACTCTGGGGACAGCCACCCAGGGGTGGATTCCTTTTTCCCTTCTTTCTTTCTTTCTTTTTTTCTTTCTCTTTCCCTCTCTCCCCTCTCTTTCTCTCTTCTTCTCTCTCTCCTTTTCCTTTCTCTTCCCCTCTCTGTCTCCCGCTCTCTCTTTCTCTTTCTTTTCCCCCCTCTCTCTTCCCCCCCTTTGTCTCTCTGTGTCTCTATGGCTCTCTCTCTCTCCCGCATCTCTGTGTGTGTGGTCTCTCTCTGCCCCCTCTCCTATCTTCCCCTCTCTCTGTTCTGTCTCTCTCTCACACACAGAGAGAGAGGGAGAGATAGGGAGAGGAACGTTCTCTTTCTTCCACTCGTGCTGGCTGGATTTGAATGGGGGAACGCACCAGGTTGCTTTCCTCTCGCTACCTCCTGAGCTTCCCAAGGAAATTTCCCACCGCCAGCACGTTTCCAGAACACATTACCACTTCTCTCTTCCCCACTCCTGTCTCTCTATGGCTCTCTCCCCCACTCCCCGTATCTCTCTCTGTGTGTGTCTCTCTATGCCCCTCTCCCTTATCTTCCCACCTAGGGTGGAAGTGTCCTTCTTGGGCGACCTTTCTCATCCTCCTCCTCTCGTGACTGGTGGTTGTGGTTGGGGGGAGTTGCACATGCACGGGAAATACGCCAGGGTTTTTCTCTGCTTGGTACTTATTTGCATTTCACCTCCCTTTGTAAAACAACCACATAATTTATGAACTTCTTCCTGCTCTATTTACCCAACCAATTCGACCTCCCAATTCTCCTTACAAAAAAGCGACCGATCCATTCATTCAGAGG
Organism: Bungarus multicinctus; assembly: GCA_023653725.1. NCBI lineage: Eukaryota > Metazoa > Chordata > Lepidosauria > Squamata > Elapidae > Bungarus > Bungarus multicinctus. The sequence goes on along the minus strand of CM042842.1, from coordinate 99,579,469 downwards.
AAAGCCTCTGTTCAAGGTGGGGGGAAGAAAGAGATCCCCTCCCCATCACTCCCACCGGGCGCAGCCAAAGCCTGAAGGTCTGAGAGGGACCCAGACTCACTCCAGCCTCCTCTGCCTCTGCTTGGAGCCTCCCCACAACTCTGATGCCCAGCCCGGCGCTTCTTCCTCCTTGCTCGACTTGGCGGTTTCACCATCTCTGCCTTGTTGCCATCTCCTGGCTCTATGCTTCCCTTTGGGGTTTCCTCTGGAGAGGAGATGGTCTTTGCATCCCATTCCCTCCACCGACCTTCAGCTTTTTCTTCGGTTCTGGGCAGCAGCCCCTCAAAGGTGAGCCTGGGATTCTTAAGGCCCCAGGAGTCTTGCTCCTCAAATGAGCAGCCACCCGCCCGGCGCCATTTTTCTGTGCTTTGGCACTCTTTGAGGAGCATTTCCCTGTGCATGGGCAGCCCCCATAGGCACCAGTCATGAGAGGAGGAAGAGGAAGAGAAGGGTTGCCCAAAGGAATACTTCCATGCACATGCGTGCACACATACACACACACAGGGGGGGGGAGAGAGGGGGCTGTGCATCCTGGAAATGCTCTGGTGGTGGAGAATTTCCTTGCTTTGGAGGCAGCAGCAGCAGAGGATACCTGGGTGTTCCCCTGGCCAGGATCCAGCAGCACCAGGGAGAGAAAGAGAACATTCTCTTTTCTCCTGGCCAGCGCTGCTATGGCCACCTGGCTTCTTCATGGCCAGGGGAGAAATACAACGTTCCCTTCTCTTCCAGCCATAGCCTTGCAGTGGGGGGGGGGGGGGGGCAGCTAGCTAGCTAGGTTGTGGGGAAGCAATCCAGGCAAGCCCAGGGACGGGGGGGGAGGGACAGCGCAGCAGCCTAGGTTGGCCCAGGAGTCGATTCAACTGGGGCTTGCTTGTAGGCTCACTCACCCAGGGAGATCAGGGCTGTGGGTGGAAAGCAGGCAGCAATGGCAGGCAAGATGAGGAATAACAGGGTAGGGCGGGGAGTGGGTGGGCAGGAAGGGGCGGGGCCAGCAGGGGTACGATTTACCAGTTCTCCAAACTACGTAGACTCCTAACATCCGGTTCTATAGAACTGGTCCGAACCGGTAGAATCCCTCCCCTAATATTAGGATAACAACCAAAAACAACAAAAGAACAAAAGAAGCATTTTCTCTTGTCTCTTTTGTTTCATTGCATGTGCTTTGTAGGTTAGCCAAATTAAGCAAAACCAACCTGACAACTGTGCTTAAGCAAGCCATGGTTTAGAAGAGGGGTGTCAAATTCAAGGCTTGTGGGCCAGGTCCAGCCCTCATGGTGCTTAAATCTGGCCCATGGGGCTGGCCTGGGAATAGCAAAGAACCAGCCCATGGTACTTCTGGCAGCCAAAACATAGTGTGGTGGTGGGGGGCATGCATGACCCTGTGTCCAGTTCTGGCTGGCAGGTGCTGCTGCAGGAGGTTGTCCAGGGCAAAAAACAGAGTGTATGTATCTGTGGGGGCCTCACACAGCCCTGCCGTGCCCCATTTTGGCCAGAAGGGTGCTGCAGGAGGCATCTGTCCCATCTCCTCCCTCCCCAGCCAGCCCACAGAGAACTATGATGCTGATCCGGCCCTCAAAGAAATCTAGTTTGACAGTCCTGGCTTAGAAAGATATGCAAACCACTCATTCTTTCTTTGGATACTTCCACATAAGCCCCAGTCTCCCCTTTCTTGTCTTTACAACAGCTTCGCAGTGTGGGAACCAACAGCCTTCATTGAGGAGTTCCCAACCGCCACCCCTGCACATCCCTACCCTGCCATCCTATCTTGTTCTTCCTGCTGCCTAATGGAAGCTTGAAAACCTGGCAGTCAGCCTAATTCTTTTCTTTCTAAATCATCATTTCCTTCTGTGTCAAGAAAAATAAAGTAAAATCTGCCCAGCCATTGTCTAAGGGGAGTGGCAAAGCTACCATTTGGTGTGATCTGGTAAATGGAGGCAAATGATGATGGCATTGTGTCTCTAGAAGGGCTGGTGGGGAGGCAGAGATTTTCACTCACGGGAAACTCTTTTCCCTGTGATTGCAGCTCCTCAAAGAATATTGTAAAACTGTTAATCAGTTCTGCTTTCTAAGCCCCTCGGAAGCCTTACAATGTCTGGACATAAGGTGTGAAGACAATCTCAGTTGATCCAGCTCCTGAATCTTCAAAGTTAGGCGTAGATTAGGATGGGATGTTTCACTGCTTTTTTCCTGCATTAACTTTCTAAGAAAAAAAAACCATTATCTTATTTAAGGGGGGGATCACGGATATAAAAATTCTCCCCTTCTTTTTCTTATACCAGTTTAAAACTTTGTGAATGCCACTCAAGTAATTCCTCCCTTTCTTCTCCCAGAAATTGCTACATTTCACAGTTTTGTTTATATCTGATACTAACTCTTAGCCACCCAGGCTCATGAATTTGAGTTGTTAGCATATAAATTGAAACAATAATAAATAAATAATAAGATATACCAGTACTTAGTCAAGTGGAAGAAGCTGTACGAAGCTTGCAGTTTTTCTATACACATCAATGGTGATATGCTACTGGTTCGGCCCGGTTCTGCCAAGCCGGGTAGCAGTGATGAGCAGCGGAGACCGAACCGGTTCTCTCCACTGCTCTACTGTTGGACCCACTGCCCGTCCGGGCTCCCATACTCACCTTTATCTTCTGCTTTTAAAGCGCAGCTGCTTTGCGTGGCACAGGAGATTGCTGTGTGGAAGCTGCCGACGCAACAGGGAGAGTGCAGGATTGCAAGAGGTCAGTTGGAACACCTCTGTACCTGTGCAAAGTTTGCGCTTGGCATGCGCTTACACGCAAAGTGTGTGCATGCACACAAAGCATGCCCACCAAGCCACGCCCACCAAACCAGTGATATACGTTTTTGAGTCCCACCACTGGTACACATGTCTCTTTAGAATTACTATTTCATACATGCAATTCCTCACTTCCCTATACTGGGAAATCCCAGCAAACATGCTACAGATTCTTGTTTTCATTAGGAGAGAGAATTGAAAATATCTAGCATTTCTATTATTTATTTTGTGTAATATATTTTATATGCAACTCTTAGACCTCTCTTTGTCAGATAAACCACTTTCTGTACAGTATACAAAGATATTTAGGGTCTCCACAACCAGGATAAGAACAAAAGAACATTTGTCCACATGTTCCTATCTCATAAAACCATAGTTCAGTTAGGTTTTCTCCATTAACTCTTTCATTCTTTCTTTTCTCTGAATACTTTCCCGTGTCAGCTAAACTCTCCCCCACCATGCAATAATAAAAGTTGTTAAAAAGCTTTTGTTCACATAATGGAAGCTTTTTATAAAGATTTTATATCACAAATATGATTGGGTGGTTGATTGTGGGGTTGGGAGGTTAGAGTCACTCACAGCATGTGATTTGGGGAGGATGAATCCCCAGTTTCTTTTTCATTTTCTGAAAAACTATATTGTGATAATTTCTCTTTTAATCCTCCTTCCATTTTTATGATCTTGCTCTTGCCCAAATCCACCTGTCAGTTCTGTGGTTAGAAATAGATTTTATTCTCCACTCCAGTGTTAAGGCAGCATCAGGTCTTCACAAAAGCAATAAATATGCCAGACTGCTTATATTTTTGTGAACAGCTGCATGTTATAAAGATAACTGAAAATGAAACGAATCTAAGATAATGTCTTTTTTCTCATTTTTTTTCTTTCGGGGCCGATTCTGGGAAATTTTTTCCAGGAAAATTAGAATTTATGCCATTTCAGAATGTGCAGCTTTAATACCTCTTGCAGATGAGTTTGTACTGCCAATCAGATTTGAAAGACCTGAAATACTTTCCATTGAGATATACTTCGCCTAATGCCACAGCAAATGCTGCTACTCATAGCAATCAAAGTGGTGATTGGATTTCACTGAATAATAGAGCAATGTCACACAGCACAGTACTCTATGATGGGTTAAAGTACATGCACCACCTTCCTTAAAATAGAGTTTCTGTTCTCTTGTTCTTTCATCACTTGTTTTTTTATTCTGCCACTTTTAGCTGCCATTTCGCTTTACCTTCTGTTCGCATAAAATCTTTTCGCATAAAATCTTCAGAACACAGAGTTCTTGTCCTCAGAACTTTGCTGTCACAATAACCAAACTGCAACACTCCACTACAAATGTGAGCAGAGGTCCAAGAGGCCTTCTTACTGAACCCTTTGAAACTATCCAACTTGTCATCACCCATGGGGAATATGGAAGTTGAGTGGTCACCCAAGAAAATTAGTAAATAAGAAAATGAATTTCTCCAACCTTGCGATCCTTTTTGATACCTCCCTGTGTCACAGCTATTTTTCAAGAGCTGGAGATCTTAATCCCTTAAGAGATATAAGGGGCAAAAAGCAATGAAGAATTTTCCTCTTCTCTGTATATTGGATCTTCCTTGCAATTCTTCTGGATCCACAATCAAATATATTAATATTTTTTGTACCTGCAAATATTGTGCTGCAGTAAAAAACACCTGGATCTATGGTCAATGACATCACTTTTGGTGATTCTGAACGCTCTTTAAGTGAAAGGGTTTCAATTTATTGCACCCATCAACTATCTCCACAAAGTCTCATTTACATATAAGTTTCCTTTGTTGACTTATTCAGGCTGCAGAAATTGACGAACTGGATGACTGGAACTTGTCCTTGTAACTTCAATATGATCCCTAACCTCTTTGGGATGACAATTTTAAAAATTATCGTTGCAAAGACTATTATACTGATGGATATTGTCAGGATGATTACGAATATTAACCAGGAGCCATTTATTTATACATTTTCTCACTTGGTTGTGCATGTTACAGCGCCTACAAACTTCTCATTGCATGAAGCAAGTTTTAACTGTGGGGGATGATTGTTTTTAGATTATCACATTTTGTTATTGTTTTGGTACACAGGACCCATGGAATATAACAGTTCATGGCAATATTACTTATGAAAATAATGCTGTAAAAGAATATTTTGTAATGTTAGTTAACTCAACACCCCACCCTGGGCTGTGCCGAGGCCATGCAGTAGGTGGGCATTTGAGCTCATATAGTCTTCACAGTAAATCTTTCATATTCCTGTGAGTTCCAGGTTTTTATTCTATATTCCTACATCAGTAAAGAACTTAAGTAAGTAGAGGCTTGCAAAAATTGATAAGAAAACCTGGTACATACTGAAAGTACTTGTGTACAGTAGGTATTTCTATTATTTGACCCTTTTAGGTATAAGTTAAGATGGGTTAATTAAAAAGTAGCTTGGTGCACAGCATCTGATTTCTCCAATTAACTGAATAGAAAGCCTTTAGCTGGACTTAGGTACTAACATGATCAGGCAGTTTGTCTGGAAGATTGTTTTCGTGTGTGCAATTGCCAGAAGAAACAATGAAGGTGAGTCAAAAGATGCAAATGCTATTATTACACTGTTGCATGTTGAGCTGCTATAGTAATAGCAAATAGCACTAGACTTATATACCGCTTCACAGTGCTTTATATAGCCCCTCTCTTAGCAGTTTACCGTGTCAGCCTATTGTCCCAACAATCTGGGTCCTCATTTTCTGACCTTTGAATGATGGAAGGCTGAGTCAACCTGAGCCAGGGAAACTTGAATTGCTGGAAACTGCTGGCAGCTGGCAATCAGCAGAAGTAGCCTGCAGTACTGCATTCTAACCACTGTGCCACTACGGCTCTGGGAATTCTTTGGAAATGATACAAAGAGAACCAACCAAAGAAGTTTCTATTAATCTAAATAGTTGCACCAAGATAATGCACTGCAGCAAAATGGAAAGTCAATTAGATATTCTCAGCGAGGCATTGAGCAATCTGCTCCTGGAGCCGCCCAGCAGACTTCACCTAAATAAACTGGATGTGGTGGACTCTGATTGCTCTCCCAAAGAGAATTCTTGTCAGCAATATGCTTTGATTCTTCTGGAAGTAATCACTAAGGGTTACTAGTTGGTGTTTTATTAAAAAGTTATGGCAGTCAGCACAGCTCCTCAGGGCCAGTTGTTTTCCTGGATAAGTGATTGAGGGGAAAAAAATGGGTCAACTCGGCTCTCCTGGCAAGACCGCAACTGATGAAGAGGATGCTGCCATTTCTTGTGCTCCAAATATTTTTAGCAATGTTTTACATAGGAAGCACAGCTTTTTTAGCGAATTGTTTCCAGGTCACTCAGAGTAAATCAGACGAGTTGGGTTGAGATTGGTCACTTGTACATTCAGGAGCACTCATATATATCACTTAAGGTAAAGCCAAGCAGTGTCTGCAAGAGATTAACCCCATTCCCCCGGAAGGTGACAGCCACAACTATGGCAAAGGCCCTCTCCCCATTTTGTGAGGCTAAGAAAATGAGAATGGTTTTTGCACAATCCAAGTTTCATAATGAAACAACAAGCCACAATAAAAGTTGGTGCAAGCATCATAGTAAATCTTATGCTGTTGCCCGACAATTTCATTCCTACAGCCAATTTTTTTATTAATCAACTGCAATCCCATAATCTTGTTCCTATTGTAAGGGAACACCAGAAAATACCATTACTGTCCTAAAATCAAGCTGGCCACATGGTCAAATCTATTTCAGCAGTTCCCAGGAGCTCTGTAGCAACTTACCCCATAATGTCTACTTAGACATTTGCTGGAATTTTTCTTTACTGTTGATCCTTAGCAGAACTTCCTCTTTCTTTTGCAATAGGAGCTGCCAGCATAATGATGAATTGCCCTAATTTTCTCACCCTCTTTTGAATTTTGCACGTGCAGAAAAAAGCAAGATCACAGTGTTTCAGTCATGGCCTAGAGATGAGATAAGTCAAACATCATGGAGAGCAACGAGGCTGCCAAGTCGTTTTGATGTCCTAGTGAAACCCTAATAAAAAAAGTTTACTTGGGTGTATCCTGCCTTTCGTCTAGGAATTGTAGGCAGCATTCCTAGTTTTCCTTTCACTATTTTTCCCTACACAAGAAATGGTACATTGGACTGAAAGTGACAGACCCAAGTCACCCAGAGACTTTCTGTGACTGAGGATGGACTTGAATTCTGGCTATCCCTACATATTATGGCCCTCCCTTGCTAGCACCCACACATAAAATGGCAGACAATTAACAAAGACATTTTTGGAGAGATGATTCATCCCTGAGTAGTAAAACTTTATTACAACCTTCCCTAGCATATCCTTAATTCCAAGGAATTAGATAGTTGAAACATCTGGAGGTGTGATGGAATGATGGAAAGACATTGGGAGACTGGGCCCAGAAATGTTGGCAAGAGAATGGTCAGCTAGGAGGCAGCATAGCCTAAAACTGGATAGCGGACATGGTAAGAGGCTCAGAAGGGACCCTAATTTCCCAGGCTGTCAAGGCCAGTGGAAGGGGTGGAGATGAAGAATTGCACTTTCAGACTTGCCAAGTAGTTTTATATTGACCATGGTCAATATAATTTTATACTGAAAATGACTTAACTCCCAGTGACAGTTAAATTATTTTGGTGAGTTCAAGCTACTGTCCTAGATGAAACCCAGAGCATCCAGGAGCACACCACTAAGATGACACCCAAAGATGAGCTTCTGAGAGAATGCTTGGGGTAGCAGCACATAGGAGAAGAAGTTCAAGCAGAGGAAGTGCCATGGCAAGACAAGACCTGACATGGGATGTACCATCAACAGATAGGTAAGGAGGCAGAAATTGGGAAATCTTACCAGTGACTGGAAAGGGCTGGACTAGAAGGCAGCACCGAGGCGCTCATCATAGCAGCACGAGAACAGGCCTTAAGCACCAGATCCATAGAAGCAGGGATCTACCCCACTAGCCAGGACCTAAGGTGCAGATTGTGTAGTAACAATCCAACATATAAGATGCAGGCAGGTGTAAAATGCAGGCAGGAATAGCATATACTGAACCATCACTATGAAGTAGTATCTGTACTGTGTATAAGAACATCTGCAAGACCCTTTCAAGTCCTGATGGAAGATTCCAGAGAAGTTGTGGCACTTCCACAACTAGGACTTCTAAATCCAGATGGACAGGCAGGTATTGGCCAATCAACCACACATCATGGTAGTAGACAAGGACCAGAAAACAGTAGCGATGAAGATGTAGTAATGCCAAGGGACAGCAATATCAAGAAGAAGTATGAGAAGCTGGAGAAGTACCAGGGCCTGAAGGAGGGACCAGAGAGGATGTGGAAAGTAAAGGCCAAACAAAAATTAATGTAAACATGTTGACCGAAATGGAATGTCAAAGCACTGAGAAGATTGTATATGTTTTTTGTTTTTAAACATGGAAAAGCAGAATAAAAATTATTTTTTTAAAAAAATATTTTAAAAGAATAAAGCAACAGAATGCATGCTTACAACTAAAAATCAGTAATGCCAGATTAATTTAGCTAATTTAGTTTTTTTAATTTTTAGCTAGATTAGTTTTTTTTAATGTTTGAGTATCCAAGCATATATAAAGAAACTAGGTAATACTGTAGAGACCACACTTAAATCTGGTTAGATGCTTCCAGAAATACAAAATATTGAATATTCCAGTTTTATTGGAATATGAAAGTAACAGTAAGCCCACTGGTGGTGAAGTATTTTGTTTTTTCTACAGTACTGGTTAAATAATCAAGTTCTCTGATGTCAGTGCATTTTCAATCAGAAATGTATTTAAAGTTGTTTAAATCACTTTCATTGCTATAATTTACATCATAAAGAACATGCTAGAATCTGACTAATTGATGCATTGTAAAAAGGCTGGGGGAGAAATGAATGTAATTTGAGTCCAAGTTTGTTGTAATAGTTAAGATGCTAGCTTAGAACCAGGTAATTGTGAGTTCTAGTCTCACCTTAGGCATGAAAGTTGGCTGGGTGACTTTGGGCCAGTCACTCTCTCTCATCCCAAGCTACCTCACAAGGCTGTTGTAGGGAAAAAGAGGATGAGAAAGGAGTATTATGTAGAATTGAGTTGAGTTAAGACAGTAATTTCTTAAAGGTAACTGTAGCATCACAGAATCATGGAGATCATATAACTGAGTCCAACCCATGTTTCCATAAGGAAATCAAAATAAAGTAGTTTTTATGCATAGTTATTAAACCTAACTTTTCAGAAGGCAGCATGCCATCTCACTAGGAACTTAGTTCAACTCTGGAATTGCATTTACAGTTCATTGGACTCAAATCTGCATTCTTAATCACTACTGATTGCTATCCCAATTTTATGTAATAAAATATTTATTCTCAGCTACGAATCTGAAGAAAGAACAAAACTCCTACCTCACTCAGAATGCTATATTGGTTTGATAAATTATTGGCAGTCTCAGCAATGAAGGAATATAAAATCAGCACACTTATCTCATACTCTTAGATGACCAAAAGAATGGATTGTATTTTCAGAAGGAATTGTCTCCTAAGAATGAACTTCAAAGCTCACCCAAAAGCAAATGTTTGCTTATAAGAGCAACTTCCTGGCAAACACAGAAGCTCATAGTCCCTAAGGTTTTTGCATCTTCACAGACTATAATTTTTAGACTGTTTTCTTCTGGCATTATTGATTAAATGGTCTTATCTCTGCAACAGAAAATGAAGTTTGACAAATTCTATGTTAAGTGATACTTACTAACCCTTCAAAGATTGATAGGACTGAGTAAGTGACTGGTTAGAGTTGGGACTATAATAAAAACAAGGCCTTGGTTTGGATATGAGATAAAGCAGGTACTCAAGAGGGAAATCATTCTCATGAATGTTTGAACCCAAGTCCATAGACTTGCTGTAGTGACAATATGTACTAGAACAGGGGTCTCCAACCTTGACAACTTTAGGACTTGTGGACTTCAACTCCCATAGTCTTAAAGTTGCCAAAGTTGGAGACCCTTGTACTAGAGGAACTGTGAAAAAATGTCAATTGTTTATGCAGATTCTTCTCTATACAATAAAAAAAGTAGTAAAGCATTTTGTCTTCCTTTCTTTCCATGTTAGGTACAATTATCCCAGAAGGACTATACTGTATAATGCAAAATAAAAGGAATTTATACTTTTAAGCAGACTTGAAGGACTGTTTTTATTTTATTTATAGTACTGATATTGGGAATGTTCCAAGATAGTTTAACCATTTGTGGATTATCTCTTGAGTAGAATATCCCTTTCTTATTATTTTTGTGATTGAATTAGGATGTGTGTGTATATACATGTTAATGCAGTTCTTTTTAATCAGGATAAAAACAACAGGAAACAGTAAAAAAGATCTAAAACTATAATAAACTACCCTATTCTCCCGGAAACATGACCTACCCTGAAAGTAAATCCTAGCTTGATTTTTACATATGTGCCCAATATAAGCCCTACCTCCCAAAATAAGCCCTAATTAAGAACCTGCCCACTCCATAGTGCATGGGTAAAAATTAAGCTAGGATGGGGATTGGGGGGTGGAGCTGCCCTACTACTTACCTTTGGACAGTTGTAGCCAGGCCTCGCACACCCCGACACCTGCTTTGCTGGCCCATTTCTTCTGCAGCCAGCAAGGCTTTTCTAAAGGCCTCTGTAGCTAATAACAGAGGCCTAGATCGATCTGGAGCTTTGTTATCAACTGCAGAGGCCTTCAGGAAAGCCTTGCCAGTTGTAGAAGAAGAAGTTCTTGAAGGCCTCTGACAGCAAAAAGGAGGCTGGGGGCAATGCACGCCAGTGAGGTTAGTTGGTGGATGACATCTCCCAAAAATAAGACTTGGTGCCTTTTTTTGGGTGGCAAAATATAAGACAGGGTCTTATTTTTGGGGAAACATGAATAATAAAATTTAACACGAGATAGGAGAAAAGAAAAAGATCACCAGATGGATATTAATATTAAACACAAGCACACCCCATGGCTCTTCATGGGAATGGTCAGTTGAAGAGTTCACATAATTCTTTGTTAGATAGAAAAGATATATTTAGATTACCTGCATTAGTCCTAGATATGCCCCATTCCCTGTCTCAAGTTTGGCACATTTTGGCCATTAGGACATATTATCCAGCTGCATAAGTTGATCTTTGTACAAATAGCCTTATCAGATATATTAGGAAGTATCTGTTCAGGACATAGTAATTAGCATCATCAAACACAAGTTGGTTACACATCTGTTATTTCCCCCTTCCCACTTCTTGCCTTTGTTTTCCTTTTGTATGTATGAATCTGTTGGTGCAGCACCCTTAATTTTCTTTCATGCTCAGATTATTCAGTCTTTCCTCTTTTATCTGGTGTATTTATATCTGCTGCATACATTGTTCTTCTCCTAATCTTTTCTTCTTTGATACTTTTTCAGCTGAGTAGTGTATATGGGCATAGGTCTATTGCAACAAACAGAAGCTCGGCCTGTAAATCCTTACACTAAATCCTCCTCTCTCTAAGGAGGAAACTCTTGCTGAGTCTGCTGCTCCAGAGTGATGATGAGATTCTAAAAGGAAACTTGCCCATCAGAAACCCTGACCAATCAGCGCAATCTAGGGGAGGGGTTTAAGCATACACTGAAAGTTGCCTGGAGGCTGGCAAGAGCATCTCTTCGGTGTTCAGTTAGTTGCTGTTTCCAGCTCTTGCACAGCAGCTTCAGCAGCTAACCATCAGTGAATCCAGGGCAACCAGTGGTGCAGGCAACTTTCTGGAGGGAGAGAGAGATCAGAAAGATCAGTGTCGGTGTGAAAGAGTTGGCAAAGCTGTAGCACAAAGATGATGGCATGTACAGAGATGTTGACAATGTGTTTGCTCTCTGCCAAACATGCTTACCGCATGAAAGCCACAGAGACCCCGCAGCATTATGACAAGGGATTAGCTATTTTTCACGATGTAAGTAGTTGCATAGTGCATGCTTTCTATATTTTGTTCATAGAGTGGTTTTTAACTTGTCAACAGTATCTGTATATATGTATATTTGACCTGTAGTTCTTCTCCCCAGTATATTCCCATTCATTTTGAAATGTTGTAGCATAGAAATCTGATTTTTTTTTAAAAAGAACTTATTAAGCATCAAGAAAGAAAGCAAACAAAACTGTTACATTTCTGCTTAGAAACTCTCCATTCTATACTTTTGCAGCGAAATGTGCATCTATATACATAGCGCAGAGATTACAAGCCAGGAAAGTCAGAAATGGAATATTAGAAAAGGGAGGTAAAAGAATTCAGTTCCCATCTTTTCTATAAATATAGTCTATGATTTTGAGTAACTGGTAGTTGATAGAAGGGCTTTCCTTCCTAAAATGGGACTGTGAGTTCATTATGTCTTCTAGGTCTGTCCTGAATAGTTCAGCTCCATTCATTTTTGCCTCTCATCTTCCTGCAATTAATTTATAATTCTTTCTGACCCTACTTTTAAAACAGAAATTCTAAATAAAATCAAATTTATGCATTTTCTCATATGCTGTAACCCTGTATTAATAAACGTGATTCATAATAGGAGATGGGTGGACCATGATAGAAAGTCATGAAGTATTCAGGTTTCATTTTTGACAAGAGGGAAAATCCAGATGTTCTGTATAACTCTCAACATCTGCTTGCAATGGACAGGTTGGCTGAAGATGATGAGTTAAAATCCAAAATCCATCAAAGATATCAGGTTTCCACCAGGTATCATTATTATAGACGATGTACATCCAAAGAAATCATGGCATGACCCCACAGCATAGCCATGTTGCAGCAAAGAATCTTGAAGCATTTTGAAGAATATTACATTTGCCTGGACATAATATAAATATGCACTTGTTACAGACCTGACATAAACTGCAGTAGATTGAGATGTATTTTTTTAACCTAGTTATTTTTATCAGCTAAGCAAAATAAACTTTTTTTTCAGGAGAAAAATTACTATAAAGTTATACAATTATCAGTAGCAAATTGTGTTTGTGATTTGAAGAGTCATTGAATGTATGCAAGGATTAAATCATATGTTATATGAATGAAGGATGAAAAAGAGACTAGGATTCAGACTGTATCAGAAGTGAGCAAAGCAGGGTGTTTAGGGCAAAGGTCCAAGGTGCCACTCCATAAAATTTCCTGTCTTTATTTAAGAATAAAACACATGATTTCATTGTCACTGAAAGAATGGCCTTTCTAAGGGCTGCCATACCAAATTTAACTACTTAACAGAGAGAAGGCCTATAAGGTTATGATTTCCAAGATTAGAATTACCTCAATCACTGCAGATAATTAATACCTACATTAAAATTCCTTTCTTTCTGGAAGTTTTTGTCACATAAATCTGTGTTGCTTTGAGGTTCCATCTCAGATGTCGCCCAGTTTTTTTCCTGCCCATTTTATGATCATTTCTGTGAGTTATTTCATCCCTAGAAAGGCAATAAGGGCTTTGTAAAGCTTTGCAAATATTCAAAGTACTTTATGCGAAATAATTGACATGCTGTATTCCTAGTATTTGTAGACCAATCTTTGGTTACAAAAGCTAATCTAGGTTTATAATACCAAGCTAGGAAAAACCTGCGAAGTATGGCTTCTGAATTCTTTAGAAGAATTCTTCTTCTAAACAATTGTTGTTCTATATGATGCTTTCAAGTCTGAAATACTGTTTGGGAAAATAATGTAATGTGTTTTAGTTATGTGCTCGTTATATCATCATCATTACCATCATTATTGTTGATAAAATTTCTATGCTTGTGTGTTTCCCAGAGTCTGCAAGTTACAAAACTGTAAGATACATACAGAAATAATACAGATAGTCCTCCACTTACAACCAGTCAGGTGATCAAAATTTGGACACATGGCAATTAGCATGTATTAACTTAATTACTGCAGTAGTTCACTTAACTGTGGCAAGAAAGTCATAAAGTATGGCAAAATTTATTTAACAACCATCTTGGGCTCAATTGTGGTTGTAAGTTGAGGACTACCTGCAGTTGTCATGTATGATAAAATAAATAATGATATAAAAGACTTTTATGCAGTTGATACATTTGCTCCATAAGAGTGTAAGGATGGCTTCTTTTCCTAGCCCAGACATAGAAGAGTTTGTCTGTATTTTACCAAACTTTCCTCCTAGCCTGTTTTATCCTTGACATTTATTATTGAGTAGACATTTCTGAAAAGACCAACTTTTATTAAAATTTGCATGAATTCATTTACAATTCCATCTAGAATCAGAATTCTATAATTGTGTGGATGTTTAGCCAAACCTGGTAAAAAATTTCACCAGAGAACTTTAATGGGGAAGTATCACAAATTCGATAAGAAGAACATGGTGGCACCCTCCATTTTCTCTTCCTTTAATATGCCAAAATATAACTTTAGATGGGAGTTAACATGTTAAAATAAGAGCTCATTCTTTCATCAGTTAGTGATAATTATTAGTTAGACTCCTGGTGAGCTTTGCTAGGGTGAAAAAATACTTTTGCTAGGTTTTAAGCTCCTAATAAAATAAAATAGAACATGTAAGCTTTAAAATTCTTCTGCACTCATATTTAAAATAACTATATGATGAACATTTGACAAGTACATTTGCAGCTAAGTTGTTCAATTTATCACTAAATTGTAAAATCATTATGTTTCAAACACTTAAGACATGATTTTTTTTATATAAATAAATGTAGGATTGAATTTTATGTATATTTACCTTGGAGTTACTCTTCCTGTATACAACTGGAATTGCTTTCCAAGGGAAAAGATCTACCATTATACTTTTAAGAATTACAAGAATGTAGTGATTCTGACAGTCCAAACTTTTGTTAGTACAGTATCTTCCTCACTTGTGAGCACAAGAGGGAATCGGTTTTTTGTGATTGATTCCATGGATACAGATAATAACTTAAAGTCTTATGTCTGACTCCACAAATGCAAAGCTCATTTTACTCTACTGTTGGTTGCATCAATGCTGTGAAGAATTACCAATTTTATTTTAGAATCATTATCTTTTAGAAATTGATTAACTTTATAATCGAGAGGTATAAGTTGCAAAAATGTTGCTACCCATTGAAGCAAGTTTATCAGATTTTGGTATTTGGAGCAAATTAAATACAGATTTCTCTTTGAAAATGCATAGAATAGTTTCTTCTTTCATATAAATGATTTAAAAGTTGCCTATGACAATAAATATTGGGCAATAGTTATTGGAAATAACTTAAGAAATGGCTCAATTTTAAAAAGAAAATAATTTTAAGGAAGCAGGTAAAACATAACAAACTATTAAGAACTATATGTATCCACAGACAAAAGAGGCATCAGTACAATAAGCTACTTAATAGATAGTTATTATTTCACCAAGTAATATCCCATTGCAACAAAATTTAAGTTAAACATTTTAGATATATAGTAGATGGTCTCTATCGAGCAGTTTCACTTTCTAGAAATTTCAGGGTTGGAAAATGAGCTTACAATTCTACTAGCTGGATACCCATGCTGTGCGATGAAACTATGTGATCAGGCTAGGTGATTGAAACACATAAGGGTTTCCTTTCCTTTCTCCTTTCCATTCCTCCCTCCCTCCCTCCCTCCTCTCTCTCTCTCTCCCTACCTATCTACCTACCTACCTATTCAGCAAAAGTGTTGTAAAATACAATCCTCCAACTGTTGTTCCAATTGTCGTGCTTTTTCAGGAGACAATTGGACTTTCTGGTTTTTCTTTGAAGATGTTTTGTTTTTCATCCAAGTAGCTTCTTCAACTCTGACTGGATGGTGGGTAATAAAAATACTACAACCTTTGATGCCAAAGTAGCTTCCTGTTTGGAAGTGTAGTTTGCACCCTTTTAGACAGTCGTTGAAGCAACTTGGAGGTTTGTCTGTGTCCTTGGGGCACCCGAGTGGTCCAAATGGCTGTGGAGTTACTAAGGTAAGGGAACGTGAGGTAACAAAATGTGAGGCAACTGGCAGTTGGAACAAAGTTCTTTTCAGGTGGGGAGGGGAAGTAGAACTCCTTAGCATCAGAGCGTATTAATTACTGTATTAAGAAATACTAATGATCTGATGGTCATTTTGAAAAATCCTTCCTTAGCGAGCACCTAGAAGCCAATACATGCCAAATTTCAAGTTTGTAGGCTTTACGGTTCTGGAAATTCCGTGATGCTTCATGAGTGGTCTTTCACTTTTACATATGTAGATACAAACTTAAATAGAAATAAGTCATCTGAATACATAGACATATTCCTGTGAAATACAATAAATTATCTTACTTGGCTAGATGCAGAAGTAAAGTTGTGGTTATTAGTAACAATTGATATAGTAATCATTGTAGTATTCAGGAACAGAAGGCATTTAAATAATTCTGTTCTGTTCTATTCTATTAAAAGATTTAATGGAATTTAAAGATATATGGTATTTAAAAATTAAATTCGTTAATTTCAGTTATCTCAAATACAATATTTCAATATCTCAGAGTTATATTTTCTGTGGTACAGAAAGATCTTGCAAAAACATAATATAAATAAGCTAACAGAAAGTTCATATACAAATTAAAATAACAAACTATTAATTAATAAAATTAACAAAACACACTGAAATATCAGTAAAGAATAAAGGAATGCTATTGATCAAATGGAAAAACTGTTTTTTAAAAATGGAAGACAATTTTTAAAGAAAACTTTTTAATTATCTATAAGAAAGAATTATCTTCATTGACATAATGGAAGGGCAGCGATGTACGTTTATGGTGGTTAAAAAAACTAAAGAAGTCTATTTGTACCATTTCAGACCAACAAGTGTTATTAAAAGTTTCTTTCTTTTTATTTTATTTTATTTTTCTTCTCTTCTCTTTCTTTTTATCTTTTTTCTTTTTCTTTCTTCTTTTTAATGAGCTTCAGTTTACTCAATCAGAAACACAGTGGCAAGACCAATGAAGGATTTAAATTAGAATGCCTAGAGATGGAAAGTAGATTAACATCTTTTTAACTTTCATTGTCATAGTGACTGTGAGAATGCATTGTACTAGGCCATAATGAGATGTCTTTTGGGTTGGGTCTTTTGGGAGTTTCAGTCCAATACAGTATATCAACAGAGGGTTAGGCTATCCTATTATCTAAAACTGAAGAGATAGTAATGGCTATTGGAGGGCTCTTGGATTAGGACTAATTAATCCATTCTCTCCACGGAGATGTTTGTAAGATAACAAGATAATTAATGATAATGGGGTTATACATAGTCCCTTTGTTGAGGCAAAAGTATAAAAGGGATGAAAATTAATAAATAGCAAAGAATCTATGACAATTTAGGGCTTAGGAGCCACGGTGGCACAGTGGTTAGAGTGCAGTACTGCAGACTACTGCAGGCTACTTCTGCTGACTGCCAGCTGCCTGCAATTTGGCAGTTCAAATCTCACCAGATTTAAGGTTGACTCAGCCTTCCAGCCTTCTGGGATGGATAATATGAGGACCCAAATTGTTGGGGGCAATATGCTGACTCTGTAAATTTCTTAGAGAGGGTTATTAAGTACCGTAAAGCAGTATATAGGTTAAGTGCTATTGCTATTATAAGAGGTGTGCTTCCAAATATTTTCACTCTCCCACATAGAAGTTATGGAGAAAGGAAATTCACTAGCTCTATATGTGAATTTTTCTTGGAATGGGAAAACTTTGTTTTATGGACAATTTGTTTTTGGAAAGTCCAGAAGCTATTTCAGCAGTTACTTATGTTATCCCAAGGAAACTCAAATGTTGCTGAATTCATGTCCATTTCCATGATGTTTTCTTGATGATGTAAGTTCAAAACAAGTCCAAACACACTTAATTTTGGAGGGATTTACAGAGATTAGTTAGATGCTACAAACTAGATGAGAATATTCTTCAAAGATGACAGCCTCTCCTAATATAGCTTTATTAAGCTATTTTAGCTATTTATCAATAGTTAAAATATTATAATATAAAACAGAATCAGTTTGGTCTAGTGATTAAGGCACCAGGCTAGAAAACAGGAGACTGTGAGTTCAGGTTTTGCCTTAGCCAAAGGGTGACCTTGGGCCAGTCACTGTCTCTGAGCCTTACCAACTTCACAGGATTGTTATGGAGGAAAATATGAAGAAGAAAAAATATGTGGATATATTCACAATAATAAAGATTATGATTTTTAGTATATTGAACAAATATATTCAAGTAATTTCTTTAGGAAACAATTTCTATTTCTTTTAAATTGGAAAGATCAATAAGACATTTTAGAATAACAAGTAAAATGCAGATTAAACATACTGTAGAAATTAGAAATACAAAAGACAAATAGAAGAAAACATTTAAGCCCTGGCTAGGGTCCTTGTGTTTTTAATGTTTTTTTTATTTGTTTTGCATGGCTATCATGAGCGGAAAGAAGAATTTGCTAGATAAAGACTGGGTTTGTGCAAGGTGGATGTGGGAACACAAAAGGTTTTTAAATTAAAGTGGAAAAAGATGCTTGAAGACTGTGGAGATTTATTTCCTGTATACAACAATTGGAGGAAAAGAGTCAACAACAGATAAAATGAGATAAAATGCAGGCACTCCTACTTGACAAGGAAATTGGTCTGAATGCATAGGGAAGCTTCAGAGGCACACATTTCTCTAGAGATAGAAGACATGGTTCAAAAGATTAGTTTTCCTAAGGATCCTGTTCAATCAGCTTTTTGGAGCACTATCTGGCTCTGTGCAGTCTGTGAAACTATTCAGGCTTCCATAGAAGGGCATTTTGTGGCATTTTTTTCTGGGAAGGTGGAAGAAAATAGAAAACAGAGCTTTGCTCTCTGGGGCATCCACTTCTGCTTGTCTAAGAAGATGGATTTGCCCAAAGAGAATAAGTGGATGATTGTCCAAATTGTTGGACTTGAGTGACTGCAATTATAGAACTCACAGCAAATTGCAGCACAGATTGACTGGCTTCAGTCCACCAAAATAATGTGCTAGAATAATAATGTCAGTGTTGGGAAAACAGTATTAGCTGGGAGTACTTGACCAACCCATTAACTAAATATTCCACTTTTGGATCAAATTAATACAGGCTCACTTATACTGAGGAAGATGATCTGGTAGACTCAGGACCCTGTCATGCACACATATTCAACCCAAATAAACCATTAGTGAAATCATATTTTCAAATATCTTCCAAAATTAAGATTAAAGGATAATACTCCTTACACAATGCACAGCTCTTTCTTTTAGAATACAGAAAGTCACCTGTACATATTTCTACTTTCCTTTTACAGACTCAGAATGAGGGCAGAATTATTTTTAAACTTAAGTCCAATCGTTTTACTTGCATATAGAATGTAACCTTCATAAATTGGGTGCTCTCTGACAGTAAGTTTGGGACTTTATTTTGTTTAAAACATATTGGCCATATGATCATCTTCTTGCTTTAATGCATGCATCTCTTTTTCTTTTAAAATGTATTCCAAGTCACATTCTTAATGTTTTATATAAAAGGCAGGTACAAAGTCCTGATCAAGAATATAATGTAATCTGGGAACTTGTCTCCTACAGAAAGACACTCAAATGTTTATTGGAAATCAGAAATTTGGAGCTCATGAAAGCAGATTTTGGAAATAAATTATTGGGAGGTTGTAGCCCATATCATCTCCCCTTTTAATGCTCTTTTTTAAGGAGCATGGCTCTTGGGTTACAGCTCATATCTAGCTCTATACCTGTAAGCAGGGGGAAATGCTAAAAGTAGTAGCGTTGAAGCTGGCAGAGGAACAATCCTATGGGGTTTGTAGGAAAAGGGTGGTATAAACATAATGTTTCTGTGCACTCTCTTCCAAGACAGGCCAGCATGATTCTACCATGGCCTTTGCTATCAGCTCTCAACTTGAGTTCCAATAGAATAACAATATTGGAAGGGACCTTGGAGGTCATTTACCCACCTGCTCAAGCAGGAGAGTCTATTGAGTCTGTTAAGAATAATCTAGATGGGGGAGAGGTAAAAGAAAAGGAGGCACACAATCATTGAGTAAGTGCCAACTTTAAGGGAATGACCTGTTTGCCCATATTGCACAGCACATAATACAATGGGACATTGGCATGGCAAGTCTAGATGAAGCAGGAGAGGGAAGGGTAGAAAAGTTGACAGGAAGATGAATGCCAGGGCTATCCAACTGCACCAGCATGCAGCAGCTTGACTCAGACCCTAGTTAATGAAGCTTGTACAAAGGAAGCACATTACTTTGTTGCAATTAATCAGTCTACATGATTATCTTGCTAATTAGCTCTGAACATCTTGCATTTTGGCTAACATCCCCACTATAATGCAAATTATGTTTGTTTCTTAAGCAGATAGATTCTAGGAAAGTAAACTCTGCTTTTTAGATTAAATGAAGATGGGGAAGGTCATACCCAACCTATTGCACACATATAAACATACCAATATACATACACATACATGTGTATATGTTTAGGTACATGTGTATACATACACACATACCAGATACACACATCTCATAATTAATGATATGATTTTGCTTTATGAATTGCTTTATAACAAAAATAGATGTAATTGTTGAAATAAATTTCAATTGCAAGAATACCTCTGCCCAGGGAGCTCCATTAAGGTTCTGCAATGACTGAAAGCTCTTTGCTTACTACTCTATTTATGAAATTCTTAATGTGGGGTAGTCATTAAAAGACCCTAGTAGAACAGTCAGGACACTAATACTAAAATAGAATTTTCCACGTTTTGCTTACGGATTTACATTTGATTCTATCTATAGTAATGATAGATACCAAATTTACATTTATTTTATGTATGCTAATGAGATACCACATTTAGAGTATACTGAAATGGAAGAACACAAATAATAGTTATATAGCTGAGTCTGATTTGGAAGAAACGTAGCTACTTGTGATGCTCATATTAATTCTTATAAGTGATAAGTAAAGTGCGCTTTTTGTATTGCTTCTGCAAAGCCAGTTTGGTTACAGAAGAAAAACAATGTCAGTATTATTGTGGCAATTATTGATTCAAATAGTATTATTTAGATACATGGTACTTAGCTTAAAAATAATACTTGTACAGAAAAATAAATCATACATTTTCTGCGTACCAGCTTAATATGTCATTTGCATTTTTCTCCTGCAAACAGACCTTGTGAAATAGGAATTCTGATATGTTCTTAAGAAGCTCAAAACAATTTTTAGATAATGATTTTAAAATGATTGATAATTTAAAAATTAACCTGCCCTCATCCACAAAAGCAGACAAACAAAAGAAAGGAAAAATAAAGATAACTTGCATTGATAGAAAACAACTCGCTAGCCGAAAGGGTGGTGAAGGCATTGAACATAACCTATAACATATTCTTTAAATTTTAACTGTGCCCACCAGCACAAAAATGTTAGAAATAAATGCTGTTAGCCATGAAAAGATTCACACAAAAGAATTAATCTCACAACTTGCTAAGCTATTTAAAAGTCCAAAGAACTATAATTCCCCCCCCCCAGAACGGCCCTGGAAATCAGGGCTAGAGCAAGACGTTTTCTTTGTTAAGATAGAGGAGCAAAAGATACTTCTCACCAGTCTAAGGCAAGGTGCTTTGTAGCCAAAGTCAGCCTACTTACTGAGGGCATTGCAAGGAAAATCTCGTAGAGGAAATCACAAAAATTAATAATCATTTGACCTCTCAAAATATCCAGATCAATTTCCTGAGACAGATACCTCACTCTACCAAAGGTTCAGCCAGTTTTGCTGAGAAATAAGTAAGCTCTTGTTGCACATGTTTAATGTGACTAGGACATTATGACCTGGTAAAGAAATTGGTTTACCATACCTCAATTTTCAAGAACTTCCAGATGCAAAACTATTTTCATTACATTAAATACTGGAAGTTTTCAGATTATTGGAAGTGATTTGATTTTGAACTGTATTCAAGACATCTAGTTGCGGTTATGCAGTATGGACATCTTTTTAAAAAAAACAGTAAAATTTAAGGAGATCGGAAATTCAGAACTTTTAGAAAAAACAAATCTTCAGAAGCCCCTTCCAGACTGGCCTTTATCAACCCATTTTTTTGCCTAAAATATCATCTAAATTAATCTGTAATTTTATCAATACCACCATGGCCCTCTTTTCTTCTCTGTTTCACTCACAAATCCTGTTTAACAGACACAAATTCAAACAACTGCTAGACTTTACTATCCTTCAGATTTTTTTTAGGACAGAGACCTAAGATGCTTCCATATATCAAGTCAATGCTGATCCCTCTATCCTGGCCCTGTCAAGTGACTGTTGGTGACTATCAAAGATTTTAGCTGCATTTTTCAGCTGTATATGGAGATGCCAGAGATTAAACATAGAACATTTGACACTGAAAATATATACTGTACCAGTGAACTACATGACAGATTTCTCAGAATAACAGAGTTGGAAGCAGGGGTTGGATTCTACAGGTTCGCATCTATTCCTAGAACCAGTTGTTAACATTCTAAGCAGTTCAGAGAACCAGTTGTTAGAAGAAATTACTGGCCTAATCCTGTAAGGAAGGCAGGAAGGAAACATTCTGGGGCTGCTTACAGAAATTGCCTCTCCGTTAACCCTTATTACATTCTTGGCAGGACTAGACTTCCTGTCTCAGGAACTTCTCTGGAGTTTTTTCCCCCTCCTTTGCTGGTACTTTGCTTGACCATTCAAAGTTACAATGGCACTGAAAAAAGTGACTTATGACCATTTTTCACACTTACGACTGTTGCAGCATCCCCACAGTCATGAGAGGCCAGGTAAGGAGATGCATGCTTCGATGTGAGTAATATTGAGTTGGCCACGCCCAGCCAATAACATGACCACCAAGCCATACCCACTACCTAAGCCACATCCACAGAACCGGTTGCTAAAAATTTTGAATCCCACCCCTGGTTGGAAGAGTACTTGGAGATCTTCTAGTTCAACCCTCTACCTTAACAGGAAATCCTACACCGTTTCAGACAATTGGTTGTCCAATCTCTTCTTTAAAATATCCAATGTTGCATTATCCACAACTTCTGGAAGCAAATCATTCCACTGATTAATTATTCTAACTATCAGAAAATTTCTCCTTAGTTCTAGGTTGCTTCTCTCCTAGATTAGTTTCCATCCATTGCTTTTTGTCCTCCCACTTCTTTGTTGCAGCCCCTTAGATATTGGAACACTGTTATCATGTCACTCCTAGTCCTTCTTTTCATTAATGTTAATAATTAAAAATTTATTATTTTTATTCACAACTTGACAAACCAGCAATAGGGCCGGCACAGTGTTTCTTATTTTTAAGATCAGCAGAGAAAATTTACTGTATATAGAAGAAACTCATATACACACTTGCACGCAGACAGACTTCTTCATCTATAAAGTGGTGAAATGTGCCAGTGTTGCTTTTTCTCTTTGCAAATTCTTGAACCTATGTGACCTGGCTACTTTTATGGCAACTTCTACTCTTTCCCGTAACTGTGAACATGATGCTTACTGTGCCTGGAAGGACATATTTGTTATCTCTAGATGTATTTTGTTTCTTTGCAAAGAACTACGAACATTGCAAAAGAAAACAGGCTTATAGCAGGCAGCAGGTGTTATTGCTAAGCAGCAGGAAGTTTTAGAGGAGGTAGTAGGGTTACCAGTGGATAAAGGAACTGGCAGACCTGTTCTATCTGATGTTTCTGTTCCTATTATTACCAGAATATAAAATGCATCCTGATCTTTATGTAATGAATGGAGGCAAGTTGGGGACAGGTAAATCAGATGTTACAAGAGACTGTTCTATACAGGAGTTACTTGTTTTTACAGTTTCATCTTCTGCTCTTAAAATTTACTATCAGGAAAAAAAATCAGAAGTCAGAACTTCCTGTTCTTCAGAACAATGAGACACGGTTAATTTAATCTAGTAGTTTGACATTGATGTTTTGGTAAAAAAAACCTGTATACAATGAACACATTCTATTTAGCGATTGAATTATGCAGAATTCAGAGGCTTTGCTGTTAAAGAGCACAAAAATTGAAAGACAGTATAAATAGACATCATAGTAAATGGAAATCTACTAGGGATGGGAGAAGAGAGAGGAATCCTTTTCTTTAAAAAAAATAATTTTTTATTTTATACAGTTAAAAACGACACAGATATAAAACAACAAAACAACACACATGATTTTTACAATGTTGTGACATCTACTTTTCCTGCTTTTGTTAACTATCTACCTATATATTTATATATACAGTACATTTATTTATTTGTACTATTTTTTTGTTCTTTCTGTCCTATCATCCAACCAATTGTACCATTTTTCCAGACTTCCCACTCTTATAATTTGAATGTGAGTTTTGCCATTTCTGCGCAGTCCATAATTTTCTTTATGATCTTACTGTCTGTAAGGGTGCTATCTGATTTCCAACTTTGGGCATAGATTATTCTTGCTGCTGTTAGGATGCATACTATGAGGTTTTTGACTTAAATGTTCCTCTAATTATCCCTAGCAAAAACATTTCAGGCTTACATTCTATTAGAGATCCAGTAATTTCTTGAAACCATGTTCTAATTTTATTCCAGTATTTTTTTTTTTGTTTGCTTTATGGCAGGACCACCACATGTGGAAGAAGGTACCTTGTTTATTTTTTCAATTCCAGCATTCAGGGTTCATATTTGAGTAAATTTTTGCCAGTCTTGTGGAGCTAGATGCCAACGATAAAACATTTTGTAAAGGTTCTCCTTATACGCGGCACCCATGGTCAATTTATAATTTTTCCCAATCTTCTAATTGTATATTATATCAGATTTTTTTTGCCCAGGCTATTATTGTTTCTTTAACAATTTCCTCCTCCCTATCAAATTAAAGAAAATAATTGTACATTTTAGTTATCAATTTTTCTTCTGACCCTAATAAAATTTTGTCAATTTATTGAGGTGTTTTATCTGTACCAAATTCTTCTGTATCCTTTTTATATCTTGTTTGCAATTGCAAGTAAAGCCACCAATCTATCATTATTCCCTCTTCTCTCAGTTCTTGGTTTGTTTTTAATCTACCTTGATATCTAGTAGTTGACTGTATCTTATCATTTTAGTTTTATCTAATGTATTTGGATATATCATAGCTTCCATTGTTGATAACTATCCTGAGATTTTGATATAATGTTTTCTTTTTATTTTCTCCCAAATTTATAATAAGGCACCTCTAATTTGATGATTTTGGAAGTGTGAACATGATTTACCCTTTTTTCTCCACAAGACATTGTGCCACCCTATTTGCAGATCATGTCCTTCCAATATTAATATCTTTTGTTATTTAAGGATATCCATTCTTTGATCCATACCAGTACTGCTGCATGATAGTAGGATTCCCAATCAGGTAGTCCAAAGCCACCTCTATTTCTATTATCCTGCAATAGGATTAGCCTTATTCTCGGTTTTTTTCCAGCCCATATAAATTTAGTTGTTATCTTATTTAATCTCCCGCCCACAAAAAAAAAAATCGTTAAGTTTTATAGGAATCATTTGGAATAAATACAACCATCTTGGTAATAAATTCATTTTTATTGCAGCAATTGTTCCTATTAATGATAGTTGTAATTTTCCCCACATTTCCAAGTCTTTCTTTCTCTGATTCATTAATTTATCATAATTATCTTCTTTTATCGACAAGTATCTTGCTATTTATTTGTAATTTGCAATTCTGTTTTCCTTTCTAATTCTTTTTTCCTGACCTTCTGTAAGGTTCTTAGCTAATATCTTAGTTTTATTTTTGTTAATTTTCAGACCCGCCACTTTGCCAAATTTCTCTATTTTTTCTAATAGTATTACCCCTGACTCAATCAGATTTTCTACAAAGAACACCAGATCGTCTGCGAAAGCCTGTATTTTAAATTCTTCCTTTTTTATCTTAATTTCCATAATTTTTCTTTATTATTCCTAATCTGCAGTAAACTTTCTATTGCAAGGAGAAAAATCAGGGGTGACAACGGACATCCTTGTCTCATTCCTTTAGTTATATCAAATCGTTCAGTGAAGTCATCATTTACTATCACATTGACTTTGTGGCTGGAATAAATAATCCTGGAATAATCCTTTCAAAATTTGGTCCAAACCTGTATACCATTATACAATTTACACATTCTACTTAGCAATTGAATTATGCAGAATTCAGAGATTTTGCTGTTAAAGGGCACAAAAATTGAAAGACAGTATAAATAGACATCATAGGAAATCTACTAGGGATGGGAGAAGAGAGTGGAAGCCTATTTTTTTTATGGGAACCAGAATATGGAGACAGTTATAGAAGTCCAAGTTATAGGGTGGGGATCATTATCATAGTGCCAATGAATCTTACAATGTCTGTGACACTTAAGATGGTCTCTGTGGATCCTGAAATATAAAGTGTAGTTTTAATTAAAAATATTAAGAATCTAAAATAAGAATTGCAACATTACATGAGAATTCAGTATTCACACAGGAGAGCTAGAGCCATTTCAGCCAAGAATGAAATGAAAAAATTCCAGATTTTAGAAATCTGACTTCATAATAAATTGGCCTGTTGTTTGAATTTGATAGATTCCAACACAGGCCAGTTTATTATTAGTTTCCAAGCTGGTTGTATGTCTTATTTTCCCATCATACTTGCCTTATCAACATTACTCAATTTAGGTATTAGCTGAGTCATTAATGAAATACATAAAGCAAAGCCTGCTTCTAATTAAGTTCACTATCCTAGTAACAGCTCAGACATGCTGTGTAGTTGCCTTCTGGGATTTTGAGGTTTCTCACTTTAATCTAGAACTCTTGCTTTCCCTAGAGTTTTCCCATCCAAGTGCTAAACAGATTTTTAAAAATTGTAGAGGATAAACTGTTTTGTTTTTTGTTTTGCTGGTGCAATTGGAACATAAATACTAAAAGCATTCAGTTGTTGAGGAAATGAGGAACATGTAGGAGTGTAAGTTTTCTGATTTCATTTTCTGATTTCATATTTTACCCTCTTTTTCATGGATGAGGTTCACACATAGTTTTTAGCAATCCTATGAGATCTCAGGGTCTTGCTCCTGAGAATCATACAATTTTGTGTAAGAATGCTGAAATTTCTCAAGCTGTCACTTTAAATCTGGGGCAGGAACTTAAGAGGAATAATGTTTGGATGTATGATTTTGCATGAAATCGATATTCTAATCATTGTTACATTGTAAGGTCAGCTTAGATGTTCATGGACTTTGCTTTGAAGTTCTGAACATCTTGAATTTAAAAAGATATTAGCATTTCCATTAGAATGAATACACTGCCACTTTCTCTTAAAGCTTTTAGGTTTTCCTGAAGTGTTTCTAACTTCAGGCAGAGATTTATAACTGAAAATAATAATGCAAATAAATATCTTTCAGTGATAGAGAATGGAGCTGCACTGTTGAAGTTTGGTCAGACTGAATGACTGAAAAAAAAAATATTGTATGGAGTCATTTCGAGCTTATTCTATGATTGAGTTAGAGAAGCAGAAAAATTGGCATTATGAATCTGATACAAGAATTTGGCTTTCTGAAGATTTTGTTCAAGTAAAATGGGTTTTATAGTTAAGGCAGGACCTTGGGATCTGAGAAGGTGAACCAAGTAGAGCTTCAAAACTTTTGACCAATGTGTTTGCCTTCATTCCCTCTCCAGAATCATCCGTCCCAGATGGACAGATTTAGGAAAATTAATGAGTATAGAAACAAACCTCTGTGTCTGAGAAGCTGTCTGATAATATTCATGTAATTTTCATCTAACACCCCAAACCCTAGGGAAAAAAGAGGTATTTATATTTGTTTCTTGCCTGGAGACCAATAAATTAGGTTGGCAGTTTATTTCATGTACAGTGATCTTGGACATTTCTTAGATAGCTTTATGTTTTTTGCAAGCAACCCTTCTCATTTATTTTTCTTTGTCTTTGTCTTGATTTCTGTGAATATAAATGAATTATATTTAAGGTATAAAGATGGATTTTAGGAGACTTGGTACTTATAGATCTTTGGTTAGGAATTAAAAAGTCTGTGGAGGAAGAGGATATCCATGAAATTGACAACAGGATCAGTCTCAGTGGTGCCTCGTGAACAGATTTAGCTATTTAGTTGAGATGACCTTTTTTTAAATTGATGGTGATACTGTGAAAGTAACACTGTCCTTTGAATAAGCTATCACTACAAGTGAATCTTTCCTAAAATGAAAACTTAATTTTAATTATTGTCTCAATTATTTAATTATTGTCTGCTATAATATCCTCTTACATATATCTGACACAAATCAATCACATTTTTCAACTTAACAACTTTAAAACACTGTAATACTTTTCAGGAGATAGGAATGGATAACTGGATAGCTAGATGGAGAAGCAACTAGACAGACAAACAGTTGATAGAAAATAGGTAGGTAAGTAGGTAGGTGCATAGATAGATAGATAGATGAGATAGATAGATAGATAGATAGATAGATAGATAGATAGATAGATAGATGATAGATAGATAGATACCGTGTTTCTCCAACAATACAGTCTCCACCAATAGGAAGACCCAGCATGTTTTCTAGGCATGAAATGAAATTAAGCCCCTCCCCCCAAATTTAGGCTTAGTTTAAAACATGCTGGGGGGGAGGCTGGGGGTTAAAACATGCTGGGGGGGAGGGCGGGGATTAAAACTTGCTGGGGGGGGAGGGCGGGGGGGAAACTTGCCTTTAACATTGCCCTGCGCGGCGCTGCCACTGTTCTCGCACCAGCAGGAAGTGTAGAAGCATTTTCTGCTGCTTCTCAGGCAGGGGAGCTGCCTCCATGGCTTCCAACAGTTCCTGCAAGCACGACAACAGCAGCAGCGACGGTGGAAACGTGGAAGCGTTTCTGACACCGCTCGGGTGTATGCAGAAGCTCCACACACACCCAAGCGGTGGCAGAAACACTTTCCATGCCAGCAGAAATGTGGAAAGAGTTTCTGCCGCTGCTTGGGTATGTGCGGAAGGTCCACACACACCCGAGCGGCAGCAGAAACGCTTTCCACATTCCCGCCGGCGCTGCTCCTGTTGTCGTGCCGGCGGGAACACCACTGCCATCCACCCGCTGATGGGGGGGAGATAAATTAATTCACCCCCAAAAAGACGGCCTAGCTGTTTTTTCAGGGCTCAAAAAAAAATAAGGCCCTGCCTTATTTTGTGAGAAACATGATAGATAGATAGATAGATAGATAGATAGATAGATAGATAGATAGATAGATAGATAGATAGATAGATAGATAGATAGATAGATAGATAAAGTCATGCCCCTGTCAGAATCTGATTCCGAGGGGGAGGATGAGCAGCTGACAGGGAGTGGGAGTGTGGCTCCGTTGGCTGTGGAAGAAACTGGGGAAGGGCACAGTCCGGGTGGGCAGAGCAGGGAAGAGATAGAGCAAGGCAGAGGGAATTCAGAGGAAGATGCAGGCCCACCCCCTGTTCATCCTAGGGCACACAGGGAGGAATGGAGAAGGGAGCAACATGAGTTGCGTGGCTTATGGGGAGAAGGAAAGGGCCCTAATTCTCTTCATTAGCTGTAGCTGGGAACACAGTATTTAAAAAGGGAGTTTGCACACAGCAACTTATTGGAAACAAATCATGGATTATCTTTTTATTGTCAAAGTTTATCTGGGTTCCTGGTGTCTTCCCAACTGTGTGTGTTTTGCTGGCCTTTGAAGTCTGCAATTCCTTATCCTTCCCTGTCCAGTTAATTGCTGCAGCATGGATATTTATTTACAGTTCATATGTACTTTGTTTTCAGACTGAATTTTGTCCACTTAAAGACTGTTGTGGGAGAGATTTTTCCCCAGCTGAAGATAACTGGACATTGGTGGCAAAGTTGGAGGTATTAAAGGGACTTTTCTTACATGTGACTGTGTTGCTTTTGTGCCACAGCCCAGGTCATCACAGATAGATAGATAGATAGATAGATAGATAGATAGATAGATAGATAGATAGATAGATAGATAGATGGATGGATGGATGGATGGATGGATGGATGGATGGATGGATGGATGGATGGATGGATGGATGGATAGATAGATAGATAGGTAGATAGATGTAGGGGGAGAGAGAGAGAGAGAGAGATCAGGCAGGAAGGCAGGCAGGTGTGATTTTTGATCAGTGTTGTCCCTTGGCAACAATTTTAGAAATAGTTTGCCATTGCCCTCTTTTTAGGGATGAGAGAGAGTGACTGATCCAAAATCACTCAAACGTTTTTGAGGAACTTCTTTCTGAGGAAACACCATTTTTTTCGCTGAATGGTTCAACTTATGCCACTTTGTACCTCATGCTCCTAAGATCCCAGCCCCCACCCCCCCATCCCCCCATCTCAGGATGCAGCATATAGAGTCTGTCTTGCTGGCAAGTTCAGGCTAGGAACCAAGAGTCCTGCTGGGTTGATGCTGACTCACCCTGTGTTATGTGAAATAATAATTCTGCCTTTTGAGCCACTCTAGTGGTGATGAAAGTTCTTGAATGAAATCCTGTTCATTATTACAGAGATGTGTTGGCTCCATGGGGAAGGAGAGAATGGATGGAGGCCAAGAGAAGACTAAACAAAAATCACTTTTGTAGGCATGTCAATCCTCCTTAACCTGTGAGCAAAAGATTAGCCCTGGGATAACACAGGCATTCTAAATATAGCAGCGAATTAAAATAATATCATCTGCTAGAACATCTATTCAGGCTCAGGCAATGGCAACAACAAAAGTGCTTTTTAAATGCAGCAGCAGCAGTAAAAGAAGTCCTGCTTCTGCTTTTCTGTTGTTCCTTCAAATTGTTCATATCAATTCTTCCTTCCTTCCTGCAGTTCTCGAAGTGTGTTTTTAAGCAGACTCACAATGTGAAGTCCTGATAGGTCAAAACAGATTGCAGAAAATGTGGAGTAGAAAAATATCAATCAGGGAACATAATTCAGTGTTCTTGCCACTTCTCTCCTCAAATATGCTTTTTTTTAAAAAAAGAAAGCAGGAACCCAATGGTAGAGCCTTCAGCATGCAGAAGGTTGCAAATTTAATCCCTGCTACTTTCAGTATGGCTGAGAAGAAACCCTGCCTTAATACTTGAAAAACTGTTGCTAGTGAGTCTCAAGCAAAATTGTATCGACCAGCTATTTTACTGCAAAGCTACTTAGAAATAGAAATAGAATAACAGAGTTGGAAGGGACCGTGGAGGTCTTCTAGTCCAACCCCCTGCCTAGGCAGGAAGCCCTACACCACTCCAGACAAGTCGTTATCCAACATCTTTTTAAAAACTTCCAGTGTTGCAGCATTCACAACTTCTGAAGGCAAGTTGTTCCACTGATTAATTAATTCTGTCAGGAAATTTCTCCTTAGTTCTAAGTTGCTTCTCTCCTTGATTAGTTTCCACCCATTGCTCCTTGTGCTGCCCTCAGGTGCTTTGGAGAATAACTTGATTCCCTCTTCTTTGTGGCAGCTCCTGAGATATCGGAACACTGCTATGATGTTTCCCCTAGTCCTTTTCTTTAACCTAGATATAGCCAGTTCCTGCAACTGTTCTTCATATGTTTTAGCCTCCAGTCCCCTAATCATCTTTGTTGCTCTTCTCTGCATTCTTTCTAGAGTCTCAACATATTTTTAGAAAATATGTTGTAAAATATGGTGACCAAAACTGAATGCAGTATTTCAAGTATGGCCTTACCAAGGCATTATAAAGTGGTATTAACACTTCACGTGATCTTGATTCTATCCTTCTATTTCTGCAGCCTAGAACCTGCAGCCTGTGTTGGTTGTTTTGGCAACTGCTGCCCATTGCTGATTTAAATGGTTGTCCACTAGGACTCCAAGATCCCCCTCACAGTTACTACTATTGAACAAGGCACCACATATACTGTACCTGTGCATTTGGTATTGGAACACTGCTATCATGTCTCCCTAATCCTTCTTTTCATTAAACTAGACATAAACTTCTTATATTATTCTGTTCCTTTGAGAACATCCATTTTGTAGAAGCTTCCACTGGTGAAGAAAATAATTGCTTTGTTCCTCATAATGTAACAAAGCAAGAATAAATATTTTATCTTGAATTATTTTAGGAGGAAAGGTCATTTTGATATGATGAAGCAAAAGCTTATCATCTAGTTAAGTTAATTCTTTTCTTCTTTATTAAGCCTGATGGGCTCTTACTACTAATGAACAGAAGAAATTCTAGGAAGAATTAAGAAGTGTCTCAAGCTCTTATGTAACTCATTATGAGAAAATTAAAATGGAACCAGCACTAGTGAGTCCATTTGACAGACATTGGTTTAAATTTGCTGAGTCATCATTATGGGCTTCATTTCCTACAATTTGTATTTCCCTGCTTTTAGAATCATGGACAGTGCTCCATCTAAACAGGAGTAATCAATATAACTACTCTGACTCATGAACTTCTATCTTTTAGACCCCCTACCTTCTGCTGCTAAAATTCAGTGGCACAATCACTAAGAATTGACAGAACAGTTTGTTAACATTTGGAGATGGAAAATTGATAGGCTTACCATTTACAAAGAAAGAAAGCCACATTTCTGTTTTCCCAAATCCCAGAAAAAAAGTAGAAAAACCTGGCTGGCTCATGTTCTTGATAAAAGCTCTGTCATTTTGTATTATTGTTTCTTCCACATTACCCCTGTTCCCCCAAGCAGTCACCAAACATGGGATACCCCTGATTCAGCCCAGCAACATATATACATTTTGATATGAATTTTCCAATGTTTCAGGCAAAAAAAACCTCTTCCCTCTCTGAAGTTTTAAAGTGGCATCTTTGATAGGTAAATGCATTCTATGCTGAATGGGGGTCATCCCCCCATTTTACTCATATGTAAATTTTAGCCTTCAACATGTAAGCTCAGTTGTCCATTTACTTTTATATATACTGTCTTCAGCCCATTATATTTACAATTATGTGCTAATAAAGAAATGTTTTCAGTATTGCAGTGAGGAGAGGAATCTGTAGCCATATATTACTAAAACAACATGTGTGTTTGTTTATAATCTTTAGTGGGTAAAACGGTGTGTTATGGGAGTAATAAACTTTGAACTAAGGTACCTCAAATGGACTAACTTACAGAGAGAATGAAATTTGACAAAATTGTAGCTATATCAGTACCACCACATGGCTGTGATCAGCTACAGTCATGTAATTGTCATTTCCAATTGTCCCTGAGACCTAAGCAGAAATAAGTCAATGGGGAAGCTGGCAGGAAATGTAAATTTATTTGTGGTTGCTGATGCTCTTTGCCAGCTCCCCACAAGCTAAGTCTTTTATTTATTTTTATTTATTTTATTTGGTTTGTCAATTGCTTACAAGACAATAGGTATAAGTAAAAACATAGTTATGAATACATGGATACATATAAGAAAAAATAAAAAAGAAACAATAGGACAGGGATGGTAGACACGTTGGTGCGCTTATGCAGCCCCCTCTTGGTTTATGGGAAGCTGGCAGGGAGCATTGGCAATGGGAAAACTGGCAGAGAAAGTTGCAAATTGCTCAAGTAATCCTCCCCTACTCGTGCAACACTTCCCAACCTCTCTGCTCTCATGCTGCATAGCCACTCATGCATTCTTCCTGATCTGCGCTCCATCCGCACATGATCAATCCAATACCTTTTGCACACCTTCTTCTCTAACTCTACAGCATCTCTCATGCCTCAAGGTGCACCCCATTCTCGATTCATGCTGCATCAATGCATGGCTCCATTAACCTGTGCAGCATCTCTCACGCACCCCAATGCACCCTTCCCAACCTGGGCAGCACCTCTATGTACCCTCCTTTCCCGACCTGTGTGGCTCCGTTATTAATAAAGCTGTTGTGATGCCCTCCGCCCCTCCATCAAAAATAAGATTGGCAGCTATTTCCTAGACATGAAATCAACAAACCTCTCTCTCAAGCTAAATCTTCTTGATTAAGTATGGATTAATGATGTAGCCAAAGATGTTCCAGCCCTTCCCCTTATGGAGATCATTTTTAAACCTTTTAAATCCAAATTGGAAACTGGAGACTAGAGTCAGAAAAGGCGCTAATGTGATACTGTTTCTGATCTTCTAATTAAAGATTAGAACACTGCAAGAAACAGGAAGACCTAGACTTGTGGAATAGGATGGTTGAGACCTCCCACCCTTACTTTTCACCCTATAGGTTCAACCCTGCCACTGCAGAAACTCAGAAAGTTGTTTGGCCAAATACAAATGCACTTTAGCTGCACTGAACAAATTAAATTGCAAAGCTCTTGTACACAGCTGGGAAAAGTCGCATTTCCATTCTTATCAGTAGCATTATGACTGGTGCTTGCTAGCTAGTATTGTGTTTGAGTGATCTTTCTCTTTCTTTCTCACACTCTTTCTTTCTCTCCCTCTCTCTCTCTCTCCCTCTCCCTCTCTCTCTCCACCTCCATTCTCATCCCTATCTCTGTCAACTATGTTTATCTTACAAATCCTAGAAGACGGGGGATATGTATAACAAAGAAATCAGAGATTATTCTGGCTTCATTCCATATACATTTTAATTTATATTGCTTTAGTGGTTAACAAAAAACTTTCCATGCCAATTTTCTCCTTCTTCAAATTCTTTAAACATGGAAGGGCTGATCATGGAGGTGACTATGCAGACTTTCACATAATTGTGAATACTGGTAATTAATTTTTGCTTTTTCTTCATGTCATTCGTATTTAAATTTAAACTAGAAAATTAAAAAGTCCCAAAAAATGTAACTTAATTTTTATGAGAAAGATTTGTGGCTCTATGAAGTGAGAATAATTTTAAAAAATGTTCTCTAAAAACTTGATTCTTAGCAGATATTGCCATTCTCTGCAAATGCTCAATTGTTTAGCTGTGGGGCTAATACTGATTCTTAAAGGGAGGATTTCAGCTGTCACTTAGTGGCCTATTTAGTGACCCATCAATTCTAGTAGAGATAACTATTATTAAGTAGACTTTGTTCT
The DNA here is from genome assembly GCA_023653725.1 of Bungarus multicinctus. Taxonomy (NCBI): domain Eukaryota; kingdom Metazoa; phylum Chordata; class Lepidosauria; order Squamata; family Elapidae; genus Bungarus; species Bungarus multicinctus. The sequence continues at coordinate 99,544,674 of CM042842.1, read as the reverse complement.
AAGGGAGGTAGTAGAATGGCAAGTTATAATTTTCTAGTCAGAATTTATGCCTATATTAAGAAATGCAATGACAGCTTCCTTCTTGTTGATTTTTCCACCTCCTTTTGACATCTAGACCATTATCTACCGAAAATCAGTCAGAAAGAAATAACAAAGAAAGAATCCGGCACATCACAGCTCAGCAAGCAGTAATGTGCATCCATTAAGAATTTGTGGTTCTAGAGATGGTTCTACAGGGTCTAGATGGATTCTGAACTCAGCCCCAGCTCTTACACAGTATCAATAAAATGGCAAGTATTGGCATACTATTCCCCCCCCCCCAAGATTCTGGCTCTTGAGCACAGTTTCAAAAACATAACAACAGCAACTTCATCTTCTTTTGTTTAGGCCCAATTGGGCCACTTATCCAACACACTATCCTCCTTCCATGAAAGTGTCAGGATATTTGTTGCTGTTTCTCTGAAATACCTCTGATTCTAGAGTTGCCCTTCTTTCTCCAAAATAATTAAATCTCTTATTCAGAAAGAAATCTTGGTAGCAAAAAGGCTGCCCATTATATGCCAGGCCATAGTATTTTTTTTAATGGCCCCATGACTGCATACTTTCATCCCATCCTCCCATCCCCATTAGCCTTAGCTATGGCCATCAAAGTTCTCCATAGGTTTTTACCAAACAGTAAAGTTAATGTGATGAAAAACAACATGTAGAATAGATGATTTAAGACTACTCGCATTGCTTAAGGTTAAATATAACTGAAACAAACACAATGTAGGCACACATCCTTCTTTTAAACTTAGTCTGAACAAACCAAGTTGGTTTGATTTATACATGTGAAGCCATAAATCATGGATTGCAAACCACAAAATGGATTACATTTACATATCACACTAGGCTGAAAGAAATGATGTTATGCTTAGTGAAATGCATGAATCCAGACTAGCTTTTAGTCACTTAATCGTTTCCTTTTCCTTTGCTCTTTGGAGCCTATAAATGAATATCAGAACCATTTTCTGTATAGTCTCTTTGTGGAAGAATTAGAATCCTGTAGTTAGATAGACTGTGGTTTTTCAGAAGTAGAAGAGAAAGTCACTTAGCCTCTTGACGTGAGATATTCAGATGCTGATTACGGAACACAATTTATAGCCTCACTATTTAGAAGACTGTGGATCAGGAGAAAGAACAACTGTTAAACCAATTCATATTTAATAAAATGTGATAAAATAATGTGTGTGTACAGGATAGAGGAACATTTGTTAGGAAAACAGTCTTTCTGGTCCACAAAATTGCAATGCATCCTTTATGAGTAGCAGTCCAGCTCTTAATCATTGCAGCTAGATAAGACAATGTACAATACTGAAGTTTTTGTTAGAAAATGAGGGACAAATACATCCACCCTGCAGTTCGCACCCTACCTGTACCCACAGTGGGGACTCAAAATGCCAGCACACTGTGAGATTCTATTATAGACCTACCAACAGCTGTCCTTGCAAGGGAGGGGGAAAAAGATGAGCAGTAATTGTGCATCAGAAGAAAATAAAAATGCAAGAACCTGAAACATTTTTGTCAGGAATGATTATTGCTCTCTCCTTGTCTCCTGTTTTCTATCATGTGGGATTATATTATATTTTTTTTCCTGGCAGCATGGAAGTCTCAATGTATTGAGTCACTGAATTTCTGTGTTTGAAGATGGCTTTCTAAAGAGCCCTTCAATTACATTACCTTGAACTTTGGGTCACTTCCTACCTTGTAGAAATATGTCAGCAAAGGGGAAACATGATCAGTCAGTACTCAATAATATAAGAGCTTATTAAAAGGGCGTTGGGTGGCTGCAGTTTTGTATGTGTATCCTAAAGGGGGATTAAGACCCATAGTAGCTTGTAGGGGTTTATCTCCTAGAAAGCAGTCATATGATCTGTCTATATGATAACTATGTATCAGTGGTTTTAGTTGGCTTCCAATAATTGTAAAAACTGGCACATTCACTGCAAGCATTAGGATAGAACTCCAGAATACCCATTTACTATAATGTATATGAGTAGATTCCACTTGAAAGCAATTAAATAATACTAGAATTGAAAGAAAAGCTTATTGTAAGGCCACTAATGTCAGAGTCTGAAATTGACCTAATTTGCTAAGATTGTAAAAAAGACTCTCAAAGGATTATCAAGCCATGTTTCACGTAGTCCTTTGCAAAAAATACTAGAGAAGATTCTTGCAGAACTTTAGAGACTAGTGTGCTTATTTTCATATGAGGTTTGTGGATTACTTACTAATGGGAAAATAAATTTGTTGGTTTTTAAGGTGCCATGAGAATCTTCTCTGATTTCAGGGACTTACTCTGAAGAAATATTCTGTATTGCAGAAATGCTTTAATAATTCTATTCATTTATAACCAATCCAATATTTCTCTTGGGAAGCAAAATACAAAACAACTCCAACAACTCTTTACAGATAGGTACAGTGAAATTGTCCATAATTTAACCATTTACTAGCTACTTTTTCCATATTTGTTACAATTGACTAATATAGAAGTCTTTGTACTTCTCATAGACTTGGTTACATACATAAACACAGAGAAACATTTGGCTATATACATTGTGCTTAGATCAATATGAGCTAAGCAGGAAATAGTTAATAGACCAGAAAAGAAGCTATCCAAAGGCAACTTTAGAAGAATATAAAGTATATTTAAATGAATGTGTGTATTTAAGAGAGTATAAAACTATAAGGAACATGAACACTGGAGAAGATGTTAACTGACATTAACATTTTCAGTTGGTAGGGAGAAAACTGTTACTTAGAAATTTCCAAGCAAACAATAACCCTTAAAGGCTATGGAATAGTAGGCACATTTATTATCTACCCACTCACCCACACACACCAGGCACATGTGAAACAGCAAAGCACAGCTGAGTCTTTACATAGCTTTTCACAAAAGGGAGGAATGTTTTGAAAAGATCAAACTCAATGAAAAGAATGTGTGCTATCCATGTTATTCTCTTACCCTGCTTTGCAGAGCCTTATTTTTTTAACACTAGAGCTGTTTCCATTTATCTCTAGCTCAACGATAGAGAAGACAAAAATCCACTATAATGTATTTCTTCACAGAAATAAACAGGGCACCAAGGAGCCATTCTATCATCCTTTCAGTACTATATTGTTTAAAGCTAGTATAAAAATGGCTAGGTGCTGGTGTGTGCTAAATAATAATTGTTGGCAAGAAACCAGATATCAGAAGATCAGTAGAATGGAAATGAACCTGGAGAAGAAGCACAAGGTTTGAGATAAGTATGTTGAGTTGATTGTAAGGAATGAGAAAAAAAGATAAGATGATTCCTTGCATCATCCGTTTTTTACTAGCACGTGTATAGAGCTGTTGTTTGGACATAGTGTTTATCAAGATTAATTAACAATGAAAAAAATATTTCATCCCCTTGAGAGTCATGCTGTGTAACAACATAATAACAAACCTGAGGAACTAGGACATAGCCATTCTGAATGGGCATGAAAAAACATACTAATTTCTTTGTAATGGAAAGAAATCTACTACTGAAATACTCCATCATAAATAGAAATGGAACCAGGAAACATTTCAAAGAGTAAAATTTAAGCACTATATATCACACAGTATCAAGAGCACTAATTTATGTACTGCTTGTGACCTCTGATTTAATTGGGTTTTAAAAAAAGACTAAACATTTAATTGAAGATGATGTATCTAGTCTTGATGGCTATATTCTATCACAAGCAACTTATCTCAAATGCCACTTGCCAGGAAGCAGCAATGGATTATGTTTATCGCCCTCAAATACGGTTTGTGTGCTTCCTAAATTTTGCAGCTTGGAATGGCTAGATCAGATGGTTATCTAATCTAACAGCCCTGTTATGCTCTTCTGATGTTTATATGCTCTTTTAATTTACTCAGTAGTTTAGGCTCACTGTCTTTCTATTGGATGGAGTGAAGCAATTGTCTTAAGTTGTAAATCCCTTGGCTCCTTCTCCTAATACAGTTGCTGCACATCTTGCTGTGGTTTATTATGTTTTGCATTGTTCCTAAATACTGTAAGCTACTCAGAGTTGCTGTTGTGAGACGGGCAGCCATATGAATGGATGGAAGGAAGGCAAGAGGAGAAAAAGGAAGGACAAAGTAAAATAAATTCCTCAGCTGTTACCTTTTTAAAAACTCTTTGCTATGCTTCAAGAAACTTATTCCACCTCCAGATTTTTGTCAATAGCAACACAGTCATATCTCTCTACTGATCCTATCTTATTTACACAGAAATACTAGGATCTGGTGATGGAAAATCATTAAAATTTGAGCAAGATGGCCTAAAGACTTGTGCCAAGCAATACCTGCAAATTCTCTCTCTCTCTCTCTCCCTCTCTCCCTCTCCCCCCTCTCTCCCCCCTCCCTCCCCCCCTCCCCTCCTTCTCCCCCATCTATCTATCTTTGCAACGTTTCATTTTATGTTTCAACGGTCAGAAAAAGCTTACAATGACCATATGAAATATGATATAAAAACAGAAACAAAAAAAAATCCCCAGAAAGTTGTTTCATAAATAGAGATTACATTGTACATTGTGTTGTATATTATACATATTGTATAGTAACCGTGGTGCGCAATGGTTAGAATGCAGTATTGCAGGCTAACTCACTGTCCATTGAGAAGCGTTTGATTCTGATAGTGATGTTGTGAGGTCAGGTAACAAGGAAATATTGCCTACCACAATATTTCTCAAGAAGAAAGTATTCTGGGGAAAAGAATGTTTGGGGAAGAATGTTAGGATGTTCTTTCTGTGGTAAGAAAGATTTTGATTTAACCTAAAAAAGGCACCCTCAACTGATGATTCTTTAATTAAATGTAGAGCTTTCTGAAATCTTTCTAATTGACATTTCAAAAATGCACAATTACACATTAATACTATGATAATATTTTTGCATGATTTACAATTTGCTTCCTTAGGTGCCCATAACCTCATATTAGTAAAACAACTAGATTAATTTCTTGCAGCAACTCTAGCAATTACATAGAGGTTTTCTGTTTCAGTGGAAAATTTTGTAATTGCCCATGAACTCTATAAGTCAGAGATGCCAAAACAGAATGCATTTTTCAAGTGCATTCACTGTAACAATATATCTGAAACAAATAAATGAACAAATCAACCTTAGGGAGGCCAAGGCAGTTTCATGTGTATCTATTGCTCCCTTGTATCAGAAACAGTCATTATGTTATAGAATTGGATGAAGGGAAGTAAAATTTAGGGAACACTTTGACTTCCCATCCCAACCTAAAAGTATCTATGGCTTTTTTTTTTACACTTTAAAAAAGGGTACAATTCACATGAGCTGATTTCTGGGTGCTTGGAAACTTCAGTTTTTCACCTGGTGATATTGAATTCAGGGTAACTCATGAATTCATGGCCTCAAAGGCAACCCCGGCATGTCCCAAGCATAGGTGGTATTCAACAGGTTCTGACCAGTTCTGGAGAACTGGTAATGGAAATTTTGAGTAGTTTGGAATACCACCTCTGACTGGCCCCACCCCCTTCTATTCTCTGCCTCCTGAGTCCCAGCTGATCGGCGGGGTCTTCTTTTGTTGCCCTGCACAGGAGAACGGAGCTGGAAAGCAGGTTAGTGTGGTGGGAAGGGAATGGGGATTTTTCAGTATCCTTGCCCTGCCACATCCGCCAAGCCACGCCCACAGAACCAGTAGTAAAAAGCATTAATCCCACCACTGGTCCCAAGTCATCCATCAACTAATATATACCAGTGGCTATATGTGGCTACATCTGGTTTTAGTCTTGGGGCACTCATGACATGATCTAATATAGGAAAATGTTAACATCATTCTCTGATTACCTTCTGGTGTGCTGGTGCCACTTTCCCCCATAGGGAGATAAGTCCTACTCAATTGGCCTATTCAAAGCAGGTACTTGCCTTCTGGAATGAGCTGTCCCAAGATTCATATGACTTCCACCCTGATGATACTCCTTAAATACTTAGCTCTTTGCCCAGCCCTTGTAGATAGAGTAGATGGGAGCCCTCCCCCCATTTATTATATATTATATTTGTTTTGTTATTGGATTGCCATTATGTGATTATATTGCAGGGTTTGTGCACTGTTTGAGTTAATGCTGTGTTTATATTATATACTTCTGTGAGCCCTCCAGGGTTGGTTGGAGTAAGATACTATGCATATTGAATAAAACACACAAAATCTTATTAGTAGGCAGGGATGGAAAAATTAACTTTCCCCCCTCCTGGGGACTATGGAGATAAGCAGGAGAAGAAAGGATTATTTGTTTCCCCACTACCTGTTAAGATTACCATATTCATATATTATTCAGTAGTAGCCATTACTTCCAGCAAAAGAGACTATTCGTAGCTCAGGATTGAAAAAGGGAACAAAAAGACCAAAGCACCTCCTCATCAGCAATCAGCATCCAGATGAGCATAGATTAACTCCAAGATTAACATCAGATCAATAGTCGAGAAGTAAACAATATCCCAGTCAAGGAATGGCCAACAATAAACAGCTCAGTCAAAGACTCTCTAAGAACAGCCCGACCAACACTGATAGGGCAAGCCATTAGAATATAAACTGAGAATAAACTCCACTTCTTACTAACACTGATACTGTCTGTGGAGATTCTCAATCATCCAGGTCACAGTTGTTTCAAAGGTGCTTTTTTCTTCAAAAGACAACTAGATTGATTTTTTTTTTTGGCTTTTGTTTTGAAGAAGAAGAAGAAAACATTTTATTTATCTTCCAAGACACTGATAATGTTACCAAGTTTGCAAGAAAACAACCAAGTTCAGAGAGTACCAAGGACCCGCTATTATTTCAATTTAAAAAATGATCATGCTGGATCTAAATATTGTATTCCTGTGGAATGCTTGTCTATATGCTGCATATATTACCTCTTGGCTGGTGTCCTCTAATATATTGTGAGTGTATATGAAAGTAGGATACACAGGTTGATGATACCTGCATTATATATTCTGATGAATAGTGATAATAGAAGAACCAGATGTGAGTTTGAAGAAAAAATATGCAATTTACTGATATATGGAGTCCAAAGAGGAAGAAACAACATTTTGTTATATGGTATGTATGGATCACGTTGGGAGAATATTGAAAAAAATATTTGCCATTTGAAGGCTGAAGAGTGAATGAGAATGGTAATTGTTTGGTGCACATTTGCTTAGAGAAAGCAAGGAAAGCTTAGGACTATTTGTTTGAAATATATAATTGGAATAATAATTATTCATAAGTACAAACATTAAAGGAAGCAAAACTTGAGAATATAAGTGCAGGATACAAAGAGCTTTGAATGTGGGGCAAATCATGTTTGGGTAGTAGAATGGGTGGATTTGGGCAGCAATGATGTAGAAAAAAGTGGAGGAAACTGAAAGAAATTAAAATATAACCACCACAGAAATAGAAAATAGGAGTTTACATGGAACAGCATAAAAATAGATTAATTGCTCAACAGAATGAGTGGAAAGTGGATGTATGGAAAGAGGTTAGGAAACTGCTTGCACCAGATTGAAAGAATTATGCACAGAAGTGTGCAGAGTTGCACTCATGGGAAGTATAAAATCTGATTTTTGTAGAACGCTGAATGAAAATGGCTCTGGATAGTGCATGTAATAAATGACAGTTCCAGAAGTAGAAAAGAGAGAAAGGCATTGTATAATGCTTATACAGATAAAAAGATTGCTGCAAAGAATGTAACCAAAGATAGCAAGGAATTGTTAAGAGGACAAAGAAAATGCAAATATATTAAGGGGGGGTGGGGATAAAGCATTTTTGAAGTGTATGAAGTAGGTTAAACAAGAGAGCTAAATTATTCTCCAAAAGAAAGTGAGAAGTGGTACATATGGATGTTTGCAAGGATGATTTGCAGAGATAGAAAAACATGGAAAGGCATTGTGAACGGGATTGGTAGGAAATAGATTCACCAATATTTTCTTGCCTTTCCTTAAATCATGTTTTTCATGTCCTTATTTTGCTATTTCTTATTCCCTGTCTTCATTGAACATGCCACTGTTGTGCAGAAAGTTAGTTATATGATGGCTATGTAAATATGTAACTTAAGTACTTATATCATGCTTAACTGTTATCAGCATTCAGCTTCCCTTATCTCCAGAAGACAATGCTGTGCTGTACTGAATTAAAGACATTGCAGCTTCCATGCAATGAAACACACATTCATGAACACTATGGAGCCAGAGATTAGAACCCTAATCCTTTTGCATACTGGTGAGATTAACTCCATAATAATTGCATTTGCCAGTACTGTATCTATTTCAAATATGTAGTATCTTTACTCAGAAGAATTTGGATCTTGGTAACAGAGAACAGGTAATTGCAGAGAAAATTCAGTGTTTGGCATTGACTTTCTATTGTGAAAATTTGGATGTTAGAAGTTTGCTTCTTTTTTCATCTGGAAAAGAAAACTATAGGTATTTCCACAAAGGGATGTCAGAAAAAGTGATGAGGGTGACCATAGTTGTATAATTGGAGGTGCCATTTTGGAATTGGGGGTGGGTGGGTTGGTGGATTCAACCGGTGTTACTACTGGTTCAATGACCATGTTTTGTGCTTATTTATTTTTGCGCTTATTTATTTTTGCGCTTATTTATTTTTGTGCTGTTTATTTATCTTAGCATAATAGGGATTGCCAAAAGGGAGTAACAAATTTTATAACAAAATAGGTTTTGCCAGCTCCAGGACTTGTGAATAGCACATTGAATTTGGTCATTAGAAAATCATTGTGTAACAAACAATGCAGTATAGGAAATCCTGATCCAGTGTAGCATATGGACCACAGGTTCATGTAGTGAATATGCAACTGTTCTACATCATAATTTGGAATTCTCTGTTGTAGCTCCTACTTCATAGACTGATATATCCATTGAGATCAGATAGGTTCACAACATGAGCATTCCTTCCAATGACTTATTTGTTTATTTACTAAGATTTATATGCCATTCTAATTGAAACTGATTCTGAGTGCCTTATACCCCAGATCACAGTACTGTAATCAGATTAAAATACAATAATAATCCAAAACATAACATGACCAAGACAAAAATATTCCTAATCATAAACTCAATAATCTAGTGCTACTTTTTCAGCAGTGATTCAAAAATTCCCATCATCTTGAAAAGCCCTCCAGAACTGCAAGGTCTTAACCACTGTGTGGGATACAAGCTAGAATGGGCTGCTTGAACTCTCTGTATATGCTATTCTGAAGGAGGAGTCTGTCCTGGAAAAGGTTCATCCTTGGGCTTCCTGTAGCAGGTTTATGCAAGGGTTCAGGACCCATGACAAGCTTTTCTTGATAGATCTAACTAGATAGACAGGTTCTACTTGGAGAAGATGGTCTTGGAAATACCCAAATCCTAAGGCACGAAAACCTATAAAGTGTTAGTGTCACAGGGGCAAGCCAAGCTGAATCTGGTACTAATCAAGTTGCAGCAATCTGGACCAGCTGTAAATTACAAGTGGTATCAAGGGCTGGCCTATGTAAAATGAATTGCAATATCCATGGATTACAAGAGATGACAAAAGCATGTTTTGTATGTTCAGCATTTCTTTTACTACCAACTACTCTTAATGACTGCATAGTGTAATAATAGCTATCATTTTGATTTTTTAAAAAAAAATCTATTATTTGTTTTCGTTTACATTTTCATCTTAATGACTTTGAGATTTTGAGTACAAATGTAAAACTGTTACGTATAAAATGAAATGTAATAAAAAAAAAATGAGACCTTTGACACCAGGGATTGTGAGCCAATAAGATTCAGCATTATCCACCCCCTTGAAATTAAGTCTTCTAAATGGTCTTGTTAGAGATATTTAATCTGGAGATACTTAGGTGCCGAACTGATGAAAGGAACAGGAAAGACTGTGATGAGATGAGAAGTGTGTTTTCAATTCAGTTGACTAAGCACTGATAGGCAACTTCAAGATCTTACCTCTAACCTGGACTTGGATTAGACAGTCCTTAATTTACAGAGCAGGTTTAAATAGGGGGAGATCTTCTTTAAAAAGGACACAGAGTCCTTTTTTGGCCTTTCATTTGTACTGTTCACATTGATGGAATTAGTTTACTCTGCAGAGGCTATTGCATCTTGAAGATGGGTGAGTTTTGATTCACAGACATGCACACAGTGATATGCATATACAAAAGAAGTGTTACCCATAAAGCTTGTTTTGAAAACATGTTTTTCTTTTCAGATTTTTCGAAGAGCTGACAAGAACGGTAAGTGAATGAGTACGTGACTGTTTTTTAAGCAATGCCACTTATTTATGCAGCCTTTTGAACAGAAGGGAATGCACATAGCTCACGTTAGAACAGTAAAATATTTGCTCTCTCTTATTTGCTTGCAAAAGATTTATTACCCAACAAGTGCTATGAGTTTTGGGTCCCTCCCCCTATTTATATAAGTAACTTGCATTGCCAGTATTGGTGTTGGTGGTGGGTGTTGGTGAGGGTAAGTAATGAAATGTCAGCAAGCAAACAGCTAAGCTCAGAGAACCCCAGGGATTCCACTAAACAGCCTTTCCTATTTCAAAGACTAGAGATGGGCAATCAAGTCATCTAATAGAATCCTGGGTTCTCCAAAATATCCTTTTAAAAACAGAATAGCAAAAAAAAAAAAAAACATTTCTATTTCAACTCTGCTCTAAGAAACTCAAGCTGACAGATACAATTCTCCCTCACACCCCAATTTTCTCTCATCACAAGATTAGGCTGAGAGACAGTAACTGGCTGAAAATGATCCAGAAAATATAATACTGGTAGTCCTGGAAACATGGTCACAATTGGGAATGCAACTTTCATCAGTAAACTATGCAGTCATTGAGTCACAACCAATTTTGTGAACTTTTTGCTGTGGTTGTTAAGTGAATCATGTAGTCATTAAACAAATCAGGCTTTCCCCATTGACTTGTGGGAAGGCCCAGTGGGGGGATTCCAATTTTTTGTACTACCGGTTCTGTGGGTGTGGCTTGATGGGGGTGGCAGGGGAAGGATACTGTAAAATCTCCAGTCAGAGGTGATGTTTGCCGGTTCTCCGAACTACTCAAAATTTCTGCTATTGGTTCTCCATAACTGGTCAGAACCTGCTGAATACCACTTCTGGGAAGGCCCCTGGGAAGGCCACAAGTGATAATCATATGATTTTGAGATGCTGTAAATAGCAAATACCTGAATTTTGATCACGTGACCATATGGGTCAGTGAGAGAACCAGTCAGAAGTCACTTATTTTCAGTACTGTCATAACTTTGAACAGTCATTAAACAAATGGTCATAGGACTATCTGTAATTTTATGGGGATCTGAATATTCTTTTTTTTCAGATCCCAGACTTACATCTTATACTAACTCTTACAGCTTCCTAAGTTTTCTCTCCAGTGTTAAGCACTAGAAACTTTGCCATATCTGAAAATTAAGTTTCACGGGTGCCTAAATTTGTTAATAATAAACAAACTCCAGCCTATGGGATGACATAGCATACTTACCTATAGCCTTAGCACTGCCGCCTACTTTGTAACCCATGGTAGGACTTTTAATTCCTAGATGCTTTTTCATGCATTTCTCCACTGCTTATCACAATGACACTTGTTCATATCATATCCCTTATTCATAAGATTGTTGTCTTGCCTGTCAATCATTTTTTCTACTTCAGTCAATCCACTCATTACATTTATCTTCAGTTAATCCACTCATTATGTTTAGCATTAGGTTTCTTCGCTAGCCTTTAGATTCCCTATATTTCCATCCCTCTCACTCCCAAGAAATTGCTCAGAACTTTATGACTTATATGTTGTTTTATGCAAAGTTGGTTCTGATGAAATCCATTTCACAATTTATGTTTGCTTCATTTTAAATATATTTTACTTTTCTATTTTGTTTCACACAAGTCATGATATTCCCAATTTTTAAATGGATAACTGAGACCAATCTTATTTAACATGTTCAGGAGTGAATTTTAACTTAAGCTTCATGATCCTATGTTTGCACCTATTTGTTTATTAACAGGAAGTTCATCTTAAGAAGAAAGCATATCAAACTCAAAAAAATGAGTAACAAACTACAAGGAACTCACAATGACAATACATCATGACATCATAATGCAAATAATATCACTTAGTACATGTGATATGACCGGGGTCTCCAACCTTGGCAACTTGAAGACCTGTAGAAAGCTGGCTGAGGAATTCTGGAAGTTGAAGTCCTCAGGTCTTCAAGTTGCCAAGGTTGGAGACCCCTGTCATATGATGTCTGATGCAAATACATAAGTCACATGATTGGTGTGATGATATCATGATGTACACATCCGCATTTACCCCAACTCGCCTCTATATAGGCACCTCTGGCTGTAATGTAATCAGCTGTGTTACCAATGTATTTTTAAAAAGTAGTGTTTACACTGATTTTATATTATTTTTAAATTTTGCATCTGCCCACCTGGCAATTTGAAAGCATGCAAATGCGAGTAGATTAATAGGTACCACTTCAGTGGGAAGGTAACAGCATTCCATATGCCTTTGATGTATAGCCATGCTGACCATAGGAACACAGAAAATGTCTTAATGCTGGCTCCCTCTGCCAAGAAACAGAGATGAACACCCCACCCTGGAGTCAGACATGACTGGACAGGGGAACCTTTATCTTTTTTTTCTCACAATTTACTCAAGGTTATTGCCTTGAATGTTAAAAGTGAACAATGTTATGCATCTAATGTTGATATACTTCTAAATGTAGTTTGCCATAATGTATGTATGTATGTATGTATGTATGTTTTATGTTTTTATACTTTTTTGTTCGTTTTTAACTCTGTAAACCACCCAGAGTCACACACGTGAGATGAGTGGCCATAGAAAACAAACAAACAAAATAGTTTTCCTTTTTAATGGAGAGATATAGCGACTAAAATATTAATAACTAAAATGTGAAAAAATATACTATTGATTAAAATATTTAAAAGTCTATGTATATTATAATGTTTAAAATAAACTAAATATAAAAAACTATTTTATATATAAAAGAGAGAACTACATAGTGACTGTTTGGTATCAGTGTGGGATTAACTTACTCCCTACATTTATCACTAAATATAGACCTTGTAAAACATATTGTCCTATCTTCTAATTTTGAAATATAAAGGCATCAGATTATGATATTACCTGTTCAATGTAAACGTAAGGCTAAAACTTTATGCAAGTTTTAACAGATATACAAATCTCTTAATTTCAGGTTCTCAGTTGCAATTAATGCAGTCCAAGTGAGAACACGGAAGTACAGAAGCAATGGCCCATGGTTTTCCTATGTAGAGGTGCTGCTGGCCTTTGAGAGGCCTTTCTATAAAATTCCAGTCAGCCCCCTACCCTTTTTAAAAATATTCAATATTTATTAAATGAATAAAGTGAAATGTGTACACCCAATCAGTCAGCGTGAGAGATTGATATTATATTTAATTCTCTCTCTTTTTAATGTTCAAGTAATACCCAGCCTCCATGCAGCACCCTTCTGCAGAGTTCAATTTGGGTTGTGGCATCCTGTCTCTATGTCCCAATGCTTATGAAGTCCTAGTATTACAGGTGAACTTTGCTTAATAACTGCCCTGTTTAGTGACCCTTCAGAGTTATGGTGGCACTGAAAAAGTAGCATCATAGCCAGTTCCCACATTTATGATCACTGCAGCATATTTACGGCCAGGTGATTAACATCTGGGCACATCACAGCTGGCTTCTGACAAACAGAGTCAATGGAGAAACCAGCAGTAGAGTCGCAAGTTATGGTCACATGATCTTTCACTTAATGACCACAGATAATTTGTTTAATGACTTAGCAGAGGTGAGATTGCAAGTCTGCTGAGATAATGTGATATTTCACTTAATGGCTGCATTGCTTAGCTGGTCCCAATTGTGGTCATTAAGTGAGGACAATTATGTAAACTTCGGTCTCAGTCAGGGATGAGATTCAACCAGTGTTACTACCGGTTCAGTGAGAGTGTGTTTTGCGTGTGCTCTTCAGCGCTACCGGTTCTATAGAACTGGGCCGAACCAGTAGTAAAGTATTTGTGCTCTCTGAGCTTGATTATTTGCTTGCAAAAGTTTTATTACCCAACAAGTGCTATGAGTGTTGGGTTCCCCCCCTATTTATGTAAGAAACTTGCATTGCCAGTATTGGTGTTGGGGGGAGAGTGTTGGTGAGGGTAAATAATGAAATGTCATTACTTAGAGGATAAGTAATGAAATGTCATTACTTTCTATAGAACTGGCCCGAACTAGTAGCATCCCACCCTTGGTCTCAGTGCCCTTGCAGAGTATTTCTATCAACTTTGCTTCGTTAATGATCTGTTGCAGGAATTCCATAAGCAGGTTTAGATAATGCATTAATAATCCCTTTCTAGATTTTACTGTGTGACTGCGAATAGGCAGCTGATGGTACAGATACATATACATGCATGTTCCTTCCCCACCCCCCAGCCAAGTTTAGCTCAGTTAGAAAATTTAAAAGTAGTAGCTTTAAATGCTACATTAAACAAGTATGTACCTCGAGGTAAACGGAAGTTAATGTTTCCTGCTATTCCTGCAACCAATTTGTACAAAAAATGTGGTTCATTTTTGTATGCATTTCTCTTAATATAAGTATGTAGAAAGTTTTTTTTCCTTCATGCACTCTTGTTCAGAATTTTCTTTTGTTCTAAACTGAAATGCATATATAAAGCAGATAGTAGCATATACATACATTTTTCTGCGTTTGTTGCAAGCAATGCATCAACATTTTCAGAAATGTAAACACTGAAAGAGGATCACAACTATGCTCAGGTTCATGGAGTAGTCCCAAAGCACAAACCAAATAAATTTTTCTCTCAATTCAAGACTCTTGCCAAAGTAATGCTGCAGAAGGTAGTACTCTAATTGATAAAACATTTTGCTTTTTCTTTTGCCCCTGAATCACCTACATGTGCCACTGCCACTGTTGGCATGAATCAGGGGTGCCAAACTTGCAGCCTCATGGTAGCATCCAGTGATGTATTATGATTTTTTTTCCCCTTCACTAAACTGGGCATGGATGTGGCCAGATGCATCATGCCATGGGTCGTGAGTTTGACAGCCCTGGTGTAAATGATTTTCACACTCATTCATTATGACGTAGAAGCTATTGTATGGATAGCCTTGAATCACTGACATTTCTAAATGGATCTTTGTTGCTATTTATTATTTATTTAGTGTATGGACTAGCAATCAGTAGAACCTAAAAAATATAAATGTTAAAAAGATCTATGTTCAAATACCGATGTCTTGGTATGCCATCTAATTGCTAAAATGCAGCGTTGTTTATATATGCAGTCCTCGACTTACAGCAGTTCATTTAGTGACCATTCAGAGTTACAACATCACTGAAGTGACTTATGATCTTCTTTCACACATACAACTGTTGCAGCATCCCCATGGTCATGTGATCAAAATTTGGATGCTAAGCAACTGGTTCATATTTATGACCATCACTGTCAGGATGTATACATATTTTATAATTGACAATCACAGTGTCTCGGGGTCATTTGATCTCCTTTTGTGACTTTCTGACAAGCAAAGTCAATAAGGCAGGGGTGTCAAACTTGATTTCATTGAGGGCTGCATCAGGGTTGTATTTGACCTCGGGGGAGGGAGCGTTGGGGTGGGTGTAACCAGGTTGGGTGTGGCCAGATTGACATTACTCATATTGCAGGCGCCTATGGCAGCCCAAGCACTCTCTCAGCAAAAACGGCCTCATGGGCTCTGTTTCTGGCTGTGACAGCCTCCTATAACCCTCTGCCAATGAAAACAGAGCTTGGAAGGGCCACGCTGGCAGAGGCACCATGGGTCAGTCCCTCGCTGTTTCCAGGGTGGCCCCACAGGCCAGATCTAAGCACCCCACAGGCTGGATTCGGCCTGCAGGCCTTGAGTTTTACACCCTTGCAATAGGGAAACCAGATTCACTTAACAATTGGGTTACTAAATTAACAACTGCAGTGATTCACTTAACAGCTGTGGCAAGAATGGTTGTAGAATGAGGCAAAACTCACTTAACAAATGTCTCACTTAGCAGCAGAAATGTTGGGCTCGGTTGTGGTCATAAGTTGAGGACTACTTGTATTAAAAGAAATAAGATACTGGATTGATATATGTCATCTGCTTATAGCCGGCCACGATGTGATCTGCAGTTTCACTTGGGACCCCCTAAGTCACACCGAGGGGAAGGTACTGTGCCCCAATCATTGTTGCTAAAGAGAGGCTTATCAATTCTTACCTGACCTGGGGTTTCATAATGTTTTCCTGATATAGAATATGTTGTATTAAATCATAAATAGATTGCTAGGTAGAGAGGTCATCTTGTTCTCTTTTCAGAAAAATATAATTATTCCACGTCTTTATTTAAATGTAGATGATGGGAAGCTGTCATTTGAAGAGTTTAAGAACTGTTGTGCTGATGGCATCCTCAACTCTGAGGACTTGTGGAAACTGTTCAATGATATTGACAAGCATCGTTCAGGGTAAGTAATAGGATGGATAATCTAGACGCTTAAAAAAATGACATGTGTATTTAACCAAACCTCTCCTTGGAAACAGTAGATCACAGATTTTTTAGCGAAAAGTTATTGGCTTAATCATTTGCATTCCCAGAAGGTTTACAAACATACCTATTAGAAATTCTAAAAAGCAGCTGCCATTCACGAAAAGGAAAGAGGATGTATATTTTGTGGATAGAATTTTTCCCTGTTTTGCTTTCAGTTGTTAGAAGAACCCTTAAGCAAACAATGGTATGTAGTTAGCAGAAATACAAGATTTTTATGATGAGCTGGATGATTTTGTATCTCATGCTTCACATGATGTTTTCATTGTATTTTAGTTGGAATAGTTTTATTTCATCTAGTCTTTTAAAATTCACAAATACAGTATATATTCACCAAAATATGCAGAAGAAAATGCTTTTGGTTTAGACTCAAGTTTTATGCTCAATGACCTTTTCTTTCCATCAGATTTATAATGGTACAATTTAATAATTCAGTAAGCCTACAATACATTTTGTCTAAAGAATTATATGGCTGCTTTATGTGAAAACAGAAGCACTACTAATTTTAAGGAAGGTAGACCTGGAAATTAATGCTATTTTAAGAATAGTCCAGGCTGATCATAAGTAAAATAGTATGTTAACTTCACAGCAGTATGCCTGAATTCCATGAATCAAAATCAGATTTGCTATTTTTGTCCAAGGGCACATTAAAATAATATGTAAATGATCTATGGGGTATGCAAGCAGTGTAATTCTACCTATCACAGCTATAGCATAACAAATGATTTAATCAAACTCAGTGTGCCCATATCGCATATGAAGATTTTAAGATAAAATGGGTAGGCTGTAACATCTACTGAGTTCACAGCAGAAGTAAGACCTGAATTAAGAGCTGTCTAATTCACAATTGCCTAGCCACTAGGCTTTCCAGCAATATATATTTATTTTTATTGTAGACAATAACTGAGAAAGTTAAACACATTTCTCTGGCAGACCAAGAGATTGAGGGCAAATTAACCCATTCGTATTTTTTAAAATTGTGTTTGGATCCTTCTCAATGATGATTGTTTTCTTATGCCTTGTTTCTCCATCTATGTATAGTATCTAGTCCCTTTATTTTTTTCTGGACAATTTTTCTGGTTTTTTTTGTTTCAATTTGATTTTGGCAATGTATTCCTATTTTTATCTCTCAAAGTTTGATGTTGTTAAGTGCATTCAGAAATCTTTTTGACATATAGTAGTATCAGAATAAGATTCCAGTCTGAAATCTAGGAAAGCTATTGTCAGTCAGCATAAAGTCAACAGTACTCAAACAGTACTTGATCAAAAGGCTTACATTAAGCAACATCTTATGTTTGCAAGGCCAAATAGAAAATAATATGAGCTCCTGTTGGTTGATTATTATATGTAATAACTAGCAATGCAGTTACTTATCTGGGTAGACTGTATGGAAATAATCCTCCTCAAATGACTAAGTACGTTTAATGAACAGGAAGGGGAAAAGAAGCAGAGTCTCATCTCTCACCCAAACTCTGTAGATAGACCATAGTTAGCTTTAACTTGCTATTAGAATTCCCAACAAGTACAGGAATGGGAATTCTGGAAGTTACAGTTCTAAGTTGTTTCCCTTGGAGCAGAATTTCCGGTGTGTGTGTGTTTATGTGTGTGTGTGTGTGTGTGTGTTTGTTTGTTTGTTTGTTTGTGTGTAGTGGGGTTTGTTCCACATGAGTGGCTGGCAAGTGTGCACGCAGCTCAATTTACATGAGTGGTGTGCACACACACCTGCTGCTCACGCAAATGGGGTACACATGCAGACGCTCATCCACTATTGATGCATGAGAGAATCCACACACGCCTGTGCACTTGCCTGCCATTTTCATGGCCCAGTTGCCAACAGCTCATTGCCCACTAGTGGGCCATGGCCCAGAGGTTGGGAACCCCAGCCCTGGAGGAAAGCAAGTTGACTGCAGCTTATATATGACAATATACAGTATACATGCTTTACATGCAGAGGGCCCTTTGCATGATTTATACTTTTTTAGAGGCAGAGGATATGTGGACAGAACCTCTGTACCTTGTGTTTGTACAAGTAAAGGCTTTTAAATATTCTATTCCATTTTATTCCATTATCGTTTATAAAAACTTTCAAGTAAATTCCTGTACAAATAAAGGTTCTTTGCATAAACTATAATTCACGGGTGAAAATTAGGTTTATTTATTTATTTATATCTTGCCTTTTTTATTTTTACGAATCATTCAAGGTGGCAAACATATCCAACAAAACTTCCTCTTCCTTCCCCCATACTCACAATAACAACCCTGTCAGGTAGGTTGGGCTGAGAGAGTGACTGGCCCAAAGTCATCCAGCTAGCTTTCTTGGCTAAGGCAGATTTGAACACTTTCTAGCTGATGCCCTAATCACTAGACCAAACTGGCTGTGTGGTTGTATCTGTGATGGTTTTCTGCAGTGCATTTCTCCTTTTTGAATATGTGCCATGGTGCAGTTACTTTTAAGGGACTGTAGTGTACACATCCTAAGAACCAGAGCCAACTGCAACTTTCATATTCTGTATTCAAAGAATGGAAGATATATCTATACAGTTAATCCACCTGGAAGTCTCTGTGCAGATAAGGCTAAGGTTTTAGTCTAGATAATATCCATTGATCTCTGCTCAAGATCTCAGCTTTTGGCACCTGATGCTAAAAAAGCTGCTGATACATTAGATGCCAGAAGCCAATCATGTACACATATTGAATAAATGAGAAATGACACTACCATAAATGAAAAGAGATGAGCCAAATGACTGGATTGTAAATTATCACAACTTGTTATCTATCATAAAAAAAAACCCATATAATTAGAAGACACGCATGTTATCTAGACCAGTCTTACAATCCAATGCGATTGAATGCCTATAGCTTTGATACAACATTCCTGATAAGCCATTCTGCATTTTCTGCTTAATTTCTGGTACACTCTAACCTCCACTAATATCCCTTACACTTCCTCTGTCCATTTTATAACTTAGACAAGGAACCAATTTCATTATCTGGTAGTGTACATAGTTCATGTGAAACTTTTCTCAGATGAGCCTTGACAAATGTACCAATTTTCATGCCAATGTAAATAAGATATTTACTAAGAAAACAGCACTGCTTAAGCAAGTCATTCCTCCAGTATTGGGAAAGTATCTGCATTTAAAACAGGGCTGTCAAACTCCTGGCCTGCAGGCCAGATGTGCCAAGTACTGGCCACACCCATGCCCGCAGAGGTGGGATTCAGCAGGTTCTGACCAGTTCTGGAGAAACGGTAGCGGAAATTTTGAGTAGTTCAGAGAACCGGAAAATACCACCTCTGACTGGAGATTTTACAGTATCCTTCCCCTGCCATGCCCACCAAGCCACGCCCACAGAACCGCTAGTAAAAAATTTTGAATCCCACCACTGGATACCAGTTTAGTGAAGGGGAAAAAAGTCCCGATATATCACATGATGCCACTGTGATGACATGAGTTTGACACCCCTGATTGAAAACAAAGCCAGGATTTATTTTAACCAATGTTTAGGAGAGTTAAAAAATATTTTAGAATTTCACATAGGCTTCCATCAGAAGGAACGGGCTCTGGTTTCTGAGCCATAATCAAGTGAGCAGACAATATCATGTCAGTGTAACACATTCACATGCCTTAAATAATAAGCACTCAGATAAATCAGTTCTTGCAGTAATCTGTACTTCTGCAATAGGTAAACAGCTGTATAGTGTAGAGCCACTCATACTGGGAGTGGCATGAGCAACTCTTTACTGCATAAATAAAAAGCAGATGATCACCATCAATAAAGGAAGAAAAGGGAAGTAGGATGCCCAATAGCCACATTGGGAGGGGAAAACAAATTTTCAATATGAAATGTATATTTATAATTAATAAAGAAACAGTCAAACTCTCAATAAGGGCATTGCCTTTTCTTGTATGCTTCTCTCTTTTCCCTTTTTTTTTCTTGCTGTTTGTTTGGTCTGGTTCATTTATGATTGGATGTATTACCAACCATCATCATTTTTTAAAAAAGCAGTTGATGTACCAAATTTACATCTCACACTAGTGTAGCAGTTCTCAGCCAGATTATACATTAGTTTAATGATATGGCAATCTTCCCATTTGTTAGTGTGGAGACAAAGTGAAAAACCATGCTTTCTCACTCTTTTTTGCATGGATGAGAGAAATGCTTGCTCTATTTCCACTCCTTCTCATGGGCTGTTATAAATTGTTGGGAATGATGGACCTTTAATCCAACGAAACTGGAAAGCACAGGTTGGTTTAGGGCAATGTTTCTCAGCCTTGGTGACTTTACGATATGTGGACTTCAACTCCCAGAATTCTCCAATGGCCAGCTGGGGAATTCTGTGAGTTGCCAGGTTGAGAAAAAATGGTTTAGGATTACCTTAAATATTCTATTCCATTTTATTCCATTATTTTTACAAAAACTCAAGCTGCAATGGCATACTTTAGTTGTCTCTGATCCGATCAGTTGTAGATTTTTTAAAAAATTTTGAAGCTTTGTCTGCAAAGAAAAAAAGATAGGTATAATTACCAAAACCAGAGATGTCTCAAATTCAAAGATCTGAAAATTACAGCCTGTCTAGAATACAAAAGACTGTTTTGAATATTTAAAGAATTTCCTCCCTTCCCCTCTCACATTTATTTATTCATTGGATTTTTAAGGTGCATAACTCAAAAGATTTTTTTTAATCACTTATCAAACAGCTTCTCCAAATATCTTTGGGTGAAACTTCAATTATTAAATCCTGCAGAGTTAATATAAAGCTGGCCTTTGGAGTAGGATATGCTGCTGTCTGCATATATATCTCCATATAGGTTTCAGGTAAATTCTCAGATTCAGTGTGAATTCAGCCATCTCTCTGATTGATATGAACTTTACTGGCTGCTACAATGTAATAATAAGCAGTTTTGTCTCTTGGGTATCTGTTGTTGTGGAAAGCCCATCCACAGACTGACTCGATTAACTTGGTGTCTGTACATTGCAAACATTATTTGGAATCAGTCGGTTAGTTGTTACTGCCTTGGGAGCAAAAATTGCTAGTACTTCTGAAGAGAGCAATTGTTTTGCTGAACAATCATATGTGACATTAACTAATGCCTACAACATTTCATGCCAGAAAATGTATTTATCCTTTCTCACTGAATCATACTCAAACTCAGCTGGGAAATAAGAATCAGAAAACACTGCCCATCCCAAGTCAATATCAAATAAGGAAAACCATACTGGATCAGGCCAATATAGTCCTTCAACTCCATGGCCAGCCAGATGCTCATCTGTAGGAAACCAGGACATTAGACTTCTCCTTCATATATTCGTATTTCCAGCAACATGTCTCTCATTCCAGAGGACATATTAAGCCAGTATGACTAGTAGCCATTGAAAGTCCAACACAGTCTTGTCTATATTGGCTGGCAGCAGCTCTCCTGTGTTCAGGAACTTAATTCTAAAATAAATAAACTAAATAAATTAATGTAACATTAAGGCTGGAAAGCTGCTGCTAAGTTCCAGTGACTTATCTGGGCTGAAAAATCCAGATGATCACAAGAATTAGAGCAGTTCAAATCTGGTAGCTTATCAAGGAGGCAGTTCTAGAACACATAGCAGCACTATTCTTCAATTAAATATATTTTCATAGGCTAACTGTATAGTTCTAATGTAATGGAATTTCAATGGTTGGTTGATCCATGTATCAACTACAGGCAGATGTTTTGTTTTCCAAAACAAAAAATAAATACATTTGTTGATGTTTGACTAAGAATATGAGAAAAGATGCATTCTTGGTTTCTCACTTAAGGAATGCCTCTTTTAAGATGGTATTGGCCATCTGCAGTGTATTTAAATAAGTAACCTAAAAACAACTTATAGTGATGTTTGATGCATTATGTTTGCTTCTCTTGTTATTGTTAAAGAAAATAATATTTTAGGAGGAGGTTATATCATATATGGCTTTATAAACCATTCATATTTTGGGAAGGAACAGTTAGATGCTAAAGTATGTGAAATGTGGAAAATAAATAATCAAAAGGTATTGCAATGCTTTAAAATCTGCTGACCAGTGAATTACAGGCACTATTTTAGTCTTTCAAAATGTTGGTAACATATGACAGTTCTCTAAATTTGAGAACTCTCTAAGTTTGCCATTTGAAAAACGTTGTTCTGCTATTTCAGAAATGAACAATGCATGTCATGTCTGAATTCAGTCTGAATTAAGCAATCAAGCACTCTTGTGCTATGGAAGTCCTGTCATCCCCAGCCAGCAATACAAGGAAGGTTGCTATCAAGGGATTTCAAACCATCTATACTCTGATAACAAACAGGCAGGCCCTAGCAAGTCAGCTTAGCACATATTCGCTCTCTATTTCAATCATGCAATAATTAGCAGGAAAGTCCTTAGAAAGAACAAACTACTTTCCTGTGTGTCAGATATAAATTACATTGTTTTTAAATAGCTCTTTACAGCACCATCTTTTTCATCTTTTCAGTGTTTCTATCTTTTATGATTCCTGTAGCTTTGTTTTGTTTTTGTTTAAAAAAACCTAGACTTTATTGAGGTTCCTGTTGAGAAAGAGCATTTAGAATCCGAGTAATGTGAAAGAAATTACAAAAGGAATTATTTGAATCAGTTTATGAAATTAATATTGAAATAATTGACATAGAATAAGATGAGGAGATGTGAAAATATGTAGTTCCTGATACCTTATAAGAATAGCAGATTCCATATCTGCATAAAGAAAGAATATATGGCATTATCCATGCACATGATGGAGTAATCAACAAGTGTGCAAGAACCTGAATACTTTAAAATATACTAAAAAGAGAGGGGGGCGGGTCATAAAAGTCCTGTTTTAATGCTACATGGTAATTAGTAATGCCAGTCTAGTGATGGGAATTATAATAAAAATCTAGATAGGAAAAGAAAGGAAATGGAGTAGCTTGGATGATGAAATACAAACAGGAGCTCTACATACCATAATGTTGTTGATTACCATAATGTTAGAACGAACAAAGACTTGCAACAAAAGTCAAAGAAAATAAAAAAAGTTTCTTCCAACATATAAATAACAAGAAAAAAATCAAGGAAACAGTCGGTCCACTAAAGAGAGAAAATGGCAAGGAAGTAATAGGCAACAACAGAGAGAATGCAGAACTGCTTAACTCATTCTTTGCATCTGTGTTCATGCAAAAAGAAACTATAGCTTAACCCACCAAAAACATAACTGTAAAAGACAGATCAGAAATAAAAGTTAAAATAAGCCAAAAAAATAGTAAAAGGACACCTGTCTGATCTTGATGAAAACAAATCACCGGGGCCTGATGGATTACATCCCAGAGTTTTAAAGGAGCTAGCAGAGGTCATTTCAGAACCACTGCACCATATCTTTCAAAATCCTGGAGCACCAGGAACTACCAGAGGACTGGAAAAGAGCCGATATGGTTCCCATCTTCAAAAAGGAAAAAAAAAAACAGTCCCAGGAAACTATAGACCAATCAGCCTAACATCAATACCCGGGAAAATACTGGAAAGTTAATAAAAAAACAGATCTGTCAACATCTAGAAAGAAATAAAGTAATAACTAGCAGTCAGCACGGGTTTGTTAAGAACAGATCATGCCAAACCAATCTTATTTCATTCTTCAACACAGTAACTAAATTAGTAGACCAGCAAAATACTGTGGACATAATATATTTAGATTTCAGCAAGGCATTCGACAAAGTAGATCACAACCTACTTCTTAGTAAGCTAGAAAAAGTGGAATAGATAGCACCACCACTAGATGGACTCACAACTGACTGGCAAACCATACTCAAGGAGTAGTTCTTTTTTAAAAAATAAATTTATTAATTTTACAATTAAAACAGACAAATAACACGTACATAAATGTGAAAGAAAAAAAGAAACAAAGAAAGAAAAGTAGAAAGAAAGATCAGAAAACAATTAAAAACAGTTTCATCCTCGACAGTTTATGGGGCCTTATTTTCAACCTTATTTTATACCCTTTATACAATTAATCCTTGTGCGAATATATACATACATACATACATACATAGGTCTTGGCGTGTTCAGGTCTTTTCCCGTGTAAGGTTGAGGCTATCTTGGCGTTTCGACGAGATCTCACTCGCCATCTTCAGGCTGGTGCTTTCAGTTTTGTGCTTGTGCGCGAGATCTTGGAGTCTTAGTGGACAACCAGCTAAATATGAGCCAGCAGTGTTCTGCAGCAGCCAAAAAAGCTAATGCAATCCTAAATTGTATTAACAGAGGGATACAATCAAGATCAAGGGAAGTACTAATACCACTCTATAAAACCTTAGTAAGACCACATCTAGAGTACTGCATCCAGTTTTGTTCACCACATTATAAAAAAGATGTTGAGACTCTAGAAAAAGTACGAGAAGAGCAATCAGGATGATTAGGGAACTGGAGGCTAAAACATACAATGAACAGTTGCAGGAACCAGGGGAGACATGATAGCTGTCTTCCAATATTTGAGGGGCTGCCACAGAGAGGAAGGGGTCAAGCTATTTTCTAAAGAACCAGTAGGCCAGACAAGGAATAATGGATGGAAATTGAACAAGGAGAGATTTAACCTGGAAATAAGGAGAAACTTTCTGACAGTGAGAACAATCAACCAATGGAACAGCTTGCCCTCGGAAGTTGTGGGAGCACCATCACTTGAGACTTTCAAGAAGAGATTGGACTGCCATTTGTCAGAAATGGTGTAGGGTCTCCTGCTTGGGTGGGGGGTTGGACTAGATGACCTACAAGGTCCCTTCCAACTCTGATTGTTTGTTATCTGTTACCTCATTTATAGCTGCTAAATTTAAATATATAAAAGTAATAATGTCTTCAGGCCAGGGAGAAGCAGCTTGTAACCTTTAAATGCAGCTCCCCATTCCCTTTTTGTGGCCCCAGATCCTCTAACAATTGGATCACAAATTTTATCCACATGATTTCCAAAATTTAATAAGATAGTTTCTTGCCACTTTGAATTGAGAAAGCTATACGTTCCATAATAAAGTCCAAAATAACTTAACACAGTCCAGCGCTTTTTTAAAAAAAATATCTGAACCTTAGCTTGTGTCATCTGCCACCCACTGTATCCTCCTCCCACAACACATATAGCATTGCACAAAGACATCATCTCTGTTTAATAGATAGACAATTTATAGGGTTACACTCAGAAATAATTTTGCAGCTAATGCATCTTTTTGTTTCTGATGGCTTTTGAATGTATATGTGATAAGAAGAAAGATTTTTTTAAAATCCCAATATTATTATAGGTCAAAGATAACTCATCTGTGCCCCACTCCCTTAAAATACCATATGGAAGCACCCTAGAATACCCTGACCCCAGAAAAGTAAAAAAAAAAAAAACGACAAAGAGAAATGACAGAGGAACTTGAGAGAAGCTGAATGATGGGGCAAAAATATATCTGCCTGTCACAATACTGATCTAAATTTAGGTGGCATAACAGCACCTAGGAGTAATGTACTTTTTCAGGTGAATAGAAAAAGGAAGTAGGCATCTCTATAAATTCAGCATCTATTTAACAGCTCATGGGGATGTGGATTTTTTTAAAACACTATATGTTCCATGCATAGCGGAGAGCTGGATTTTTCTGTCAATGGTGTCAACTCCAATATAATGTGCTCTATCTTCCGTAACATCCCATCCGTGGGTGCAGTAGCATAGCTTCTCCTTAATGATTCCTTAATCTTGGCCTGAAGCCATTTCTAAAAAAGTGATTAAGCTAACCTCAATCTCTAGCTACAAGGTCATCTGAAAAACAAATAAAGGTATATGGCAACTCCAGGATAGAGTTGTTGTAGCCAGTCCGAGAGTTAAAAAGTATTCAGTTACAATAGCTTAATTAAGATAATTGTTCCCAACGAATGATTGGAGCTGACAGGCTGCTGATGTCCCTAGAAAAACAAGCTACTGTGACTGAGTGACTTTTTACTATCGTTGCCTATGGAGATGTGAACGAAGCAGAATGAAAGGTGTCTGTCATGAGTTGTCACTTTCCTGACTAGATAGTCATGTCTAGAATTG
Organism: Bungarus multicinctus; assembly: GCA_023653725.1. Classification (NCBI taxonomy): domain Eukaryota; kingdom Metazoa; phylum Chordata; class Lepidosauria; order Squamata; family Elapidae; genus Bungarus; species Bungarus multicinctus. The sequence goes on along the minus strand of CM042842.1, from coordinate 99,517,981 downwards.
GGAGCTGCTGTCTCACCTTGGATATTAATATTAGATATTGTGTGTATGAATATATGAGCATATGCATACATTTCCTGAGCATTCAGATCTATTGGTTCAAGAGCCTCATAATTCTCCAGGTGATTGAAAGACTCAAGACAGCTTTATCCAGTGATTAGGAACTGAATTCTAACTGAAAAGGTATAAGAGGTGGGAGCAGTGTTTGGAAAGTGTGTGCCAGTTTTATGCTGGGCAACGGTATACAGACCAAATTTTTGCTCTTTTTCTACACACTGAACATGTACACATTTACTGTATAATACGTGATACAGGTAATACATAATATGAAACAAATGGGCTTGCAATATGGAATATTTTGTATAAACATAGTCTTGAAGGTTAATTGCTATATATGATAGCTGTTTATGATGATATAAAGCAGGGGTGTCCAACTCAATTTCATTGAGGGCCGCATCAGAGTTGTGTTTGACCTTGGAGGGCTGTGGGGTAGGTGTGGCCATGGCAGGCATAGCATGGGACTCATGTCAGGGGCACCTGTGGTGGCCAAGTGCTAATACAGGACTTCCCTGAGACCCTCTCTTCAACTCATTATAAACTCCTTCCTTCCTTCCTTCCTTCCTTCCTTCCTTCCTTCCTTCCTTCCTTCCTTCCTTCCTTCCTTCCTTCCTTCCTTCCTTCCTAAACTAAGGAAATTTAGTGACCATTCAAAGTTACAATGGCACTGAAAGAAGTGGCTTACTGTACAATGGACCCTCACAGTTAACAACTGACACGGTCATGGGATCAAAATTTGGGCGTATGGCAACTAGCATTTATGACAGTTGCAAATTCCTGGGATCATGTGATCACCATTAGTGACTTTCCCATCCAGCTTCTGAGAAGCGAAGTCAATGAGAAAAGCCAGATTTGCTTAAGAATTGTGTTATTGCTTTAACAATTGCAATGATGTGCTTAACAACCATGACAAAAAAAGGGTCATAGAATTAGACACAACTCACTAGCAACCACCTTGCTTAAGCACTGGAAAATCTGGTCTCAATTGTGGTCATAAGTCAAGGACTACCTATATATGAAGGAAGAATGGAAGGGCTGAGAGGAAGTGCAAGACTGAGAAAGTCATGACTGAATGGAATTGATGAAATACTGAAAAAGAGAAGTGAGACTTTAGAAATGATTGTCTCATTTCATGGCTTCCATTTCTTTGCTTATTTGTTTCTTATTCCTTCTCTGCATTCTACATCAGGAGTCTCCAACCTTGGCCACTTTAAGCCTGGAGGACTTCAACTCTCAGAATTCCCCAGCCAGCAAAGCTTCTGGGAGTTGAAGTCCACCAGGCTTAAAGTGGCCAAGGTTGGAGACCCCTGTTCTACATCACATAGCTTACCCCGAAAAAGGATAGAGTATATATATAATTTATGCCTCATTTCTCATATTAAGAAAATGCATTTTAACTCAGAAAGCTCTAGCACAAAAAGCATGCTATGCTACCATCTGTGAATAATGTACATTTGATGGGTCCCAAGATGGGGCTCTTTTCTGCCATGATGCCTACCTTATGAGACATTCTATCACCCTCTGTAGGAAATGGCCAGGCTGAACCTGAGGGAGGGGCCAAACATATCATCAGTCATGAGTCCCTTTGTGCCCACAAAAGAACTAGTTCCAGCCCACTTTGAATTCCTTCTACTCTTGACTCCTGCTAATTTCCCTTGACTGCTAGTAGTTCAAATTCTTTCAGAGAGCTCAAGCTTATAATAAATCATTATATCTATTTGAACTGTCTGGATCTACTGGCTTTTTCTCTTTTTTTTTAGAATTAGAATTTTCTTGGCACTTGACACCCCCTCCCTCCAAAAGTTAGCTCCATCTCTCTTAATGTTCAGGAAGTCCCTCAAGATCTGGTTATGTCACCAGGCCTGGGAATCCCAAAGAACTGAAAATATTTTAAGGGGGCTCCTCTATAGTGGTTGCTATGTTTACTCTCAATTTGTAGTTTTCATACAGTATTCTAATTTTTTAAAGTAATATTTTAATTTTTGATAATGATTACCCACATTATATTGTTTTTATAATGATTGTTATATTGTTCTTTTATTTGATTGTTGTACACCAGCCTGAGTCACATCTGGTAAAATAGGGGACCATATAAATTTGACAAACACATAAATAAATAAGAGCAGAATCGCCAAATAGAATACATTCTAATTTAGTGTGATGTTTGTAATATGAACGAAAAATAAGAAAAATAGCATGCTGGTTTCATTTTCGCTAGGAGATTGGCTTTCAAGAAATACCAACTGCTGATTTGTTTTGAGACATAGCAAGAACTTTGGCTAAACAATGGGACGTAAAGAGTAAATTATGACACTGAGATTATTATGGAAAGGCTGAGTCTCATACTTTCCAGTGTGTCTCCAATCCTTTAGGGAAAAGGCTGACATCTGGGAAGATAAATATTTTAGACTGCCTATTCATAATATTTCCTTCCATTCACACCCCCGCAGAGACAGACACCTTCCATCTTTGCTTTAATCCCACAGTGATGATTGCTGACTGAATATTCTAAGTAAATAGATGTTATCAAGTAGAAAAAAATATGTCAATTTATATTCTGAATCTGCCCCCAGAATATATTTCTGATTCTATTTGTTAAAGCATGTCCTAGAAAGCATGCCCTTGAGCACCTTAAAAATCTGAATTCTTTAGAAGTCATTGCATTAGACTAGAGCCAAAGATATGCTCTTTAACTCTACTCAATAGTGAAACATGATACCAGGGCTATCATTTTGTGTACGCATAGTTTACTACTACTACTACTACTACTACTAGTACTACTACTACTATTATTATTATTATTATTATTATTATACACAAAATGACAGTATACACGGCAAATGAGATAACCATGCTGGGTTTTGTATCACAAATCACTAGTCGATCACTTCCCAAGTGTTTAGGATTGCGTGATGTATCGGTGGATTATGCGAGCAGATCCCAGTAAGGTGGTCTTCTGCAGCTGACCAATGGTGATCTTGTCAGCGCCAATTGTTTTTATGTGCTTGCCTAGGTCTTTAGGCATAGCACCTAGTGTGCCGATTACCACTGGAACCACCTGCACTGGTTTGATTCTCTGCAGTTTGATTCTCAAGTCCTGATATCTTGTGAAGTTGTTTCTTGTTGATTCTGCTGTCACCAGATATGGCAATGTCGACGATCCACACTTTTTTCTTCTCCACAATCCTGATATCCCGGGTATTGTGTTCAAAACTTTATCAGTCTGTATTCGGAAGTCCCACAGTAGTTTTGCATGCTCATTTTTGATCACTTTTTCAGGCTTATGATCCTACCAGTTCTTTGCTACAGGCAGATAGTAGTTGTGACACAAGTTCCAGACTCCATCTGAGCGACTGTGTTGTGACGTTGTTTGTAGTCAGTCTGAGCAATTGTCTTACAACAGCTCAGTATGTGATCAATGGTTTCATCCACTTCTTTGCAGAGTCTGCATTGGGGCCATCAGCAGTTTTTTCTATTCTGGCTTTGATTACATTCGTTCTGATGGCTTGTTCTTGGGCTGCAAGAATCAGGCCTTCTGTTTCTTTCTTCAGTGTTCTGTTGGTCAGCCATAACCAGGTCTTTTACTTATCTACTTTTCCTTGGATCTTTTCAAGAAACTGTCCATGCAGTGCTTTGTTACATCATCATCATCATTATCATCATTATCATTATTATTATCATCTCTTTTATTCATTAAACATGAAACTCAATCAACTGAACATTTAAAATGTATCAAAAATATCGTTGACTAGCACTGATGGTTGATACAGCCAGCATCGTAGGTATCAACCAAATATCTTCTTAAAATGTACGATGTTCCAAGTGCAGTTTTTTGCAGTTCTGCTGGTATTATTATTATTGGTTAATCTTTAGTGAGATTCACAGCCTTTGGGGCTGGTTGGTAGCTCAACAGCTTGAGTCCTAACCAAGGACTTAGGAACTGTTAAGGTAGCATCGGAGGATATAAGCTGTTCCAAGCAGGGTGGTTTTTTTTGTAGAATCAGGGTATTCAAATCTGATCAATTCAGAATTTCCAAATAGCAAGGTAGCCGTTTAGGTATTGCTCCAAGAGCTCCAATTACAATTGGGATAACACACAATTTCTTTTTCAAAAGTCGCTCAACTTCAATTTGTAAGTCCCAATACTTTGTGATGTTTTCTTGCTGCGTATGTTGTTGTTGTTGTTATATCCATTTTTTGTGCTGATGAAATTCCAATGGTTTTGAGTGGCCCCATAACTGAAACAATGAAAACACAATAATAACCAGTTTTAAATAAAAACTGATGATAAGAACAACACACCTGACAAGAAGAACCAAAGGGATTTCACTCTCCTTGCCAAAGGACTGGGTGAAGAGCCAGGCTTTCAAAGGCCATTCTAAAATGCAGGATGGGGAACATCCAATCATTAGGTGAAACATTATTTGAGATGGGAAGTGCTGCTACAGGAATGGCATAGTTCTTCTAGGATTCTAATACATAACAGAATGTGCCAAGCTTGCAGAATCCAATTGCCCAGATGCTACAGGAAATAGGGTATCTCTCAAATAACCCAACCATATGTCATGTAGGGCTGTATATGTAATATCCAAACCTTGAATCACACTCAGAATCTGGCAACTAGTGCAGAGGTGTTACATGAACATTCTGTCTGAAAGGCCCCTCAATCTAGGAGAGGGAGCAACTGGTGTACCAGATGAAGTTGCTCATTTTTGTTCAGTTTTGAGCCATTCAATTTTGTCAGAATTGAGCTGGAGATGATTCCTTCCCATCCAAAGCCACACAGGCTCCAGGCACTGGTCTAACTTGGCCAGCCCACTGTAGAAATATATAACCGAGTATCATCAAACCAGCAGATAACTTCATTCAGTGATTTATTACAGAGGTTGAAAATTTGGGAGGCAGAGTAGAATGATGCAGCACCAAAAGGAGAGGCCTAGGGAGCTACCTACCTCTCAACCAACACCAACTGAAAACCAGCCCTGTAGAAAGGAAGATAAACATTATAAAATGGTGCCCCCAATCCACATACATACAAGGGCAATATGAACAAAATCCTGATCCATCTACCCATTCCAGGCAGTGATTAAGCCCTCAGCTGAAGTGCCCATCCTCAGGAAAAACCTCAAGCTCTCACTGAAAAGCCCTCTGAGTCCATCATTAATATGCACCACATTTTCTCATCTAACAATTTTAAAGTGATTTTAATCAAAAATAAATATATAGGAAGATGGCATCCTGCAGAGCAAAATATCAGTTTTTAGCATTATTTTTATTTATAAAATCGCTAGGGCTCACTTGTGTTTTATATACATTCATTTAAATAATATTTTATTTTAGAAATGTGTCCACTTAATCAGTAATTAGATCTCTGCCTTTTGGGCAATTTATTGGTAAATATATGTTTTGTGGTTAGCCACAAACACCATGGTAATTCATGAACAAGATAGTTCTATACTGTAGTAACTACTTTCTGAGATTATTATAATATATTTCTCATTATCCTCTGCTGAGTGAGAAGGTAAACAGCAGGAAGAAACAATTATACCTTCTTTGGTTTTGTAGAAGAAGCATGGGAGATAAATGAAATCAATACAAAAAAGATTCATGTGTTACTAATTTGACGTACACATAACAAAATAAACTAATTTGATTTCTTAATCCTGCTCTTTTGTTCTGATTATTTCTCTGTAGCATACAAAAATAAATAAATACATCTATTGTAACATGTAATGAAAGCATTGTTAATTTTATTAATTTTATTTTTATTTGGAAAATGTTCCAAATTATCTTTAAACACTTTAAAAGGTATTTCCTCAAACTTTCGCTCAAAAAACCATTTATCTTCATGGGAAGTTGTGCTCATTCCCTTGTGCCTGACCTGCCAGTTTTTCTATAAAACAAAGCAGGAAAAAAAAAACTATACAACACAAGGGCCAGGAAGAGACCCTCTGTTGTGGACTGATGTTTTGGGTATTACTTTTGCTTGCCTCCTGTCTCAGTTCTGGAATCCTTCCCAGGCTGGAGAATTCTAGAAGTTGAAGTCCACAAGTCTTAAAGTTGCCAAGTTTGGAGGCCTCTGGTATAGGGGCAGGGAGTAAATATATTGCTGCTAATTCTACAATCCATGATTCATGGATTCAGTCCATGATTCATATCTCATCCCAGCTCACAGGTGATCTTATCAAGTCAATGCCATTCAGTCTTACAGCCTTTCACTGGAAATGCAAAAATAAAAGCAAAGAACATCTTTATTAAGTTATGTAAACAATAACGTTTTATTGAAAAGTTTTGAGCATTATTTTGTATGACTGCTAAATTATTATCAGCATCATAATGATGATTAGTATCATTATCCCACTGTATACTGCCATATCTTCAAGAGGTGAAAAAGAAGCACAATTTGATGTTGGCAAAACAACTTGAAAATGACTAGTGCCATTTTTGTATTTGCACATGGAGTTGCCCACAGAAAATTTGGCTGAGGAGAATTAATATACCATAAAGCACTTTGTACAAGCAATAGACCACTGTAATTTATTACTTGAAGAACAATTAAAGCATAATATTTCTGTTCTGCAATCTACGCAGTCAGCATTCTGTTTTACAGCATCTTAGCAGCTTGGGTTTTCTTGAAGTTTGCCGTAGCAATAAATTATTCAGCATTTTAATTATTAATTGGTTAATGTTTATTCCAAATTCAGAAGATAAAAAGGACTCAGTAAGTACAAAAATGCAGTTGGCTTCCTTGCGGAAACTGGAAGCAATATGTTTTTATGCAGTGTGGTCATTCACACACATACAGATCTTTAGCTGCAAAGAAGCCACCAAATACCTTAATTGCTTTTGTTAAAATGGCATCATAAATCCTGAAAGCTTAGCATCTAATGTTAAAAAAGAATAGTGTATTCAAAAGCTGTATGAAAAACCATCTAGAAACTGATTAATTAGTAGATTCACTTCAGTCTCTGACTATCACTACCTGCTTTAAAGCAGCTAATTTCCTTAGTCATAGTGGCTTTCCATGTTCTGATGCATTAATCAAACTAAGTATAACAGCATAACTGAATTGATCCTTTTTTTGCAATAACCAAAGTATTCAAGGGAGCTTACTCTCAGGTGACTGTGCATTAGAATGTAGCTATGGCGTGCAATTAACCTATTTTCTTTGTATATCATATAAAGACTGTATATTAGGGTACAATTGTGATTGGAACACACAGTGGGTGGTTAATTAAATTAACTGTTTCCAGATATCTGGAGATATGGCTTGTGGATGTGACTGACTTCATCATGACATCCCCATGTCATATTAATCCACAGGTTGCTGTGGGGGATTTGTAGATCCAAGGCTTGCTGGAGGCTGTCTACCTTGGCTGCAATTTCATTTAATTATTGTAATATAAAAAGTAACATTTCTGCAGGCAGAAGGCAAGCCTATTGGAAAGGGTTTAGTGATATAATTACTATGGGGGCACACTAGGAGCTTGCTCCAAGAGGTTATTTCCCCATTCCAGGGGATGATTTGGACAGAGCCTTCGGAGAGTTGAAGAAGTGAAATGTATTTGAATATATGAGTGCTGGGTGCTGCATTATTATAGTCTTTGGTGGTGAAAGGTTTCCAGGGGCTGGGGCTCCATTACTTACATTTTAGTTGCTTCTGTGGTGTGGAAGTAAGAGTCTATTCTCATTTGTTTTATGCCTTGTTAGATTTCAAGTTAGGTTCCAGTAATGTTGCAGGGGGCTGATTTGGGTTCTTGTCCTTGAAAGTATTTTGGGGTGTCAGCTCAGCCAGAAGTAGTTGCCATCTTGGTTTCTCTACTATTTGTTGTTGTTTTTGCCAAAGGCACTGAAATATAATTCCCCTCTTAATATTCTTTTTCACAGTTTTTCTTTTTAAAAAACATGAGAAGCATCTATTTTCAGTGAAACAGATGGCACAGGGTTATTACTGGGACAGAAAGCCAAATGTAACACTGTGGAAAACTTACAGTGGCCACTGAAAACTTAGAAAAGAATTGTCTTCTGTAAGAGAACTCTGAAACAGTATGCAAGATGAGAAAAAGGGAGTATCATATGGAATCTTGTATTTATATACCTCAATGAACTTTCTAGAGTAAATATTCCCTCCACAAAGCATGTGTTTTAAAGGCAAAATTTCCCTATCACGAGAAGCCTGAGAAAAACCTGTCTAGTGTGTTTAGAAAGGGAATTTCAACATGACAATCAGCCACATTTTTTCTGCTTCCTTCCTATCTCCCCTCTATCTATTGATCCCATCTTATTTACATAGAAATACTAGAATCTGGTGATGGAAAATCATTAACATTAGAGCAAGATAGCCTAAAGACAGTGTGCCAACAATACCTCCAGATACTCCCCTACTACTCTCTTTCTCCCTCACTCTCTCTCCTCTCACCCCTGTCCCCCTCCCGCTCTCTCCTTCTCTCCCCTTCTCTCTGTCTCATCTCATTTTTTTTAACTGCCCCTCTCCCTTCTAGAAGCAGGACCTTTGCCCATGTGTCATGCCCCTGGTGGAGACTGACTCTGAGAGAGAGGAGGAACAGCTGACAGGGAGTGGAAGGCTGGCTCCGGAGGTTGTGAAGGAGGCAGGGGAAGGGCAGAGGCCGGCTGAGCAGTCAGAGGAGGACCTAGGCCCATCCCCTATCCATCCTAGGGCACTCAGGGAGGAGAAGATAAGGGAGAGACGTGGTCTCCTTGGGAGGAGAGGGCCTTAATCCTCTTCATGGGCTGCAGGTGTGACAACTGAATAAGAGTTTGGACCTGCATACTGGCAAACAGTGGAAACAAATCGTGTAAATCTCTCTAGTTTATAGTTCCACTCTGAGTTTGGCGTCCTTCCCAGTATGTGTTATCTGTGGACATCCTCCAGCACTTATTTTGCCTGGTTTGTGTTGCTTTTTTCCTTCTTCGTGTAACTGTGTGGGAGTTTTTTTGTCTTCTGTCAAAGATATTCAGAGCTTGGAAGCAAATTGAAGGAATAAAAGGGGCTTCACCTGTTTTCTGTGACTGTGTTTGTTTTGTATCCCACCCTGGGTCATCACACCATGTCTTTCCCTGTCATTTCTCCTCTCAGAACTCTGGACCATAACTCTGATTGGCAGAGACAATGTTGAGTCAGATAACATAATAACAGGGCTTCCCATTCAGACTTATCATATTTTGTAGTACAGTATAGTAATTGCAATATATATTGACTAAATAGCACCTCCATAAGACCAATATTTAAAATTATATATAGCAGGTTTTTAAAGATTTAAACAGAACAATACCTAAGTCTACCATATGATATATTTTGAAAGGCCTCAGCTAATGCTGATTTTTATAATCTTGAAATGAAAATAAAGTCAGCAATCTTAATTGACAGTTTCCATTTTGCTTCTTTCTGCAACTGTCCCCCTCAAGCTCTTATTAATCATCTCATATAAATGTTTTTCCTTTTTTTATGTGTGTTTCTACAGCAATTTAGAGACAGAGAAGTTGTGTGGTAAGTACTCAATAACTACTCTCGCTGTGGAATATATATTCCCTAACTTTCCTTGATATATTTGGGGGTGGGATGTTTTGCCCCCTTCTTAGATGTGATCTATTTTTCTTCCCAGAATAATCCCACATTGAACAAAAGCTTGTTCTTTCCTCCAATATGGTGCCCTAGATATGTGTTTGCACCATTTCTGACAAAATTCCCAAAGTTATTTTAGATTAGGGCTGTCAAACTCATGGCCCGTGGGCTAATGCATCACATGCTGGCCACATCCATGCCCAGTTTAGTGAAGGGGAAAAAAGTCATGATACATCATGTGACACTGCAATGATGGCACAGGTTTGAATCCCCTGTTCTAGACATTCAAAAAGTGCCCTACTTATGACCCTGCCCTGAAACTACTTTCTAATGCCATAGAAATCAATTGTGCTCACAAAACACGAATTATAGGATAATAGAGCAGGGGGAGAAGTTGGTTTTCCCAAGGGGTCACAATGGATGGCGTAAGAAAATTGTAGGTTGTACTTAAAATATTTTGAGAAGGACTTACAAGTGGAATGGGGGATTGTGTAGCAGAATACACTAACAAAAGCATTTTCTTCCTTTCGGCTGCAGATTATTTCACAGAACATCTTGGAGAATACAGACATGTTTTGTCTGCTCTGGAGCAACTCAACACTGCTGTCTTATCAGCCATGGATAAAACCAAACTGGTAAGTGTGAGTTCATTTCCAATACTATTCTTATGGAAGGCTTAATTAGGTTACTTTATCTACTTTTGAATATACTTGAATATAATGGACATCCAATTAAGATACATTCCAAGCTTTTATTGTGTTCATGGGAATGTGTATTCCAGAGATCAGTTAATTTAGTTAGTTTATTTTGTTCCAACCTGGGCAGGGCTTCACAGAAGCATTAGCTAAGCATCTTTGGGTCATTTACAATATCCAAAGTTTTATAAGTATATAAAGTGGATCATTTTTCTATTTTAAATTGCTCTTCTACACATAAGGCCCAGGTTTCTTTTTGTAATCCTAAGCACACGGTATAGGTTTATTTCAGAAACATGAATTGGACAGCAGAAGAGAGAATGGCTTTCAGAATGCTTGTAGAGGGTTACTAATGATAGCAAAAGATAGATGTGTGGATACCAGATAGTTTCTATTCAATGAAAAAAATAATCTGGCCCAATAAGGCAGCAATAACACATACCGTATAATTATGGAATCCAAATGGAGAGTTATGCAGAATGTTAGTTTATCACAAATTTGATCTTTCAGATGGACCTGGAAGAGGGAATGTACCACCTGTGAATTCAGAACTCTATGTGGTTTCTAAACCGTTGATATAAATTCCCTAATTCCTCTAAATGCTGCTACCTAGTCATAATTTATAATGTAATGGAAAATGAAATTATTACATAAATGAATAGCAGTTACATTGGCAGTTTTCAGTTGTAGTGATTTTATTTAAATCAGTTTTAGGTTTTGTTCCTACACTTTTTTTTTTTCTTGGGCCTTGCCTTATTTTTGCTGCATGCAAAATTTAAAGTCCAAGTTCAGTCTTGATCACAAAAGCAGAAACCAATCATAATGAGAGAGAAAAAAAGAAAACTGTAGAATATGAAATACCTCTCTTTTTATCCATTGCCAACAGCAGTTTTATTTGGTAAATGAAGTAGGAAAAATGTTCATAATTTACATAAATTGTATTTGCTGGTAATGGATCCCACTAGGTATTTGCTGGTAATGGATCCCACTAGGTTTTACACAGCAAGCTGAAGGTTGTGTTTCCAAAGAAGAAGGGGGCAAAGTCTCAATTTTCTAGGTTTCTATTTTCCCAGGCATCTTAAGAGTTCTTCTCCGAGAAGCTTCTGGGAATTGAAAAAGGGCTGTGGTGAGCCTGCTTTAAAGGACCAGTTAAATAACAATTGTATTCTGCTCTGAAATGACAGTGATATATATTCAAATTTTGGTGGAAGATTATCTGATCTGATTATCTGATTGTTTAACATTCCTCCTCTCGATCATAGTTCAATTCAAAAGGAAGATGAAACAATTCCAATAATACTGTTTCAGATAGTCTCAAAATATATTGGAGAAGAAAGAATAAGAGATTCCTGATGTTTCTCCTGATGAAATTCCTCTATAAAATAGGCATCACATAAAATCATATCTGAATAAAGTACTTCCTACTTGAATAGAATAATATTTTATTTGATCTAATTAAGGACTATGTGTATGAAAATATCCTGTTGTTTTGAAACAAACTTTTGAATAGACTGTAAACAAAAATAAATCAGACAGACTAAAGGCTAAAACAGTGTTTCCCAAACCCTGATATTCAGTGGCCTAAAGAATAGCTAGATATTGTGAGAATTGTAATCCAACATATCGTGATTTCAGTAGCTGAATATTGCTGCTCTGGAACTTAAACTACAATATAATAAAAATATTTAAAGAATAAATCTATAATCTATGTTCATTTACATTAGTTCTATATCAATGTATGATTTCAAATACTTGTGATTTATTGATTTTTTTCTGTTTTGAAATAATGAGAATGTGCTATAATATTTAACATTTACACTTTGTATCTGAGGAATCTCCATGCAAATATGAAGCTAGCTAAGAGTCTTTCATAAAAGCAGATCTTCCCTGCTTTTATGAAAGATAATTATATTCAGGCAACTAATAGTTTGTTTCTTGCAGGATATTCTTTTTCAACTTTCTGAAATAGTTATGAAAAATATAATGAACAGATCTACCTTGACTTTAGAATATATTAACACAGTAAGATTGCAATAAATTGTACTTCTCTGAATATTGACAGCATAGAAGCTACTTTTGTCCCATAGATTTCTCTCTTCTCAGCTTCATATTTAGAACTGAAATCAACAGAATTTTGGTTGAATAGAAAAAGCAATCACAAGTAGAAAACAAATTCTGGTATTTTTTCTTTTCCCCATTAATGTCTTGCTATAGTTCCATTTTAATGAATGGGATGATAGTCTGAATGTCACTGAACATATCTTACTATTTAAATTTCTTGTGCCATATGCTGCTCCATGCTCTTGATAGTCTTGTTTTCTCATCCACAAGCTTTGGAAAGAGCTGAGTGAAAGCTGCCAGGGAACCCCCAAGCCAAACTGCTGTACTTCTTTTGGGGGAAGCCAGAATTTTAATAAAATATTCTCTACCATGGAATAAAGCATTCATTCCAAGCACATCCTCTCTGGAAAACCAGGAAACAATGAGGAACCTCCTGATAACACAACATTGTTATTATTTCTCCTTTGAACTCATCTGGAACCTTCTGCAGACTTTGGAAACCAAATGATGAAGCCCTGGAGAGCTTTGGCTGAGCAGATGGGGTTGTGAACAATGGCTCTGGGCAGCAAAAAGCGTTCTTGTCTATAGTTACCAGTGCCCATCAGGGGTCTCAATGCTCACAGATTGTATGACATGTTTTCTCTTGCAGATCCCTTTTGTAGTCCATAGACACATAACAGTAGTTTTTCTTAAGTTGTGTAAACCATTTTTTTGTTCAAGGTGCTAAGAAGATATACATTGCTAGAGCTATTGAGCAGCAAGTTATGCATGTATTTGCAGAGACCATTTCCAGCCACATCCAATCGATAGATACTCCCATACATGTTTGTCCAGAGTATATCGGAGTAACATGGGAAATCCCTGCCCCAGCTTCTACAGCCAGTCCAGTAATTCTAACGGCCGCAGTAACAGAGTGAGAGGAACCCTGTATTGGCCACATACAAAGCTGGGACACTACAACCCTTCAAAAAATACCCTCTGCCATCTTCTCTCTATTTGTGGTCGGACAGGAAGGGGAATCACTTGTCAATATGGGATGGTCCTCAGTGGAAACTTGCAACCCACAGTAAAAGAGATGGCTCCATAAGTTCTCCATGGCTTGCCAATCTATTATAATGCCATGCTTCAGTGGCCTGAGTTTGCAATTTTTCACCACTGAGGAGAAACAGGCAGGATGATAGATAGGAGGAAGAGATGCAGTTTTCATCACAATTCTTGGCTTTTCTTCACCTGCCAAAGCCTGATCGACAGGAAACTGCTGCCATTGTCTATTACAAGTGCAAACTTTCTCCATAATCCTTCACTATGTCCCCTTGATTTCCTGAATGAGAAAATAACTGGGAATAAAAAGAAAGGGAAAAGAAGCCAAACTTTTTAAAATGCTCTTATTGTCTCAAATAAAAGTGCATTTATTGTCTGGTAACTGCTGTACTTTTAATCACGATTGGATTGAGAAAGAGGCTAAGTATACCTGATCAACCCTACAGAAGAAATACTCAACATTGAAGAAAAAGGGGGAAATTTGTTTCTAGCCTCTCCCTTCCCACATTTGGACTGTTTTTTATGTGTGGTTAAGATAAATAAAGCAGAACCTGCTTTGGAAATACTTTTGCTGGAGAGTTAGGTAAACTGATATAAATAAAAGAATAGTAAAACATGTTGTTTCAGGACAAAATATAACCCGCAGAAAGTTGTTTTTTTTTAATGCAAAGTGATATGCTATTTTATAGACCAAAGAAACATTAACTGACATAATATTTGCCAGCATTGTTTCATAATGTGTTCCCATAATGTTTCCAACACAATTTAGAGATTGATAATTCTTAGCAAAATTATGAGAGTTTTTTATTCCTTTATGTTAATTTTTTTTTTTTACAAAATGGGATGTTTATTCAAATCACTGGTTGAAAATATAGTTTCATAGTTCAAATTCTCAAGTGAATTTACCTTCTGAATCAATTACAATACATTTTTTTATAAATTACTGGATGCAACACCTAATACTATATGAGTGAGGGACACGTCTCAGAAGCCTTTCTAGCACTGCAAGAAATCCAGAGAAATGTGCTCTCATTCTGTATTCATGATATAATAACACTGTACTCCATACTCTTAGAAAGTATTATGGTTTGCATACAATACATAGGGAAACCCATGACAAGAATCCTGCATGTTCCTTCCCAGATGCCCAGGAGATCTGCATAAATGCAGATTGCATCTTGCCTATATGTCTTGCATCCTTTATTTCCATCCAGATATTTTCATGAAACTAAAGAACTCTTGTGTTATTTGTGGAAAAGTAGTGTCCTATGGCACTGTAACAGCATGCTATTTTATTTGCACAGTTCTGTCACAATCAGAATCTGAGAAAGTGGAGTATATGAGCCCTCTTTTTCTTAGGTCCTGGTTTTAGTGTAGAGCTTAAACTATCTTACCTCAGTGCTAAATCCACATGGAGGTTACTGGCACCATATAGAGGAGGGAACAGTTCAGGAGATCTAGATTAGGAGGCCAGATTGTTTGGAACTGATATCTTCTACAGGGGCAGGGAAGGACTGATGAGTACATTTAAGTTTAGGAGAGATTTAACCACTGGAATATACAAGTAGACACAACGGTAACTATGGAACTTCTGGAATAATTCTTCATCCTATCTGACGTCCAGAACTCTTAGTCTTAAATTCTTAGAGAGTGTTTACAGCTGTTAGATTAGAATCTTTGATACATGAACAGCAGTTTATTGTATCTCTCTAGAATCTAGAGCATCATTGTTTGAGCAGTCTCAGCCAACTTCTTTACTCTCATTCTCTCTCTTAAATATTGTTAATATTATTACCGTTTAATATTTAAGTCCCGACCTATTTTTCACATCATGTAGTGATTGATAAGGGATGGAATCTATTCTGATCCATGAATCTGCTTATTAATTTTAACAACAGTCCTGGAAGTAAAAGTACCTTGGGAGAGGTGTTAGCCAAACTGAGAAGCAGTAGTTGATGGATGAAGATATTCAGCTCCCTAGGAGTTCTTAGATTCCACTGATTTTTTTCCCTAAAAAAGAATTCATTTTTATGATGTCATCAGATTCTGTAATGCATTCTTTCCCCTCTCTTTATACTATTTCAAAGGTATTCGTTCTGTTTGATATCTGATGTAACAGTGTTTGTTTATTTTAACCCAACTAGTTTGCTCTCTATCTTTTCTCCACAAAGAACATTTTTCTTAGGTAGACTCCTATTCAGAAACTAGAAAGAACCAAATGATGTAGTAGCTAGAGTAGGATGGGATATTCAGATTAAAATTCAACCTCACTCAAGGATTCAGTGAATGAAATCTTTGGCCAGGTCTCTATCTCAGTCCAACTTATTCCAAAGACTTCCTGTTGTGGGAAAAATGCAGAAGTCTGGTATTTATGCAAACTTGAGAAATTCTTAATGGAAAGCTTGGATATAAAATAAATCCAATTTTTAGTTCCAATCTTAATATTTCATAATGAATATTCAGATTTTTTATTGTTAAAAAGCCATGTATAATACAATTATTCAGTCAGATTGTAAATAGAAACAGTGGCAATATTATCATAATGACCTAGATAAAAACATGAAAACTGGTTACAAAATAATGAAATTGTCTCAGCACTTGAAAAAAAAGGCTTCCATGTGTCATAGTTGGCATTCCATAACTGGACCCTACTATTTTCTTATTTCCATCTACTTATAAATTGTATAACCCAGGGATTACCTGTACGTTGTTGCAAGATTCAATTTTATCCCCTTTCAGTTTTTGTTTGTTATATTGCAGTGCTTCAGTGACCACAATGAAATGTTGTCACCTTGCTATTACTGTCAACAAAATACAGGAATTTATGCATGTGAGGGAAAAAAATATGCATGTTTTTTCACCTATGTACCCCTTTAAGATCATACAAAACACAACAAGATTTTTGAGCTGCTCAAGATGGTTTATTGCCTTCCCATGTTTTGGAGGTTTCCAGCCATTGATTTGGCAACATCAGATGTTGGTTCACAGGCCAGGTTGTCCCTTCATGCCTACTGGATGTATGGTGTACCAATGTTTGATTTTATTCTTGGCAATCGCTGAATCTCCATCTGCGGTTGTTTTCCTCCGCCTCAACCAAGAAAAACAAAGTAGTAGTCTCTGCATCTTCCGCATTTCACAGTCTCCTCCTCCTCGTCGTGCTGCCGAGGGAAATGGACATGAGGGGCTGGTTTTGTCTCCACGGCAGCCCCTCAGCTCTGGTCGGCTGTAAATATTTACCCTGTTTCCCAGGGGAAAGGAGAACAGGGGGAGGACTTTTGAACCATGAGACAGTTTTCCAAGAGGAGGCAGCAGCACTACCTTGACCTGTAAGCAAAACAGAATCTTCCTAATAAATGGCGCCCTTCTTTTCCCAGATGTCATGAGCCTCTCTCTGATCCTGTGCTACAGTTTAGACTGGGAACTTTGTTGCACTAGATAGAGTCTAACCCAGTGGTGTCAAACTCAAGGCCCATAGGCTGGATCCAGCACACAGCATGCTTGGATCTGGCCTGTGGGGCCACCCTGGAGACAGTGGTTGACTGGCCTGTGGTGCTTCTACCAGCGAAAATGGAGCTCGAAATAGCTGCAAGCGACCCTCCCGAGCTCTGTTTTAAGTGGCAGAGGGCTGCAGGAAGCCACCGCAGCTGAAAACAGAGCTAGGAAGCCCATTTTCACTGGCAGAGTGGTCGGGCTACCCCCAACACGAGTGACATTGAGTTGGCCATGCCCACCCTGGCCACACCCACAATTAAATCAAGTTTGACACCCCTGGTCTAACCTGTTTTTTCCTAACATGCTACTTTAACATTTTTGGGGGGAAATACTCTGATTAATATCTGATTGCTCCAATTAACATCTGCTGGAAATAATTAGATGATTTAGGACAGAAGTAGGTAGAAGGTAGATTATAATCTACAGGGTGAATTCTGGCTATTTTACCAACAGGCCTTTATTTACACATGCATCAGTTTAATCTGTAATCTGCAAGATCACAGATGTGAATTTATGCATATACATGGCTCATCTCCATAAGATGACGTGGTGAAGTAAGAAATTGTTTTTTCTGTATAAATTCCATACAATATTTAATTCCTTCTTTAAGTCACTAGCTTGCACTATAATCTGATCCTAGAAATTGGGTGGGGGGGGGAGCATTTTATATCTCATCTAGCATGTTATTTTAACCAGTAACTTAGTTCTAAGTTTGATCATAGATAGAGTAAAAAGATAAGGATTCCTTAAACTGAGCTTTAATCTTGGTGAGTTGGTGTTTTATCCAGATGGTTTTCTTGCTAAATTTATGGAAATGGTTTTGTCACTGCTTTTTCTTGGATATTCTTTACTTCCCAATTAGTTTTCAGCCATGGGATTTCCATGTAATCTCTGTAATCCAGATCCAACCCTATTTAACTTTTCGGGAATTAACTAAGGTAAGCTAAATGCTACTACTGCTGTGAGAAAATTAAGGAGTGCGGAGGCGAGGAATTTATGGAAAATCTTTAGAATAGCTTTATAAAAGAAGACTGAAATAATTTATACGAAGAAAAAAGCAGTGCAGATATAGGATGACAGAATCTGTAATGCAAAGCTGGAAAACTTTTGTTGTAATGGGGAGTTTAGATAAAGAGCCTATAGATCTTTACTGCAGGGAAACAGGAATATAATACAAGAAAAATACTGTAGGTTTAAGCCATTGGTAAAATGTCATTCGATAGCATGAGTTTGATTGATTAAATGCCATGAAGTTTTTTATTCCTAGCAATTTTTTAATTTACTTTATTCTTCTTTATTTTATTAAAGTCTCATCTTTCTTATTTTTACAAATAACTCAAGGGAGCAGACATAACCCAAATACCTTCCTCCTCATATTTTCCCAACAACAATCCTGTGAGGTGGGTTGGGCTGAGAGAGAATGACGGGTCCAAAGCTACCCAGCAGGCTTTTATGCTAAGGAAGAACTTGAATTCAGAGTCTCCTGTTTTCTAGCAAGATTCCTTAACCACTAAACCTACCAATGGATAGGTAGATAGATGGAGGGCTGGATATATAATCTATCCCTAACCTATTCTTTAGGTCTCCATAGCATGAGTACAAAATATTAAGATGTCGTTTAACTGTTCCTATAAATAAATATCTAGATGGACATTAAACTAAAGAGTTGCACTTATAGAACAGAAATCATGCTTTAGCCTACTTTTCAGACAGTATTTTCTAGTCAACCTCTACTTGTCTCCTTTCTTATTTTTATTATAACTTGGTGGGAGTGCATTTGTAATTTGGAGTATTCTGAGCAAATACTATTCCAAGCAATTCTATCATTTGGGAAACTTCTACAGAAAGATGCATATTGAATCAAGCTGGAAAGTTTTCTATTTATTCATGTGTGTATGAAATTGACAAAAGCAAGCAAAGATTGATGTAAGAGTGGAACACTTGAACTCAATTTTTTCCACCTTATTGGTGAACAGAAAAAGACAGCTTCTTTATAAAATCACACAAATTAAGAAATGATTTAAATTTGTGCAGAACTGAATAGTGTTTCAATGCTATTTGATTACTATATCATGCCAGAAACTTTGCAGCTTATTTGTACAATCATTTGATCCATTCACATTATCATTAAAATAGTTTGTGTGCCAGTGAGTAAGACATGTAAAAGTCTGCCATGTTAATTGTAAAGTTTTAAGTAGATTAAGTATTGTATGTTAAGTATTGTATTTTCAGCAATACTAGTCTTCAAGCCAGAAATACCCTTGCCTATTTTTTAGGCCAATTCATCTTTTAAATTCTTTTCCTAAATTCATTCGGCCTTGCCTTCCAATAATCAATATTTTAAGGGTTTTTAAATATTCAAATTGATATATATTCCTTTGCTACATGATGCTGTTTCAAAGTTTGTTATTTTTACTTCTGATTTATAAAAGTTTTGTTTTATGTTTCAGGGGCAGACTATGAAATGTTAGGTAACACTTATTACTAAAGATTGAACATTGAAATATATTATTAAGAACTTCTCTTTAGAAACTTCCATTCTTTTTACATATTGGAAGAGACATAGGCAAAAGAAAATGCTAAATATTGAAAGGCCCTTCTATGCTATTACAATGTTTCTTTTTGGGCCTTTGTTAAAGGAATAAGGTTGCTGCACTTGGGGAAGGCTTGCATTGTAAAATATGCTGCGTTGCTCAGGCAAAACCCTCTATTTTGAAGATGTTTCACAAGCAATGTGTTCCTTTGTTTAATAGTAAAGTAACCACATTGCTTTGTTTGGTGGCTTTCTCTAGCAGTTCCAGTAGTCAAAAGAGTCTTTTCCACATGTGCTTATATAAGCAGAGGAGAGTCCTCTGTTGCTTCCAGTTACTGGAAATGCCAAGCATGGTGTAAAGCAGGGGTATCAAACTCAATTTCATTGAGGGCCACATCAGGGTTGTGGTTGACCTTGGGGGGCTGGGTGGGTGTGGCCAATTGGGTGGGCGTGGCCAGCTTGGCACTACTCACTGGGCGTGGCCCAGTGGGTGAGCCTGGCCAGCTTGATACGATTCCTCAAACTGCCGGCATGTTTCCTCTTCGCACTGGGTAGACTGGGATGAAGCCACACTGGCCTGATGTTTCCTCTTTGCATTGGGTAGACCAATGCAAAGAAGACCTGAAGAAATGCAGGCCAACTCCTTAATTTTCCAGGACAGCCCTGCAGGCCGAATCTGACCACATTGTGGACCCGATTCGGCCAGCAGGTCTTGTGTTTGATACCCCTGGTGTAAAGGTAACATAAGCAACAATATTGTTTCTTTGTTCAATCTTGTGCCTCCTTGCCTTAGAAAGGGTGAATTGTATGGCTTCCACATCACAAGTGCCTTGATCAAGACAAAAATTAGTTGTTTTGCAGAAATTACAGTATTGATGCTTTGTTGAGTCAAAAATGAACTGGGCTTATCTCACGTTCTGAACAGCACAAATACATACCTTGATTATTTATTTTTCACATCCCATTCAACTGAAACTTTCAAGAGAAAGGTTTCAAAAAATTAAATATAGATAAGAGTCATGAAATGCAAAAGGCAACAAACTTAGAAACCAAGTACAAACAATCAGAAAGATTAAAATGCAATCCAGACTAGGGCCATAAAACATGGGCTGCAGCATTCTGGACAATGGCTAGATGGCAGAATAGTTTTCTGTATTTCTGTTGCATCAATTGGTCATATGCCCAAATTTTGTAGGCATAGTCTAAATAGCTTGGAAAAATACACTTTCCTATGCAACTAATATATATCTGATGGAGATTTTTGGTCATCACTAAGAAGTTTTCAGCCACAGTAACCACTCACATCACCTCCAACAGCACTGATAATTCTCTGCTCTGATTAGGCCAATGTTACAATGCTTTCTCAAGGTGCACAACTAGAAATAAAAACTTCACCATTCAGAATTCTCAGCACAGACATCTTGGTTGGTGAATTCTGAGAATTGAAATCCGTGTATCTAAAGAATGTAGGGCATACAAGTAAAGACTAACTTGTGAGGAAGCTATGGAAAACTAAAAATAACATGTCCAAAAACCACAAAATAAATAGTCAGCTAGTACTTACAGTGGCCTGGTCTTTTTTAAGGAGAACGACGAATCCTCTTCTTTCTTTGTTTTTTTCTTGGTCTGTGATCTTTTCAGGCTTACTTTTTTTAACATTCCTGTGGGAGGTGTTATTTCCCATCATACCACCAAATTAGTGGTCTTTCCTCCTTGGGAAGCAGCTCTAGCAATGTTGCTACCAGCTCTATCTGAATCAGGTGCTCTAACACCAGGAACGTTATGATGTCATGCAACTTCACTAGTGATCTTACAATGGTTGAAGTATATATTACCAAGCCCTTTAAGGCTGTAATCATAGCTAAACTATACTAAATGGCTTTCCCAACATGGTGGTCTTGATTAGGATCCCCAACCTATCTGGAGACTGGGGAAAGTTCCTTTTTGTTGAACAGCAGGAAAAAGCTGGATAGTTTAAAAAAAAAGAATATCAAGCCAACCCTCCACATTTTACTAATTAAAATAAGGAACAGTGTTTCATTCAAAGGTTCATTTCTAACCTTCATATTCATTTCTAACCTCCATAGAGCAACCATTTTTGAACCAAGGTACCCCAAATGGGCAGCTTACAGAATGAGTCCAAAATCTGGGACCCAATGCTCCCAGAATTGACATTTTTGCAAATTTTACATTAAAAAATTGTATGACATAAAAGTTATCATAAAACACTGACATAATACAAAACATCATAAAACATTTCCTGTATTGATGTTTGACTGTGCTATACAGTACAACACAGGATATTTCTAAGCAGATACATCTCTGAATATATCCTAAATTGTCCAAGTAAATGCAGTAAATTAAAATTTCTGTCATTGTTTGAAGGCATCAAAGAATCTAGCAAGGAAATATCTGTGAAAGAATGACCCAATGGTCATAGGTTGTATAGTGGTTAATAAATCTAATGCCTTAATTGGATACATTCACAAATAAAGCAATTGATCTAGTAATCATCTGGATTTTTGCAAGCTGAGGTCTCTTCCATTAAATCTGTTTCTGAGAGAGAGTATCAGTTCTGGGCTTGATGTTATGGATCACATACACTAGAAATGGATAAGCTATAAACCTAAAGAAATTGTGACATTTCAGTTCTTAGCCATTCCAGTCAACCTGGTCATTATTAAGGAGAGTTAGGAATTAACACACACATTCACACATAGAGTGTTTATATCTTGCATTTTAATGATATAGTTTTGTAATATGGCACTTTGACATTTCCAAATGGGTCTATTGGCCTGTGAAGTATTTAAAAGGCCCGAGACAGGGGTTGTTCCTCTGTCTCGGTCCTGTTAGATCTCTCAGCGGCTTTTGATATTATCGACCACAGTATCTTATTGCAGCGGTTGGGGGGGTTAGGAGTGGGAAGCACTGTTTTATGGTGGTTCTCCTCCTTCCTCTCCGACCGCTCGCAATTTGTATTGACAGGGGGGCAGAGGTCGATCCCAATGCCCCTATTATGTGGGGTGCCCCAGGGGTCTGTGCTCTCGCTCCTGCTGTTCAACATTTATGTGAAGCCACTGGGTGAGATCACCCGTGGGTTCGGGGTAGAGTTCCATCAGTACGCTGATGATATTTAGCTGTACATCTCTATCCCGGGCCACCCCAACGAAGCCATCGAAGTGATGACCCGGTGCCTGGAGACTGTGTGGAGTTGGATGGGTCTTAACAGGCTTCATCTCAACCAGACCGAAACCAAGTGGCTGTGGTTTCCTGTGCCCAGATACAGCCAGCTTATTCCGTCGCTGGCCATGGGGGGAGAAATTTTGCCCCCCATGGAAAGGGCTCGCAATCTGGGTGTCCTCCTGGATGTACGGCTGTCTTTAGAAGATCACATTACAGCCATCGCCAGGGGGGCCTTTTGTCAAATTTGTCTGATCTACCAGTTGTGGCCCTTTTTGGATCTGGGCGCACTTCGCACAGTCACTTCCACCCTCGTCATCTCCTGCTTGGACTACTGCAATGCTCTCTACATGGGGCTCCCCTTGAAGAGTATCCGGAGGCTGCAGTTGGTCCAGAATGCGGCCGCGCAGGTGATCTTGGGAGCTCCTCGGACCTGCCATGTTACACCGCTCTTGTGCATGCTGCATTGGCTTCCTGTGGCCTTCTGGATCCGATTCAAGGTGGTAATGATCATCTTTAAAGTGCTCCATGGCTCGGGACCTGGGTACTTACAGGACCGCCTGCTGCCACCAACAGCCTCCCGCCGCCCAGTGCGCTCCCACAGGGTCGGCTTTCTCGGGATTCCACTGGCTGGGCGATGCCGGTTGGCGGCCCCGAGGGTGCGAGCCTTCTCTGCGGGGGCTCCCTCCCTTTGGAACGACTTGCCCCCGGAGATACAGGCCATCATCAACATTCAGATCTTCCGGCGCGCAGTAAAGACCCTGTTTTTTCAACAGGCCGGCCTCGCCCAGTAAATAAATTGTGGGGTTTTAAATTTGGTATTTTTAAATTTTTATCAGTTTTTATATTTGTTAATTTTATATTCGACCACTAATTTAATCATTTTAAATTGTTTTAACTTTATAACTTTATACTCTGTTTCTGTTTTATCTGGCTGTACATCGCCCCAAGTCCCTTTTTTGGGAGAGGGGGCGGTATAAAAATCTAATAAACTAAACTAAAAGCTAGTTTTTTTAGACATTTGTAATGATTTTTCTTTAATTTTCATTTTTCAGTGGTACCTACCACACAAATCTGTGGGTTAAAATTTAAAAAATTGATTTAGGACATTATACACTGCCTACCAAAATATATAGTGCAGATTGTCCTTTGGTTATGACTAATGGTTCAGAACCATTCAAAGTTACGACAGCGTGGAAGAAGGGGGGCGATTTATGATCAGACTTGGAATTCCAGCCATCACAGAATTCCCAGCATCACGTGATTATGATCTTGGCACTTAGTGCCTGGTTCCTAATTACAACATCCCAGTCAGATGAGGTCACATGATTGTGATTGCCAATAAAGCAAAGCCAATTGGAAAACCACAAGGAAGTTGGAAATTGCTCCTGTTTCCAATGGTTTATTTTGCCTGCCTGTACTCCATAGTGTCTGCCCACAGCAGCCACCCACAGCATATTAACTATCCAAGTAAAACACCACTTTTCTAGACACCCATATTCTGTCATATGTATTCACATAGCATTTTCTATGGTTTTTTTATTTTTCATTAACTTCCCTGGCTTTCTCCATTTCTTTACCACAAGTAATAAGAAAAATAAGCAGCAATTTCATAAATGCTTTTGTGAGGTAGGATTGTTATGCATCCATTGCTAGAATGTATGTTTATTATATTTCCAACAAATAGAATTCTGAAAGCAGAGAGAAGGTGGAAGAAAGGATCAATTAGCATATTTATAAGGCTAAAAATAGCAGGACGGAAAGCTCCTGTGGTCATAGTTGAAGTATGCTGGAGCTAGCCGTTTGCTGCTTGGCAGTGCATTGGCTTTAAATAAATCAAGAGGCATCTTCCTCCTTTCCTTTTCCACTGAATATAAAAGACTTCAGAACAATTAACAGGTAAATGCTAATGATTGATGAAGATCTTCAAAGAAATTACATGGGGAAAAATTTCCTAGTGGAAATGCCTCTCTTTTAAAATTCATTGTGAGTGCTTTGGCATTTTCTCCATTCCTTAACTCAGAATACTTTTTGGTATCTCATAATTCATCTGGTCCTTATCTTCTTTATTCATATTCATATTTATACATACACCTTTCATGTATGCTACTTCCTATGTTTGGACTTCCCAATTATTCCTGCCATCAACTTTTATTTTCAGTACACAGAATTTTAAAAAAGAGAACATGAATTCAAATCCCTTATTACTCATGAAAGTCAGCTGAGTGACCTTGGCCCAGTCACTCTCTGTCAGCACAATTCACCTCACAGGGTTGTTATAGGGACCACCGGAAGAAGTATTGAATATCTTAATCCCTTGAGTTATCTGTAAAAGTAATAAAGGTGGAATACAAATAAGAGGGGGGAGAGAGAGAGATACACTTGATTTAGATTTGGTTTCAGGTCTTGGGATTGCTTATAATTAATCAATTAACCTTTGCAAACAAGTATTCTAAAACTGAGTAGGTGGCTGATTTTTAAGGAATGTTTAATTCTAATTACAGCATACTGTCACTGTCTATATTACATTCATTGTTGCTATCTTGCCACTTACTTATTTTTAAACTTAATATACAGTAATGTTCTTGGTTTATAGCATCTTAAAAAATTAAGAATGGTGATTGTGGTAAAAAGAAATACGTCAATGGTAGAAGTGCTAGGTTGCGTAAATAAAATCATGGAACTTTTTCTTCCACACTCGCAGTTATGTGGCAGTATTTGGAACCTCCTTAGTTTCTATTAGATCCAACTGGTATTTCCATTTTATCATTATCATCCTCAAATTGTGGTATTTTCTAAAGTTCCTGATCATCAATCATGAGTGGCAGCCATGAAATTAGAGGGCAGCCAGTTTACATAGCCAACTATTTTTACTCTAGACATTTGCATAGGTTGATGGCGTGATCAATATATTTTAGTCTCAGTCTGTCATTGAGAACTGACATAGAATAGTGGTTAAAAGTCTTGATGAAGACTCAAGAAACATGCTTCCTTTGTTGCTGCTTCTATCCTTTGGAAGAACATTTTCTCCCAAGATTCAAAAACTACTCCCTCTTTCCCATCACATCTCAGTTTGCCCATCACAATCACAGTATTGCTCACAGCATTGTGTACTATTGCCCTCCCTTTCCAAAATGCTCTCCTCCAAACTCTGCCAGCTCTTGTCCAGGTTGTATTATTGTACTATTTTGCACCCAGATAACATCAACCATTGGAAATCAGGCTATCTAGGTTTCTGGGCACTTTTCCATGTGTACATTTTGGTCTGAGTTTCTGGTCATTAATTCAGTTTTCAGTTGCTTCTGTTTTGTAATCTTTTGATTCTTTATTACTTTTTCTTTGCAAACATGCACCAGCAGTGATTCCTTACTGTGTCTGATATAATAATTCAATCTATATTTCTCTTCTTCTACATTTTGGTTTACTCAAAGTAATCACCTTCCCTTTTATTTCTGCAAATCAGAGCCTGTCAACATCACTTCTTGGGTGGAAAACATGATTCATGGTCATTAATTTCCTTATTTGTTATAATTTCAGTTAATATGCTATGTTCATTGACTGGACTTTTTCTTCCTCCTTTTGCTTCAATGAGGAAAATCAGTAGCAGTAATAATAATATCCTTTGTAAAGATGCAATAATGGATTATTCAATTTTTTTCTATTATTCTTTTTATTAATTACTACCGGTTTCAAACCTTGTTGTTATTATTGTATAGGCTGACTTACCGTAAGTGCAAGCAACAGCCATTTTGCAATTTTGTTATAGAATCTAAGAATCTTTATGGATACTCACCAAATTACAAATGCAGAATGTGCCTCATAGTTCATGATTAATCCAAAGCAAAATATTTATTTATTTATTTATTTATTTATTTAATTAAACTTTTATACCGCTCCCTCTCCCAAAAAGGGACTCGGGGCGGTGTACAGCCTACTAAAAACATATAATAAATACTCAATAAATACAATTAAAATAAATTAAACCAAATTGATCCGGCTGTCTAACCCAAAAATTCAGTTAAAAATTAAAAACTAATAAAACCCCGATTAAAATTAAGTTAAAACTAAAATACAGTTACTGGGCCAGGCCAGCCTGTTTAAAAAATAGGGTTTTCACTGCGCGCCGGAAGGTCAGAATATCCGTCATAGCCCGTATCTCCGGGGGGAGATCATTCCAAAGGGAGGGGGCTCCCACAGAGAAAGCCCGAACCCTTGGGGCCGTCAACCGACAACGGCCGGGCGGCGGTACCCCGAGGAGGGCAACCCTGTGGGAGCGTACTGGGCGGCGGGAGGTTGATGATGGCAGCAGGCGGTCCCGTAAGTACCCAGGTCCCGAGCCATGGAGCACTTTAAATACTGTCAGTACCACCTTGAATCGAATCCGGAAGGCCACAGGAAGCCAGTGCAGCCTGCGGAGAAGCGGTGTAACGTGGGAGCTCCGAGGAGCACCCACGATCACCCGCGCGGCTGCATTCTGGACCAGCTGCAGCCTCCGGAGACTCTTCAAGGGGAGCCCCATGTAGAGAGCATTGCAATAATCCAGGCGGGAGATGACGAGGGCGGAAGTGACTGTGCGAAGTGCGCCCAGATCCAGAAAGGGCCGCAACTGGTAAATCAGACGAATCTGATAGAAAGCCCCCCTGGCGACGGCTGCAATATGTTCTTCTAAAGTCAGCCGTACGTCCAGGAGGACACCCAAGTTGCGCGCCCTTTCCACGGGGGTCAAGACCTCTCCCCCCCACGGCCAGCGAAGGAACCAGCTGGCTGTATCTGGGCGCAGGAAACCACAGCCACTCGGTTTTGGTCGGGTTGAGACGAAGCCTGTTACGACCCATCCAACTCCGCACGGCCTCCAGGCATCGGGACATCACTTCGACGGCTTCGTTGGGGTGGCCCGGGGTGGAGATGTACAGCTGAGTATCGTCAGCGTACTGATGGAACTCCACCCCGAAGCCACGGATGACCTCACCCAGCGGCTTTACATAAATGTTGAACAGCAGGGGCGAGAGCACTGACCCCTGAGGCACCCCACATCGTAGGGGCCTCGGGGCCGATCTCTGCCCCCCCGTCAACACAAATTGCGAGCGGTCGGAGAGGAAGGAGGCGAACCACCGCAACACGGTGCCTCCCACCCCCAACCCCTCCAACCGCTGCAATAGGATACTGTGGTCGACAGTATCAAAAGCCGCTGAGAGATCTAACAGGACCAGGACAGAGGAACAACCCCTGTCCCGGGCCCTCCAGAGGTCATCCACCAACGCGACCAACGCCGTCTCCGTGCTGTGCCCGGGCCTGAAGCCCGATTGGAGGGGGTCAAGATAACTCGCTTCATCCAGGTACTGCGGGAACTGACGTGCCACCACACTCTCAACAACCTTCGCAACAAAGCGAAGGTTGGAGACAGGACGATAGTTAGATAACAATGCTGGGTCCAGGGACGGTGTCTTGAGGAGGGGCCGCACCACCGCCTCTTTCAAGGCGGCAGGTAACAGCCCCTCTCTCAAGGAAGCGTTTATAATACCCTGGAACCAGCCTCGTGTCACCTCCCGAGTGGCCAAGACCAGCCAGGAGGGGCACGGGTCCAGCAAACAGGTGGTGGCATTCAGTCCCCCCAGTATCCTGTCCACGTCCTCCACAGTAACAGGATCGAACTCAACCCAATTGACCGCACCGATATCCACCCCCGCCCCCCCGCCCGGAGATGCCCAGTCGGAGTCCAGCTCGTCCCGGATCTGAGCGATTTTGTCCTGCAGAAACCTAGAAAACTCCTCAGCCCGTCCCTGCAAGGGGTCCTCCCGCGCTCCTACCTCCAGTAGAGAGCGGGTCACCCTAAACAGGGCGGCTGGGCGGTTTTCCGCGGACGCAATAAGGGTGGAGAGGTAAGATCTCCTCGCCATCCTTAACGCCACTAAATACGTCTTAATATAAGATCGTAATAGTGTTCGGTCGGACCCAGAGCGGCTGGCCCTCCAACTGCTCTCTAGGCGTCTTTTCCGACGCTTCATCTCCCTTAGCTCCTCAGAAAACCAAGGAGCCACTTGGGATCGGCACCGGGTCAGAGGCCGCAAGGGCACGACTCGGTCGAGGGCCCCAGCAGCCACCCTATCCCAGGTGGCGACCAAGCCCTCAACCGAGTCGTGTGTGTGAGCTTTGGGAAATGGCCCAAGCTCTGTCAGGAACCTATCAGGATCCATCAGGCGCCTGGGGCGGTACCATTTTAATGGTCCCGCCTCCCTGCGGTCAGGGGGTGCGGAACGGAAGTCGAGCTTCAGGAGCGAGTGATCCGACCATGACAGGGGTTCTACGACTATATCCCCCATACCCAGATCACTCTGCCACTGATCAGAGACGAAAACCAGATCCAAGGTATGACCTCCCACGTGAGTAGAGTCCCGAATTAACTGGGTCAGGCCCATGGCCGTCATGGAAGCCATGAACTCTTGAGCAATCCCCGAGGTACCGCCAGCAGATGGCAGGTTGAAATCCCCCATGACCATAAGCCTGGGGGTCCCAACCGCCACGCCAGCTATGACCTCAAGGAGCTCAAGCAGGGCTGCTGCCGCATAGCAGGGAGCCAGGTATGCGACCAGCAAGCCCACCTGAACCTTGGGACCGAACTTCACGAAAAGGAGCTCACACCCGGTCGTCTGAGATACAGTGGCCTCCCTCGGACACAGATCCTCCTTAATAACTACCGCAACCCCCCCTCCCCTCCCCTGGGCCCTCTGCTGATGAAAAACCCGAAACCCGGCTGGGCACATCTCCACCAGAGGGACTCCCCCCTCCTGGCCCAGCCAGGTTTCGGTAACTCCCACCAGGTCCGTGCCCCCCTCACAAATCAAATCATGGATGAGAGGGGCTTTATTAACAACGGACCTGGTGTTACACAACATCAGCCTAAGGCCCAGGGCCCGATTGCTCAGACCCCCTGGGGAACGGGAGATGACAAGGGGGTCGGAGCGCGCCACAGCAAGCAAACAGCGAGGGCGCGCTCCCAACACAGAATATGGCCCCCTATAACCGCCAAATCTGCCCCTCCCGCTCACCGTAACAATAGATTTAATTCCACCCTCCCCGGTGACCCCCCCCATCCTCAATACGGTCCTGTCCAGACTCTGACTCTCCCGGCCACGCCCAACCCCCGGCCTGGACCCAGCCTCCGGCGAGTTGTCCCCCAACTCCCGCCCGGGCCTTCCTAACCTCCTTAAAAACCTAACTAAAAATTTCATAAGACACCCCTCCCTCCCGCACTTAAAACCTCACCATCTCTCCGGATCCCACAATCCGTCCTTGAGATGGGCCTCTGAGAGAGCAGAGGGCCATTGCTGAGATAGGGGGACATATCTCAGGGCCCAGAGATCATTTCTGGTATAAAATAGCATCCCGGCCTGAGTCCTCTGATAAAGATGATGGAGATGATAAAAATGACCCCGACCAAGCTGAGAACTAGCCGGCCGGGGCCCGAGTCCAGGTTGAGGGCGTTCAGCGCACCGCCGATTGGACGAAGAGGAGGAGAATAACTTCAACTGCGGCAGCGGTCCTCCAGTCCCAGCTCCAACTCCAGCGGCCGCCTGCCGGTCACGCCACGGGCTACCGGGACCAGCACCAGGCCCAGAACCACACCATGGCCCTGGAGGTCGATGATCTTCCAGCCGCCTCGGTTCTGCCCGCAGCGTCCATCCTCTAGCCGCTCGAGTCGTGGCTCGTACACCAGCTTCGGCTGGGGCCCCTGCAAAGGCCCCAGCCCCGGCCCCGGCGATAGTCCCACAGCCAGGCCGCCCTGGCTCCGCCCACGGCGGCCGACCCTCGGCCGCTCGAGCCGCCCTTCCAACTTCGGCTGGGGCCCTCACAACGGCCCCAGCCCTGGTCTCGATCCCGGCGGCGGTCCCATAGCCACGCCGCCAGTCTCCAGCCGCTCCAGCCTCCAGCTGCCAGCCTACAGCCGCTCCAGCCATCCCAGGAACTTCGGCCTCGCATGGCCACACCGCCGGCCGCCAGCCGCGAAGTCGCGCGGACCCACCGCCAGCCGCCGGCCGCCGGGCAAAATGCCATGGCCTCCAGCTGCTCCGGCCTCCGGTCTCCGCTGACTCCAGGCATCCGGAGACCTCAACCTCGCACGGCAGCACCACCGGTCGGGAAACGCCCACCTCACAGCCGCGTGGCCCCGCCGCCAGCCGCCAGCTGCCAGTCGCCCGCCGCCGCTGTGAGGGGGTTGCCCCACAGCCGCGCGGCCCGCCGCCGGGCCCGGCGCCAGATACGACGCCGCGCCACGGCCCCGAGGATCGCCTCACAGCCGCGCGGCCCCGCCGCCAGCCGCCAGCCGCCAGCCGCCAGCCGGCCGCCGCCGGGCCCAGCGCCAAACACGATGCCACGCCACGGCCTCGGGGGTCGCCCATCCCCCCACAGGTCCCCTCGCCACCCCTGCCACAGGTGAGGAGGACCCGGGGGGGGGAAACTCACCACGCCGGGCGGCAGAGCTCTTCTGGCCGGCGGAGCTCTTCTGGTCGACCTCCTCCGGTCGCCATCTTGCTCTCTCTCTCTCATATACTTTGGCAGAGATAAAATTGGAAGCTAAGTCTCCTGGATGACAGTCTCATTCTTTCTCAACTGACTTGTAACATCTCATTATTATCTCAGGATTTTTTTCCAGAACACAGTTGTTAATATCAGTTTAGGAGACGGATGCATTTCATGTAGATGAATTAATTTATTTGTTGAGCCCATCCTGTGATTTATGGTTTTTTTCCATGTTCTGTGACTTACATAATATAACTCTTTAAAATTCAGAGCATATGGCAAATTTCTATTACATTAAGATGTATTCCATTTAATAACTGGAAACAATTGCTATTTCTATTTAATTAGACATTAAGATTCATATTATATCTTCATGAATAGAAAATGGCAAATAAAAAGTTTAATCGTATAGGAAAAATATAGTTGAGTACATTGTTGTCTATTTATTACTATTATAATGTTCATGAATTAGAAAAGATAAAACATCAAAGGATTTATTGATGAATTAGATTTCTAAATTAGAAATATGAACAATCTCTAGATTAATCAACTAATATTATTAATTTTAATTAAAAAAACCAATTCCAAAAATATATTAAAAGTACATCTGTTTTATTTTTGGTGCTTTCTTTTCCATAATTAGCACTCTCCAACCTGACTGGGAATTATGGAAGTTGTGAATGAGATTTTGACTAGTTTTGAATGAGATTGACTTTGTATATGTCATGTTTTATTTTTGCTGTTTTGGAAAGTTTTAACCTGAATTTAGTCAGTCATATAAATAGACAGATAAGACTTCAACAGATCTGAAGACTCCTGGGATAGGAAACACTATTATATATGTAATAGATTTGTTCTTCTAAGAATGAGAAGTACCTTTAATTTATTGAACTTTGAACAAACTTGCATGTCCTTCAGTAACTGCAAAAAATAATTTAGTTTTTAGTAATTGGCACCCAGTATTAAATTGTGTGTATTTTCTTTTATTGTTTTGCAAATGAGGGGAGGGGAAAGCAAATTGAAAGGTCAATGTAGATGTAAAAAGTAGTGATACTACTACTTTTACTACCAAACTTCAAATGAGGCTTTTACCTGTTTTCTAAGATGGCGGATGCGCGTCTTCGCCGGAGCTCTCTCCGGCCCGGGCGACTTCAGTCGTGGCCCCCCTTGTCCCCTAGGTCCCCCTGCCAGTGGCAGAGGCGGGGGAGGATCGGGGGAGGCCGGCTAGGACCATCAGAGGCCGGTCGGGGGTCTGCCGGAGCCGCGGGACCGGCGAGGAGGACGGTGTGGACGCGACGGCCCCAGCGGCCTCGAGTTGATCGCGGAGGCCCCGAAGGCCTCGTGCGGCGGTCAAAGGAGTGGAGCGGCTGCGACGATGCTCACGGCTGCGATGGTGGCGGCCTCTGGAGCGGCTGTGGCGGCACCTCTAGCGCTTTTAGCGCCGACGGGCCCGGCGGTCTCTGGGGTGGAGATATCGCCGCGGCATGGCCCCAGCGGCCCCCTGAGGAGCGCGATAATCCCAGATTCTCTGGAGTGGCGCGGACTTGGGGGAGCCGCTTGAAGAGCCTTGGACTGGCCTCGGCGGCTCTGTTAAAGCCGCGGAGGCCCTGGAACAGCTGCCGCGGCAACCCCAGGGTTTCGGAGGATTGTGGAGAGGCCTCGATACCCCCGGTGAGATACGGCTGCATGGTAGGCTCGGCGGCCTCGTTTGGGCCGCGGTGGTCTTGGGGGGCCCCAGGCGGTTCCGGAATGGATTTGCTATGGCCATGGCGGCCCTGGACTGGACCCGGGGCAGCCCTGGCGGCCCCGAAGACGGCCTGGAGACTGGGGGGCCCACGGAGTGGCTTGGTTGAGGAGTGGTGGTTCCGACACCCCCGAGGGCCTATTAGGTGGAGTTGTGGCTATTTCCCTCTCTTCCCTGGGGCCCCCACCGGTGGCAGAGGTGGTGGGCCCGGGGGGGGGGATTGACTCTGCCTGTGACTCTTCTCCCTCCGGGGGTTCCACCGGTGGCAGAGGTGGGACGACCGGGGGGAGGGGGCGTATACCCCAGTCTGATTGGATTACATCATTCGTGGCCGAGGGATGTCGGAGATCATGGAGAATGCTCCAGGACCGTCGTGACGAGGTGGCCGGGGCCACGGACATATTCGAGGGCAGAGCTTTGGGCCCTGAGGGATGTCCCCCTCTCCCTTAGATGGCCCTCAAGGCTCTCTAGAACTTTCCGTAATGAAGGATCCTGGGATCCTGAGCGATGGTGGGGCCGGAGAAACCGGAGAAAGCGCGGGAAACCCGGGGTTCTTAAATTTTTAATGGGGTTTTTTAAGGGGTTGGAAGGATCCAGGGCGGGTGTGGGAGACAGCCCGCATGGAATTGGGGCAGCCGGGCCGGCCCGCGCGCCTGGAGGGCCTCGGGGGCTTCTGTGTTGGGGTGGCAGATGGGGGGTGGGATGCCAGGGGCCAATTTCATTAGCACGGTGACTGGGAGAGGTAGATATGCTGGGGGTAGAGGGCCATATCCGGTAAGGGGATCGCGCTCCCGATGTTTGCAAGCGGTAGCGCGCTCCGACCCTCCTCACCCATCCTGCAGCCCTGGTTGTCCGGAGCCTCAGGCCCTGAATACCCGGCTGTTGCTATGCAATGCCAGGTCCGTGGTTAATAAGGCTCCCCTGATTTACGATCTGGTTCAGGAGGAGGCCGCGGACCTGGTAGGTGTTACCGAAACCTGGTTGGGCCCAGAGGGCAGTGTCCCTCTGGTTGAGATGTGCCCACCAGGTTTCCTTGCATTTCACCAGTCTAGGACTCAGGGAAGGGGTGGTTGGGTGGCGGTGCTTATAAAGGAAGTCCTTTGTCCTAGGGAGGCCACTGTCCCTCAGACGGCTGGCTGTGAATCTCTTTTTGTGAAGTGGGGGCAAGGGGTTCAGATGGGTCTTTTGATGGCGTACCTGGCTCCCTGCCACGTCTCATCGGCCCTGCCCGGACTCCTTGAGGTAATAGCCGGGCTGGCGGTTGAGACCCCTAGGCTTTTGGTCATGTGGGATTTCAACCTGCCATCGCCCGGTGAAACCTCGGGGTTGGTCCGGGAGTTCTTGGCTTCCATGACGGCCATGGACCTGACCCAGTTAGTTTCTGCTCCCACTCACATAGGAGGACACATGCTGGACCTAATTTTTGTCTCTGGGCAGTGGTTGAATGACTGTAATTTCGGGGATTTAGTAATCACACCCTTGTCATGGACAGATCATTCCCTCCTCAGACTGGACTTCTGTTCCACCACCCCCCATCGCAGGGAGCCGGAGCCATATAGATTGTTCCGCCCCAGGCACCTGATGGATCCGGAGCGGTTCCAGAGGGAGCTTGGGCCATTTCCTGAGTCTCTGGCTCACAGCTCGGCTGGAGACCTGGTGGCCACCTGGGATGGGTTGGCCGCCGGGGCTCTAGATCGAGTTGTGCCTCTGCGACCTCTGACCCGGCACAGATCCCATTTGGCTCCGTGGTATACGGAGGAGCTACGAGAGATGAAGTGCCGGAAAAGACGTCTAGAGAGCATTTGGAGGGCGAGCTGTTCTGAGTCTGACCGAACACAAGTGAGATCTCATATTAAGGCTTACCTTGTGGCGATAGGGGCGGCAAAATCTTTGTATTTCTCCGCCCTTATTGCATCGGCAGGAAATCGGTCTGCCGCCCTGTTTAGAGTGACCCGCTCTCTACTTGAACCGAGAGCGCAGGATGACCTCTTGCAGGGTAGGGCAGAGGAGTTTTCTCGATTTCTGCACGACAAAATCGCTCAGATTCGGGAGGGGCTCGACTCCAATTGGATGGTCCCGGGGGAGGTGTCCGGGGCAGGTCTTGTGAATGTTATCTGGGGGGAGTTCGATCCTGTGACCGCTGAGGGCGTGGACAGGTTGCTGGGGGGTCTGAATGCCACCACCTGTTTATTGGACCCGTGCCCTTCCTGGCTGGTTTCGGCCGCCAGGGAGACGACACGAGGCTGGCTCCAGGGGATTATCAATGCTTCTTTGAGAGAGGGGTCGCTTCCTACCGCCTTGAAGATGGCGGTGGTGCGGCCCCTCCTCAAGAAGCCTTCCCTGGATCCAGCTGTTTTAAACAATTATCGTCCAGACTCCAACCTTCCCTTTGTGGCGAAGGTTGTTGAGAGCGTGGTGGCATGTCAGCTCCCTCAGTACCTGGAGGAAATGACTTACCTCGATCCATTCCAATTGGGTTTCAGGCCTGGACATAGCACTGAGACGGCATTGGTCGCATTGGTTGATGATCTCTGGAGGGCTCGTGACAGAGGGTTCTCCTCTGTCCTGGTCCTATTAGATCTCTCGGCAGCTTTTGATACTATCGACCATAGTATCCTGTTGCGACGGTTGGAGGGGTTGGGGATTGGGGGAACCGTCCTTCGATGGTTCTCCTCCTTCCTCTCCGACCGTTCGCAATTTGTGTTGGCGGTAGGGGAGAGGTCCACCTCTAGGCCCCTGGTTTGCGGGGTGCCTCAGGGGTCGGTCCTCTCCCCTTTCTTGTTCAATATCTATATGAAGCTGTTGGGTGAGATCATCCGTGGTCTTGGAGTGAGGTGTCATCTGTATGCAGATGACACCCAATTGTACATCTCCACCCCGGACCACCCCAACGATGCTGTGGGGGCTATGTCCCGATGCCTGGAGGCCGTGCGGGATTGGATGGGCGAGAACAGGCTCCGGCTAACCCATCCAAGACCGAGTGGCTGTGGTTCTCGGCGCCCCAATATAGCCAGCTGACACCTTCGCTGGCTATTGGGGGGGAAATTTTGCCCCCCACAGAGAGGGCTCGCAATCTGGGAGTCCTCCTGGATGTACGGTTGTCGCTTGAACATCATATTGCGGCCGTCTCCAGGGGGGCGTTTCATCAGATCCGTCGGATCTACCGGTTGCGGCCCTTTCTGGATCGGGACGCCCTGCGCACGGTCACTCAGGCCCTTGTCACCTCTCGCCTGGACTATTGTAATGCCCTCTACATGGGGCTCCCTGCGGGGAGCACTCGGAGACTCCAACTGGTGCAGAATGCAGCCGCGCGGGTGATCATGGGGGCATCACGTAGCACCCATGTGACGCCTCTCCTGCGCGAGCTGCATTGGTTGCCGGTGGCTCTCCGGGTTTGCTTTAAGGTTCTAGTTTTGACCTTTAGGGCGATCCATGGCATTGGACCAGGTTATCTACAGGACCGCATTCTACCGGTGATCTCCAGCAGGCCGGTGCGTTCGCACAGGGAGGGCCTTCTCCGGGTGCCGTCGGCCGCTATGTGTCGTCTGGCGGCCCCAAGGAGTAGGGCCTTCTCTGTGGGGGCCCCTGCCCTCTGGAACACTCTGCCACCTGAACTTCGTACCAGCACGGACCTGAGGGTCTTCAGGCGCGCGTTGAAGACCTGGCTCTTTAAGCAGGCTGGCCTGGGCTGAGATAGTTTTAATTTGTCTCCGAACTTTGGATTTTAATTGGGGTTTTAAAGTTTGGGGGGGGGGGTTTATTAATTGCAATCAACCAGTATTTAATTCTTTTTTAATTTTTGTATTGTATTTTTGGGGTTCGGATTTGGCTGTACACCGCCCTGAGTCCCTAGGGAGAAGGGCGGTATAGAAATTTTATAAATAAATAAAGACCTGAGCCTTTTCACTGCAATTACACAAATCTTTAATAAAGCAGTTTCTCATTTTATCCAAACGGAGACTTTGTACTTTGTACTCTACTTATCCCCAGATTTTGGTTCAAGAGAGAAAATACAACCATATGTTAAACTTTCATTGATATTGTGAGTTTTTCTGAAAACATGTTAATTTGCATCTTCCAAGAGATTCTATTAACAGAAGGTTTATATTATCTTTTATTAAACATATAGCTAGATTGTATGGGTGATTTCAGGATAGAAATAGTAATGCTAGATAAGTTAATCCATAGTTCAGGGGTGGGATTCAATTTTTTTAACAACCGGTTCTGTGGGCGTGGCTTAGTTAGTGGGTATGGCTTGCTGGTCATGTGACTGGGTGGGCGTGGCCAACTCGACATCACTCACATCAAGGGAGGCTTCTCCTCACCTGACCTCTCATGACAGTATGGATGCTGCAACGGTCGTAAGTGTGAAAAATGGTCATGTCACTTTTTTCAGTGCCATTGTAACTTTGAATGGTCACCAGTTTTAGACCAAAACTCAAAGAAGGTGTATAAACTCACATTTGAATATCAATCTTTCTAGCTAGCCAAGAAGCCTTGCTGAATGTTCCTCATCTTGTCATTAAAAGCTTCTTTCTGGCAGCTCTGCTTCATTATTCAACAATTTCTTCAAAATCTAACTCCAACAGGGGAGTATTTCCTCCCAACAGCAGTGTAAAAAGCTTAAAAAAACCCTTCCCCTTTAAGAAAGTACCAGCAAAGAAAAAAAACCCTCCTTTGGGGACAGTAAATCTAAGCATACTGCCAAGAATGCAAGAAGAGTGGCAAAAAAACAAAAGATTTCCTCCAACAGCTGGTTCTCCGAACTGCTTAGAAAGTTAACAACTGGTTCTAACGAATAGGTGAGAACCTGTAGAGTCCACCCCTGCCATAGTTATACAATAAGTCCAGGTCTATTATCTTTAGGCTCATGATAGTAATTTATCTGGATGGATGAAAATTGAAGCAACCGTTTTATATAGATCATCCTTGTTGCTGATTCATAGTAGAGAAAAGCAGAGTAGCAGAAATGTTTCCCACTGTTCCTGCATATTATTGCTTGGATTGTGGTTGTATTGTTTTAAAAGTTCTTTTGTTTCAATTTTCATGAAAGTAATGGCTGTTTGCTTGTAGCATAGCTCAGTGTTAAGTACTTTCATGTGCACCATCTCATTGCAGTAGAAAACTTCAAAGGTCAATATAATAAATTGCCAAATGATATTTAGGTACTTTATAGTATGAGCACCAGAGGTGGTATTCAGCAAGTTCTGACCAGTTCTGGAGAACTGGTAGCGGAAATTTCAAGTAGTTCGGAGAACCAGCAAATACCACCTCTGACTGGCCCCACTCCCATCTATTCTCTGCTTCCTGAGTCCCAGCTGATTGGCTGGGTCTTCTTTTGTTGCCCTGCACTGCCATGGTGGGATTCAATTTTTTTTACTACCAGTTCTGTGGGCGTGGCTTGGTGGGCACGGCAGGGGAAGAATACTGTAAAATCTCCAGTCAGAGGTGGTATTTTCCGGTTCTCTGAATTACTCAAAATTTTCGCTAACGGTTCTCCAGAACTGGTCCGAACCTGCTGAATACCACTGCTGCACAGGAGAACAAAGCTGAAAAGTAGGTTAGTGGGGTGGGGAGGAATGGGGATTTTGCAGTATCCTTCCCATGCCATGCCCACCAAACCACACCCACAGAATCGATAGTAAAAAAAAATTGAATCCCAATACTAATGAGCACAGTTCATAGCGCACAAAATCTGCATGTAAATTTCTTTCAAAAAAATTTCAAAGGTAGAGTATGTTAGTCTTTTGCAATAAAGCTAGCAAAAATATAGTATTTTAGAGTAACTGTCAGTCCTTTGTTGAATGGAATAAAATAGCCCTATTTGGAGTGGAAAAAAGTGGAACTTAAATTATCCATGTTAACTATATATAAATAAATCTAGATCAAAAAAAACTTTAAAAAAAAAAACCTTTATTTTCAGCTTTATAGAACCACGCTGGCTAAATATATAAAGACATTTTTTTTAAAGGAAATTTGATTAAATCAGATCTACACTAAATTATATAAAGTGTAAAACAAGGGTGTCAAAGTCGATTTTATTGAGGGCTGCATCAGGGTTGTGTTTGGCCTTAGGGCCCCCAGGGCAGGGGCATAGCCAGGGTAGGTATGGCCAGCTCGACATCACTCATCAAGGCTCCATTTTTGTACGCAATGGCCTCTTTCCAGCCCTCTGCCAGTGAAAACGATTTAGCTGGCAGAGGCACCGTGGGCCCGTCCTTTGCTGTTTCCAGGGCAGCCTGGAAAGCCAAATCTAAATACCCCACAGGCTGGGTTAGCCTGTGGGCCTTGGGTTTGAAAGCCCTGGTGTAAGATCTGCAGAAGTTTAAGTATATTCTTCTTATTTCCAAGTAGATGTATACAGTACTGCATCCTTAATGCAGTGGATTTACACAAGGACTAGGCAATCCTTCATATGTGATAAGTATTTCTGAATATGCAAGGGTCTAAACATAATTCTTGTCTTCAACTCTTTAAAACATACATTTCGTTTCCCAGCTGCAAACATTTAGGAGACTACCATTTTTAAACCCTGTTTCTTATTTATTATAATATAGACAGTTATTTCTTATTTTGGGTTATGATAGTTGTGTATTACAGACAGCTGCAGGATTTTCCAAGATGAGGAGAAAAGGCATTATTGTTTTGCAGGGGAAAAATGAAATATTTTAATATATGTCAACATAAGGAGAGTGTCCCTATGTGTCCTATTTTTTTAAAAAAAGGCTAGAATGTTGACGCTGAGCCAGAGAACTGCACAGAGATATTAAACATAGTTCCTGTGGGCATCAATACACCATTTCTGGGAAAACCACCAAAACCACCTGCCTGTTTCAGGGGAGGTGAAAGACTACAGTATACCTTTAAAAGACTACAGTATATTTTAAGAAATAAAAATAAAAGAAACATTTTACCAAGTGAAACATCAAAGTGTAGCATCATCCCCACAAAGATTAGAAAATAAAAGTGTTTTGAGGTTTGCCTCTTTATCCAGAAAAGAAGCTGGAATTGATCTCAGTGGACACACTGAAAGCCTAGAAGAGTTGGTTTGCTTTCTGGAATTTGGATGTTTGCTTTCTGGAATTTGGGTGTATGTGAGTAACTAAAATCATTTTAACAGGCAACTGTCTTATGATTAATCAATACCTCCTTCCTCTGGCATGGTAGCCATTTTGTGACAGTACCAGCTATACTTATTAAAAAACTGAATTGTTCCCACTGAACTAAATATATTCTCTTTCCCTACTCTAGCAGCCCTGGGAGAAATTATGTATTAGTACTCAGCTGCCTCTTTAACTCCTACAGGTGTATGAAAGCTCCTCCAAGATGGAACAGTTTGTGACCCGTTTCCTTCTAAGGGAAACGATGAACCAGATACAGTCTCTGCAAGTCTCCCTAGAATGTGCTGCAGATACTATTGAAGAACAAAGTGGCCGAGAAAGGTAAAACAACCATCTGGGCAATATAGTAGATGCAAAAGAGAAGCCAAATAATTAAGAGTGGGGTTGAAATCAGTTTCTATCATTTTCTAAGTCTCCTCATCTACTCTACGAAAGTTAATTCTGCCATATCTACAGTTTTAGAGGGGTGTTTTTTGTCTGTTTGCTTGTTTGTTTGGGCTTCTTTACTATTCACAAAATAAGCATTCTCCAGATGAGTGCACTGTTGAAGACATAAAACTTGTCATCATTATTGTATTGACTCAATAATGTTGGAATGCATTAGAAGATGCTATAAATCATCAGTAGGAATCCTGCCTTGTTAATTGTAGTTGGGGAAAAACAGGTAAGTAGAATATCATTAGAATTGGACCTTATTGTCCCTGATCAATCTCCCTGAAGTAAAACCTCAGTTGGCAATATTTCTGCAGTAAAGTTTTGCATGACTGGAGAATTAAATAATTAAAAAGAAAGGAAGATGAATGAAAGCCCTACATGTTTTAGTTCATGTGTATTTTTAGATCATGCCTTTTATTTTTCACTTTGTATTGTTATCATCAAAAATGAGGAATCGTGCAAGCAGAATCAAAGATGACAAGCTAGTGATTATTCCTAGGGTATATACTGTCTTGATGTTATGCTTCTTAGGAATAATATGAACAAATCTGAAGTTTTACTTGGTCAACACACTACAAAAAGATGTGGCCGAAGAATTCAGAAGAATGTTTGCTATTCTCCTACAGATCCATATTCTGGGATGCTGACCACAGGTATTGGCC
This sequence comes from Bungarus multicinctus, assembly GCA_023653725.1. Lineage (NCBI taxonomy): Eukaryota > Metazoa > Chordata > Lepidosauria > Squamata > Elapidae > Bungarus > Bungarus multicinctus. The sequence goes on along the minus strand of CM042842.1, from coordinate 99,476,863 downwards.
GCTTTCATCATTCTGATTCCCGGATTTGCATTAGTATGAGTATGCTTTGCTGCAGGGAATTAACTGTAAAAAAAAAATAGGCTCAACAATGTTTGAATAGAGAAAACAGTAAGCTAATGGTTTAGACAAATAATTTAATCAACATCATAGCTAGTTTACATATAAGCTTCACAGGGCAGCCATCATTTTGAAGGCTGAAGGGTGTTTTTAATGGTCTACTGTGCTCAGTGTGGAGTTGCCCTTGTGCTTCATCTGAGAACTGGAACTAGTAGAGTGGGGTACCTGGTCATAACCATGTAGTACCATTATAGAAGTAGTTGTATTGGCTGCCACCAGCTGAAGATTTTTGCTTCTGACATAAAAGACTCTAAGCAATTTAGGCCCAGGTTATCTGATAGATTATCCTCACCACTTGATCAAGTTCATCAGGGAAGGTCCTGCAGCATGTCTGAAGATTGCCTGAGTGCCATCTTATGGTTAATAGTGACCAGGCCTTCTCTGCGGTTGGCCTGAACTCTGGAATGTTCCCCCTGATATTTTTGAGGTGCCTATTTGTTTTCTTCCTTCTCCCATACACTTTTATTTATGTATGCCTGCATTCAAATCAGGGTTAACTGCTGCTGATTCCTTCCTCAGCTATCCGATGTTCGAGCTACAATGCTTTTAACTGTTGACTGGTATGACTTGATTATATTGTTATCTTGTTATATAGGACTTTATCACATTTTGTGGTATGTAAATTGGAAATGATTCACTTCCAGAAAGTTTTCCCATCCCACTGAGTCACTGACACTGAAACTGGTAAAATGACTCAATGTTATGTAGTGAAGGACTACCACACTTCAACAAGTCACTTTGAGGGATCCTTTTTACTTAGGCTTCATTGAAGGAAATGTTTTCTTGAAGTTCTATACAGCTGTAGTTATGTAAGTCCCCTTAGACTTTTGCTCCTAAACATGTTTCGGATGATTTTTACGTAAATAAATGAGATGTCCTTTATCAAGGAATACACTGAGGGAGAGCTGAGTAATTTGATTTGTTCCCCATCACATCTAACTAGACAATTAGGCTTAACTAAGAACAGTTTGAAAGAGCAGCATTTCTGATTTGTGAATAAGCAACATGCCAAGGCTTTCCCATGTTACTGTTTTCATCACAAGAGTGGCATGAGGATGCTCACTAATGATAATATAATCCCTATAATGGTTTAGCACTTTCTAAACTAGGTTTTGGTTTCTGTTATGTAAAGCAGGAAATTGTTTAATATTTGTTGTTTTAAAGAAAGTATCAAAGAAAATGTAGTATCATATTCCTTTGTGGAATAGAGTGGGCAGGGAGTTGAAGAGGAGTAAAATATAAATATTTCTATGACAAAAAGAATGACAGTTTGTCATGTCTTGATACTTAGCTCTCAGTCCTTTTTTTATTTTTCAATCATGTTGATTTTTGGAGACTGATCAGAGTCCCTGCAGCTTTCTTGGCAAGGTTTTTCAGAAGTGGTTTGCCATTTCCTCCTTCCTAGGACTGAAAGTACTCAGCCAAGACTAATAGTTTCATGCCTAAGTCAGAATTAGAACTCAAAGTCTCCTAGTTTCTAGCTTGATGCCTTAACTGCTACATGGCTGCCACTTGGGTGGGACAGGTACTTGTCTGTGATTTCAGCTGAGTCTTCTTTCTCTTGGCATTACATTCAGGTGTTTGTGTGGAAACTGATAGCCAATGGCCATCTGAAATTACTCAGCTACAACAATTCATCAGCAAACTGGAATGTAAGGTGGGCCAGCAAATAAAAATTGATAAAATGGAAACTTTATCTTGAAGCATTTTCTCATGACATTGATTATTGTTTAAAGTGTTTGGAATTGGATCTAAACAAGCTCAATAACTCACAACATAGTTAACATGCATTTCTTTTATTTTTCCAGTCCTGATTTTTCTCTTAATATATCAAAGGGGCCTTTGAGCATCAAATGTAGTAAGATTGTCTCTAGTGCCTAGCTTTATGTTATAAATTTTCTCACTACTGTGGAACCTAAAAGCTCCTTAGAGATGCTTGACAGTTTATTAGTTCTTGTACTGAGTTTCTATTCTTAACTAGAATTTATTTTCCTATTTTGATCGACTTTTAAGAATTACCTTCAATCCTGCCAAAGGCTAGGTTACAAAGAAATGTTCATGAACTGAAGTTTTCAAATGGGCTCAAAAACAACCAAAATTAACCAGGGAAGTTTCAAACATCTGTGTATGGCTATATGTTCAGACATAATTTCTGAGATATGCAAGAGATATACTGTACATAAAGAATGCCCATCTCTCAAGTGAAGTACTGTATATTTTAAGGAGAACTGGGTGTGGAATTTTAAAATCAGGTTATATCAAAATGGCTTGTTATTCAAGTGTCAGAATTGTCTATGGATGAAGAAATGTTGCTTGCAGAGTACAGAATTATTTATGCAGCTATATGTCAGTAGTAAAGTATAAACAGTACAGTGTATTTAGTGTGAAATAAGGAATGAATAATTCTTACAATGTCGATTATAACCTATAGGCATTCAGTGAATCTGAGGGAAAATACATCTTGATGAATTTTTTAATAATTTAAAGTCAATAGAAATGTGACAAATAGATGACAGATTACTTGGATGATCTCTAGACTTAGCCTCTGCCAACCTGGCATCCTCAGATGTGAGAAGTGTCAGGATTCTGGCAGTTAGCCCAATTAAATCATGAGTCTCGAGCCAAACTTCCAAAATTTCAAAAGGATTTATTGGGAGTTAACATGTCTGACACTGCCTGGGTGTAGCCGACTCTGAGACACATAATTTATTGTCACCCTTGACCCTGGTTTTCCCCCACCCCCTGGGTGTATCATAATTCATATTCTCCAATGAGTCACATCCATAGCCAAGAGTCATCAATCATGCTCTCCAGTTAAATATTTTCACAGCAGAAACTTTAGTCACCTAGTTACCATCTTTGAAAACTATTTATGGAATGCACTTTCAATTTCAAGCTGTCGCACTGCTCTTTCAAACCCCTTTTGTTGGCAACGCTAAAAAGACTATAGAAATATTTTATGAGTTGATAAGAAGACTATGACACCTAGACTGTCTAGCCAGCATGGTCAGACTACTGAAAGGGCATAATGAACTTGTGAATTCCTAGTGAAGAGGACAGTTATGTGAAATCAAGTATATATATATCAATCATTTTGTAACTTAATTCTTTCTATAATAATTCCTGTGCACCTAGAATCCAAGGCTGGAGCCTCTGAAATATAATATGGTCTGCAAAGGAACAGATTCCGTGAGTTTCTGGACTGTGCTTTTTGTTATTTGATTGTGCATTGTGATGGCACTAGAAACAAGCCAATTCATATATTAGAACTGTTATTATAATAGAAATGATGATAGAAATGATGATAAATAGATGATAGATAATAGATATATAATTAAAATAATTCATATATTGGTGGCCATAAAAGAAAAATTCAGCAATTTTATTGAGAATAAAAGAAAGGCTACTATGGATTATGAGTTTAAATGGACTCCAGAGGATGGTAGAGAACAGGAAGGCCTGGAGGAACGTTGTCCATGGGGTCACGATGGGTCAGACATGACTTTGCAACTAACAACAACTATAGATTAGTTCACCATAGCGCAGGAATTTTGAAAGCCAAAGCTTGTTGTATAGCAGTTTGACAAAGACAGGGAAAAGTGTATGCATTCTGTCCCAGCTTTAAAACTCTAATCATTTTGTCCATGAGTCCTGACTCTCAGCCCTAATGCCTTTTTCACTGCATTTGCTTTGGAAATACAGAACCAATGATTGTCAATTGGCTAGAGTTTCCACCTTGTCCTATGTGCTGCTCCTGCCATTTCTTCCCTATCTCCAAAAATAAAAGCTCTAGCTGCCTTAGTTCTCCCTGCTCCCAACTTTCCTGATCAATTCTATCAGTGGTTCTGATATCTCCAGTGTGGATATATTCTATTCTCCCACCCAGGAGATTTGGCAAAAGGGAGAGAATTCTAAGTGTGATTCCACTTTTTTGAGTCTTCCATTGGAATGCTGAGGAGAAGGTGGAATAACTGGCCAATTGGCAGCCAAAGATAATACTAGTAAAATATAATTGTGGGTCAAGAATACACACTTTTAGTGGGTATCCCTTTAGAGTTATCTCTGACTTACATAGCATTTCTAAGTACATATTAATAGAAATTACAAATTTTCTCTCCTATTGGCTATCTCTTTTTCATTTGACAGCACATTCTGGTGGCACAGAGACAGATCTCAGTGGCAGAAAGTGGATTAGTGGAATTTTGCCAAATTCTTCAAACCTACACAGAAGCCACAGCTGGACAGAGCAGTTGCTTACAGTAAGTCTCCAAGACACTGATTTTTTTATAGGTTGTTTGGATGAGAAGATGTGTGTTTAGAAAAAGATAACAAAGCTCCCTTTCTTCAGTGTTATGAACCTTACTTTTCTCTCAGTAATTTGAAGGAAACTGTTTATGCAGGGGTGGGATTCTACCGGTTCTGTCCAGCTCTGTAGAACATGGGCTCTTACCTGATCTTTATTTCCTACTTTTTCAACGATGTTTCACATGCACGCATGTGTGAAACATCGTCAGCTTGCAGCCTGGACAGCTGAGCAGCGCTGCGCACGGGTGTGCAGCATTTGAAAAAAGCACTTTTTTCCTGCTTTTTCAACCACAGCTGTGCTGCGCAAAGCAGCTGAGGTTGAAAAAGCAGGAAATAAAGGTCAGGTAAGAGCCCGGGTGGGCGTGTAGGCCAAAACAGCAGCAGACATAAAACTGGTTTTATGTCTGCTGCTCTTCAGAGCTACCAGTTCTACAGAGCTGGACAGAACCTGTAGAATCCCACCCCTGTATTATACACTAACCCCGATATCCATGAAGTTCATTTTCTAGTAAACAGCTCCATAAAGTAGATGGATACTGAAATACAAGAGCCAGAGTCTTTACAAAGATGTACTCTTGCTTCTTCTGTATAGTTGAAATAGAAACTTGAAAAACAAATATATGGTTCATAAGGGTGTGCTCATGTGGTTTTGAGTTCAGTCCCATCCTGTTCTTCCTAGTGCTATCATTATAAGAGCTGCTCAGGAGTATTCTTAGTAATTGAAACATGCTACTAACTGCCTGAAATGTAGCTGCAAATAGAGTGTGACCTAACAAAAAAAAAAAGAATCAGCCTTAATTAATACTTCATTTAGTACCATCAAACACACACGCGCGCACGCACACACACACACACACACACACACACACTGAAATGAAAAACAATCTGATTTCAAATTAGAATAATAATCCATCTTTATAGTTTATTTGACTGTTCAGACTACAGTTAGCAACTGTAGGACAAAATAAATTCTGGAACTCAGAGTCTCTACGCATTCTGAAGAAAGTAAATGCTGAATTTCACTCAGTATGGAAATGGTAATAAAAATAAAATTTATTATGCATGATGTTTGCTTTGTTGTTGGACTGCTATCTTATGATTATGTTGAGCATTTTCTGTGCTTGTTTTGGTTCATTTCGTGTATGCTGTGAGCCACCCAAAGACAGCTGGAATGAAGCAGTACTCAAACTGAATAAATAAATAAAATGTATAACTTCTACAATAGAGTTACATCTGTGCACAACATTAAACTACTGCAGAAAGCACCAGCTCAGTATCATATTCTGTCCCCTCAATCTTTTCCCATGTTAAGTACATTTGCAGGTCTCCTGGAGGCATCAAATCCAAATCACTCTGTGCCACTCTCTAGGAGACTATAAGAAAAATGACCAAGCATTATCAAGAGATGGGAGGGGGGCAATGTGATGGGTAGCATTTTATAGTCTTGGGACAAATATAACAACTCTGTGATCCATTTGTTTAAGGGCTCATACTAAGTTAAGTTCAGAATAATAGATTACTGCTAATGAAGAATATTATTATATCTATTCATTTTCTTAGAGACCAAGTAAAGGGCAGCCTTCAGATAAAAATTTCAGATTCTCTTGCTTATCACACCTTTGTATCATGACTTGGATGACTGAGAATCTCCACAGACACACCTTTGCATCAGTTTCATGCCCCCATGATTCCATGCCATGATCTCCTCCTATGCCGATTTCTTTCTGGTTCAGTTACAGTAAAAGAGAAACAGCTCCACTGTGAGTTTTCAAGCTGAAGACTTGGAGTTCAATGTTTCAAAGGCAACAGCAGTGAGGACAATTATGGGCTGGCATGGGCTGGATTCTGAAGGCTATGAAATGGTGGTGGTGAGGAACGGAGCTCCATTGTACAGTATATAGACTGGGTAATTAACTTCACCACCATTATATGTTCCTTTAAAAAGAAATAATAATTAAATATAATTGAAAACAATGAATAATATCAAAAAATAATTATCTTTGAAAATAGTAGAAAATGATCATTCATGAATCATTTAGGAGACGGTGGAAGAGCCATCTGATTGTTGACACTGGCATCCTATGTATATACACAGCATGGTTTATGATATATAGTAATATTTTTCCTAATATCTTTCCTCTTTTGCTTGCAGTGTGTCTGCCCATAAGCTGGCAAGTGATACCTCCTTCATCCTCTATGAATTATGGCAAAATGTAATATCTTGGAAAAGGTGATTGCTAAAATTATCAACAACTTATATCAAGGCTAAGTACAGTTCCACAAAAGTGCATTTTTCATGAGCAAAATGGGGGATGTGCGTGTGAAAGATTCCTGGTAGGCTTAGCAAAGTTCAACACTCAAATACACAAAACCTGCTACTTGTTGCCCTTAGATGTAGAAAATGCCCAAGTCATTCTGTTCTAATTTTCCTTTTTTTATCTTTTTTTTTTTTTGTTTCTAGCCATCTACAGTCAGATAATAGTAAGAAGTTCCAGCATTCCATTACTGATCTTTGGATTCTCCGGAGCTCTTGACCACTATGCTGTTCCCAGGTAAGATAATGCTTAGTGATTGATTATGTGCCTTTAAGTCCATGTCAACTCTTAGCACCACATCAATAGATTTCTCCACAAAATGCTTAATAGACAGCTGATTTCTACTTCTTCTGGCGAGCAACAGATTTCGACATTGTAACAGTTCTCCGTTTGATACACATATTTTAAGAATTAGCAATGTTTACAGGCTATGATCACAATTGTGCAATTTTACACCTTGATGAGATAGGCAGAATAATAGGTTTAATAACTAACTAACTAACTAAAAATAAGCCAGATTGTAAGCCATAATTAGTAAGCCATGTTAGCTTAGTACGTTGTATCTGTGTGGAATAAGGCTTATTTTAAGTCTAAAACCTGTAGGTTATGAGGTCAAAGAATCATGTTTTACAACGTTTGTATAATCTGGTTTGCCTTTTTAAAGTTTGTAAAAGTTTTCATTTCTTTCTTTAGCTTCCTGGTGGATTATGAATAATAACTGAAAGCTCCCCATAATATTATCTCAATGTGACCAGCATGTGATGGATCAAGCAGCATCTTTCTAATACAGCCTTCCTTCCAGAGGTGCCCATTCTCATCCTAACCTCTGCAATATTGTTTTCTTTTTCTGTATAAGTGTGGAATGCTCCTTTCTTCTGCAGACGTGCAAACAAGATGGCCTTGTCATCTTTCCTGAACATGATTTATACCCTCATTTCATTCTAACATACAGACCTGTATTATCGCCCTTTTTATTCAGACCTTTTATTATATCCCCGCTTGTGCTTTTGGCTATAAGAAGAGACTATCCCTAAAGTATGATAGTGATGCAACAGTTGATTTCCCACAAGTGCTGGTGCACAAAGGGAACAAGATTAGGAGATATGGGCATGGTAATTCTAAAGGCTGAAGGAGGAAGTCTTCTACTGGACATATATCATTATGTATTTTTGGCATCACAAGAACATATACAGGATCTACTTCCCATGTCATTGAATTTCATTTGAAATGGAGCCGTCAGCTATTATAGAGCCTAGATTATCCTGTCTGGAACTTGATTTTTGCCAGATCTCTTACCAGATTTGAATTCTAGATGACATAGTTGGATTTGCACAAGTTTCAAAATTCAGAATTCGAATTTGAACTTAGAAATGTGTATGAATTCAGAAGCAAAGCAGAGAATAATTTTAGTAATGATGTTTTGAAGGTAGATTCCCTGGTGCAGTGTTAGTCTGGAACAGGAGTGTTGTCACGGCAGCATCACATGATGTATCGTGACTTTTTTCCCCTTCGCTAAATCAGGCATGGGCATGGCCAGCGTGTGACGCATCTGGCTCGCGGGTCATGAGTTTGACAGCCCAGATCTGGAAGTTTTGCAATCCAGATGTAAATTCTAACCCATTATCTGAAATCTTTTCCACTTTCCAGTTTGTTTTTAAAAGCAACTCCTCTTGTTCCTGGGTTTTGTTTTTTCATAGTTTTAAAAAAAATAATTGACATAATATTAAAATCTTAGCTGCTTTTCTATTTATCTTTTTATGATCTCTAAGCCTCCCAGAGTCTCATCGGGGAAATGGGCAGTGGATAAATTTAATAACTAAAATAAAAACAAAAGCAATTATAATGAACAAAAACGTAGGCTGACTGTAGGAATGCTTTCATTTTACAGTCTGACTGAGCATGTTAAGCAGAATAATATTATGTTGCATATTTTTGCCAGCAAAAGTACTAGCTGAGAAATACTAGCTGAGAAATGTAAAATTGGAAATTTAAAGAAATATAACACGGAATATAAATTTGAAGGAATAAACAAATTGTAAGAATTTCAAAAGTAAGTAACCTTGAACAGTTTAAAACTACTTCAATTTATTCCCTTTTCTAAGACTAGCTTTTTGAAATGAAAGTTATGCATCTCCAACAAAATATCCAGCACCTTCTTTAAATTTTAATTTCTAGGTAAAGTTGGAAAGAAAGATTAATTTTGTGGAATATGCTCATGATCTCTGTGATCTTTTTAATGTGCAATCAAGCACCACCTGTACTATTATAAATAGTTTATTATATTTATTTATTATAAATAAAATGGAGCTAAAATAAGAAATTTGCACACTATCTAAAAATAAGGAATTGCTTTCACAGAAATGATACTTGGACGCTCTGCCCTTTGTAAATGGTTTTATATTTTATGAGTGCTTCTCCTGTAAGAATGGGAAAATTGTTCGTTTTCAAACAAAATGAGTTGCAATTCAAGGACATAAAACAGTTTTGTAAAAATAATAAAGTCCTGATTATTTAACCTTATTTTTGAGCATATGTAATAAAAACACAGTTGTATCCTTTACTTTCCTTGTCTCTTAATAAACAATTCTGTACTCCTGCTATAGACTGGATAAATTTTAGTCTGTTCCTTCTGATTTATCTTCCTAAATTTTCTTCATGTGAAAATAGCAGCTAGAGAAAGTCTAATGACATTTCTTCCCCAAAATGCTGTTTTATATTCTGTAATAAAGGCTGACGTGCTTGAGGCTTGAGGGTTGTTGTTGTTGTTGTTTTTAAATTTTATTTTTTGTAAACTATTTCTCTTGAAGACATATTGCTTTCCTTTAAAGGGGTCAAAAAGAGAGATGGGTAGACATCTGATTTCTGCACTAAACATTTTCATTCCAACTAATCTTCAATATTTAAGATAGTTGAATTGAATAGGTGCTATCTATTGTGTTAATAGATCTTTATGCTTCTGTGAGCAAACATCCTTCAAACTGTGATCACCTATCTGATTTCCCACACACTAATTAAATCCAAGAGAAATTATTGTGACACATTTTCTCCCATTAGGGAACAATAGCACCACTCTCCAACAGTTCCAATAATAATAATACATTATAAATCTCCACCACGAGTAAAGTGAAAAAATGTTCTCCAATATCCTGGGATTAAGAAGGAGAATTGAAGATTCTACAGAAGATTGTTTTACAAAGCATATTACAATATACCATTAATACATTGTGCAAAATTTACTAGGGAACATACAAAAGAATATCCCCTTCTACTTGGCCCTGAAACATTCTCTCACTGACAATTTTTCTTTTCAACCATAGTGAATCTGTTGTTCTACAACTTAGTAGCACTAATGTTTGCAATTAAATATCACCTGAGCCTTATCTTTTTAGGAGATGTATTGTCTGTTCTGTGTCCTGGTTCAAAGACAGGTAGAAAAATCAATGGCTATTAAATTAACATCCATCATCTGTCCTCTGGGATCAGTCTGGTTATACTAGGATGCAATTGTGCAGTCATTCTCCATGAGATAAGGCAGCCAAACAATGCTTCGTCCTTAAGCTCTCAAAGTCAGAAGCAGGTTGTCCAGTTATCAACAGATCCCTATATCTTTCCAGAACTCACGTGCCCACATTGATTTGCAAAATTGTTGCAAGAAAATTGATTTGTGATCTAACAGCACACGTAAAAGCTTAAATTTTGAATTTTTTTAACCTCAGAATTCCAGGTAGAAGAAACTTTGGAGTTCAATAACTCCAGTGTATTACCCGTTTATTAAACATTGCCATTTGAAGGACCCAGCAAACGTGTTTTCTCTGTCCTTCCCTGTGGAACAGCATTCCCTCAAGTGACTTTGACTCTGCTGATCTTTAGGAAGATCCAGGACACTTGGCTCTTCCCTTAGGCATTGGGCTTGAATGTTGCATGAGCCATCAATATATAATTAATATACATGAGGTAAATTTTGATTGCAGCCTGTTTATATGTTTTCTTGTACTTTTTTTTAAAAAAAAGATTTTTATTTTATTATTTTTAATGTTATTATGTACTTGGTGAGTGGGCAGTCATACAAATTAAACATAACAACCAAACCTAGGTTGTTTCAGTGGGATTTGATGAGGATCATTGTTGATAAGTTTTCCTTTATAGATAGCTATTTTTTGTACTGGTGAGCTGGTGCCCTTCAGAGGCAGAAAGGACAGAATGTGATTGATTGTTATACTGTTACTGGTAAATACCGTATCCTTTGTGTAGGAGCTCATGTTGGCCTGTGTAGTGTTCCCTCCTCCTGTTTTTCTCCCTCAGCAAAAGCCCTGTAAGGTAGGTGGAGTTGAAATTGAATGTCTGGTCCAAAGTCACCCAGTGAGCTTCATATAGAATCTTAACCACTACACCATAGTGCAACAAAGCAAAAATGGTGTCCTTTCAAAGAAGACAAGTGAAGATTAAATAAAATAAAGTATTTTGATAAAGCAAAACACAGCCATTTCAAAGATAGACGTATATATAATATACTGTCCCAAAACAAATGGAAAGAGCTTAGCAAGTTTAGGCTTTGTCATTTGGTAACCATGGAAGGGGCGAGAGGAAGACAAAGGCAGGGTTCCCTCACTAAGTAATCCTGTATGTTCCAGAAGATTCCAATAGAATTCTGTGTGGCTCATAACCCATGTATATGAATAACAGAAACCTAGATGAAGAACTTTGTCCGTGACAGTTCTCTATATAGTCGAGGATCCTGATTTTCCTGCCGTCAGGATGCTTATCATTGCTGATACTCAGTCTTCCTTCTTGCGAAAGAACAAAATATAGAAGAGTATTCATACTTCCTAAATATAAGTATTCTGTCAGAATCAGTTAAATAGCTGCTATAACTGGACTAACTGATAAGAATTAGTTGACTGTGTTTTTTTAACTTTACTATTTTCTGTCATTATATACTAACTCAAATTAAGTTCACATCCCCACTGCAATTCAGGAACCTCAATTCATAGGAACCTTCAACACATACCTAAAAGAAACTAGTAACTAAATCATTGTTTTAGAAATGGTCTTAAGTCTTCTATTGATTTCCATTTCCCAGAGTGTGTCAAAAACTATTCTGTCAGAGTTCATATAAATATGAATGTCAAGGAAGACACACACACCCTACTGGTCCATAGAATCTTCTAGACCCTGCCCCTCTTCCTGTTTTATTTTGAAGAATTCTGGGAAGGGTTCAGACTTCCAATTTCTGTGGTAATTCTGAACAGAATAGTAAAGTCTCACTATTGCTTCTTGTGTTTTTTGACTGCACCTTATAATGCATCCATCTTTTAGAGAAAGAACATTAAAAATTATTCTGTTGGAACCAAGTAACTAAGAGGAATGTAAATCAATTAACTAAGAGTTGATTGATTTACAAAGAGGAGTGCTAACTACTAATACTTTATCACCACAAATATATTGATAAACTCACAAAGGGACTATTTAATGGTCCCTTTCTTTGAGCATAGCAGCTCTGCTTCCATTATACATTGAATTACAACTTATGGAACCACATTTCAGCCTATTGTATTATATGAACCTACCATGGTTTTATAGTTCAATATCTTGGGCAAACCCAGGGAATTCAGATAATAAGTTAGGGCTATCCAGAGGTACACATCCTTCTTATAGAATAGATTTTTCGCTTGTATAACTAGAGTATCAACAGTACCTGGCATTATTATTTCAGTGGAGCATAGATTTCATATGTCAGACTGCTTCCTTATCTGGTGATTTAGCTAATTCCTTTGCAACTCCTCCTTTGAGCCTTTATTGGCATTATGTTTGCATTAATCTACATATTTCTTTCTTTAAAATCCCTGGTTTCTGACTCTACAGCCAAATAAAGTTAGGGCACAGATGCTCACAGCAGGGAGAGGGAGGAAACCAAAGTAAAGAAAGTCTACTGATTTTGTGCCTTGAGCTTGACACTTATCTCTCACTCTACAAATCTTGTTATGTCCTTTGAATAATAAATAAACCAAGCCTTCACCTGAGAGTATAGGGAGCTGCTCCCTTCTTTCTCTCAGCATAACATTAGAGCAAAATGTCAATTCAGAGATGAGGGGGAAAATATTTGGCGTATTTAATAAGCAACACATGTCACATTGCTTATCAATCTGGGTTACTGATTCATGGTGAAGGCTCTGGAAACTGGGTAGTGTACTGCCATTAAACCTTGGCACTAACTGAAGCATTAAATAAATAGAATCTTGAATTCAAATTCCCAACACAGGAGTTGCTGAGATTATGTATACATAACAACAGAATTGAGATCAGAGAGTCAGTTTGATAGAATAGGAATAGGAATAGAATAGAATAAGAGAGTTGGAAGGGACCTTGGAGGTCTTCTAATCCAACCCCCCTGCCTAGGCAGGAAACCCTACACCACTTCAGACAAATGGTCATCCAACATCTTTTTAAAAACTTCCACTTTGGAGCATTCTCAACTTCTGGAGGCAAGTTGTTCCACTGATTAATTGTTCTAACTGTTCTAACTAATGGTTGAGGTGAAATCAGGATGCTGTGAATTCTAGGCTTCCCTTAGGCAAGAAAGTCAGCTAGGGGACTTTGGGTCAATCACTGTCTCTCTCAGCCTGGCCCACTTCACTGTTGTTGTGGGTAACTAAAGGCAGGAATATTAGATAGGTTTGTCCCCTTGAGACAGGCAGACAGACAGATACATAGAGACAGACAGACTGACTGACTGACTGACATTAAAATCTAGTAATAATAACAACAGACTTAGCTTTTAGACTTATAATTAGAGGCTACTGGATCATTGACAATCATCATCACCACTACCATTCAGTATAAAAAAAAGTATTTCATATGCAAATTTATACATACAGATGCATGTATAGAAAAGGGGATATGAAAGTTTCCAACTCAAATAGAAACAACAAGATTGGGTGGACATACATTGTATGACACAATCATGGATATTCAACCTGCATGTTTTATGTTGTCATAAACCAGGTAATATGGCTAAAGCACAGCCATCCCTAGATAGATATACTCCAATAACATTCAACCACTAATTTAAATCTGACTATGTAATTTTCTGTATTCAGTTTGGTATGAATTTTTATACATTACTTACTTGACTTGCTTCTCTACATACAAAACCTCAATGATAAAATAACATTTCATACAAGTAACAAGATGTTTTAAAGATGACTCTCTCACCAAGAGGTGAAATTCTCATTTATTGCATATTTGGGAATCACATGAACAACGTATTATGATATACTGGAAATACAATTACAACAGTCTGCATAACTTTCTAAAGATTAGAAGCTGAAAAATGCATGTTAAGAGTTACCATTATCAAGCATGAATTTTGATCTTTTTAAATGTTCTCTGATTACTGGATGCTGCAGTTTCAGTGGATTGATCACATTGATATCACTAGGCCACCCTACAAAAGAAAAGTCATAGGTATATGTGCAATTTTGTGGCATACCATGTTTCACCCTAATGACATACATGGAAATTTGATTAACAGAAGGAAGTATGACATACATAATATATGTCAAGAACAATCACTTCCTCCTCTTAGAAATATGTCATATCTGCAACACCAAAATGGCTACTTCTCTGTCAATGGAGGAAAGATGTATACATCTGTGCTTACCTCAGAAAGGGCAATATTGAGTTTTGTCCACTTGATGTTTAGAACAGAAGGCAATACAATCCCTCTGTGAAGCATTCCTAAAAGATAAAATACTCGCTTTCAGAATTAACTGAGTTTTACTTTCCTAACCAGTTCTAAATATGTTTAAAATTATATTGAAATTGTCCAGATGATTGAGGATGTTAAACCAAATTAGGATGAGCCATATGTATTCTTTTTTAAATTGAAACTTATATAAATCTCCTGGTTTTATTTTATTATTTATTTATATTGGGAAGGCATAAAGTATGAAATGAATGGTCTATTAGTCTTGTAGAGCAGGGATGTCAAGGCCTGAAGCCTGAATCCAGTCCATGGGTGCTTAGATCTGGCCCACTGGGCCGACCTGGAAACAGCAAAGGACAAGGCCATGATACCTCTGCTAGCCAAAACGGAGCTCATTCTCCCGAGCTCAGTTTCACTGGCAGAGGGTTGCAGGAGGCTGTCGCAACTAAAAATGGAGCTCAGGAGCCTGTTTTTGCTGGCAGAGTACTTGGGCTATTGCAGGCACCCCTGACACAAGTGACATCGAACTGGCCATGCCCCCCCAGCCTCCGAGGTCAAACACACCCTAATGCAGCAATGAAATTGAGTTTGACACCTCTGTTGTAGAGTATGTCAGTAAGCATATGGGAAAATGTATGAGCTGGGAGAGAAATCTTTCTTCTAATTTATAAAATAAATTGATTTTATTTAGTCCATTTTCTACAATGTATTAAATATATTGCCCAATATTGCTTCTCTGACCAGTACTACTGCAGTCACGTCAGAAGCACCAAAATGAAAGGATTGAACAGTGATATTACCATTGCTTGTGAGATGCCCAGTTGGGGATTCCTTTTGTGTCATCATTAAATTGCCCACTAAAGTTCATAGACCCTTTCTCTACCCACCACTTATACCCATTTATCTACTTGTGGTTGCCCACTTTCAAATTGCTGGGTCAGTGAGCTCACCCTGTCCCATGGTAGCAATCGAGTCTCAAATGCAAGCTGCCAATTGTCAGCCCAAAGTCCTAACCACGTGAACCACTGTGCTCCTTTCTCTGACCAGTTAAAGAAATTGATTTCCTGCTACTAAAGATAATACCCACAGTCTTAAATCCAAACTAAGATTTAACCATAAAATATATGTAAGTGTTTGTGTATGTGTGTGTGTGTGTGTGTGTGTGAATCCTTATTTCATTTATAACACACTTAAATGATATGGATATAGATTGGGGCTGTACATCATCTCAAGATGATGTCTTGATCCAGACTACCATAGCAAATTTACTAGAAGCAATAATTTGGCTCAAAAGGTTGCTCTGTCTGAATTACCTTGAATAAAAGTAGAAAAGTTAATTCATTTGTATATTTCTGAGATATACACTTTACTTTTCTCAAGACTTCACAATGGCACATATATAGTGTTCCCTTCTTTAATTTCTTTTCAAACAACTCTATGAAGTAGATTGAGCTGAAAGAGGATGATCCAAAGTCACCCAATGGGGATCAGTGACTGCGAGGAGTCTCAAACCTGGATCTTCCTGTTTTAGTCCAACAATTAAACACTATATCACACCTGACTGGGTAAGCTACTTTGGTCCCTGGCAAAAGTCCATACGTGCAAAAGGCCCTTTTATCATCTCCACTGAAGGCTACACTATGGGTTTTCCAAATTGATCCTTTGACAAGAAGTGCTGGTGTTTTCTGAGGGGGAGGGGCATGCCTAGAAAGGATTCGTTTGATGGTTTATCCATCCTTATAGAGAGCCTAATCACCATCCTAATAACCTGAGACAGAATAAAGCAATTGGAACAGGTTCAGAAATGTGATTATATATTAATCCAATTAGCAACAGTTGGGGGCTTTTTTCTAAACATATTTCTCTGTAATATAAACATTAATGAGAGCTTCTCAAATGAAGTCATCTTTTTCTGTAGGCTGTCCTTACCATTCATAACTGATAGAAACCTGTTTGTATAAACATCATTGATGTACTCATAGAGCTTCTGCACCTGTAATGTATGATAGTTTCTTTTTAGAATCAGAAAGAGAGAAGAATTCCATATTTAAGAAAAACTATACAAGAACCTACAATAGGTGATAGCTTCTATTGTATGCTACTGTAAGCTTCAATATCCTCAAAGCAACTTTGGAGGATATCAGAAAGTTGACAGGATTACATTTATTAATACTTGGATGGCGAATAAGTTGAAAATTCCAGGGGTGTAGACTACACCGAGAAAGGAAAAGGTGGTGGCAAACCATTTCTATATTACTGCTCAGGAAACACTATACCTGTGATGACCAGGAGTCAGTTCACACATTGATTACTGTTTATATAATTGCTAAATGCATTCCATTTTAGTTCTTGCATTAAAACCATAATGCTGTTTCTGAAACAGATAGAAATAAATACATACACAATAGAGGGAACAAGAAGGCATGTAAGTATAGAGATGAAAGGTTCTTCATCTAGGGCAATCTGTCCTATCTTAATGTCCTGCAATTGTATTGGAACTCCAATGTTCAGTCAACATAGTATTGGCAGCCCCAAAATAACTCAGTGGCACCAAGGTAATTAGGAGAGTTTTAGTAACTTGAGTATACAAGTTGCAGCCAGTGTACCCAGGTCCTTTTCATCAGATTCTCAATTTCCATAATCTATGTGTTACTATGGTATTAGAATGCCACGCAGGGTTCATTATATCTTAAATAAAGTTTCATGTAAAACAATTTGATTTCCCTTTGACGTAACTCAAGGAAACTTACATTGATAGGGCCAACAGAAGAAGATGCTTGAACAATGTCAAAACTGTAAAGAAAAAAAAACAGGTGCATCAATTAGGAGAAGAAGCATGCTATGAATTGAATGAAAGTAAAAAAGAAGTAGCTTGGTAGCTGCACCAATTTCCAGACTGCCAAACTATTGCAAACACGAGATTGACAGTTCTTTTATTTTGAGCCCATCTGCTAAAAATAGGGACATTGTTCTCCAGAATTTCTGAAATACAATTCCTGGCAGCCTTAGCAGTCAATTCAGCAACATCTGGAGGACAACCAGCTGTTTTATTGCTTCCTTAAAAGCTAATATACAGAGAAAGAATGTGTTTTTCCTATCTGGTTAGAGCTTCGATGTTGCAAGTATTATTTATTTATTTATTTATTTTTTAAACAGCCTAATAGCTGACACAATCTGGGCAATTACAATAACACACCAAAATATTCAATTTGAATAAGAACACATAGACATAAAATGAAGTCATTATATAAAACTAAGCAGCTGCAAGGACATCATTGCAAAACTAAAACAATATGAATTAAAATGCAATTGAAATACAATTAAAAGCCAGTTAGAAATCATGGGGGGTGGGGCGGGGGGCAGAGAAATCTTCACATAATACCAAAATACTGCTAGTATGGTTGAACCTCTTTGGGAGAGGATCTCATTAAACTCTAGGTAGGTACATGCTGAAGAAGCTGCTACTTCAGGTAGCCTGGTCCTAAACCATTTCAGGCCTATGAAGGCCAAACACAGAATTATTAATTGCGTCTGAAAATAGATTAGATAGCAAAGACGTTTATAGACCATTCTAGATTGCTTTTTTTCTATCCTGCTTCCAGACTTTATCACAGATATACTTCTATAGGTTTTAAAAAAATAATATGAAGGAAGATAAAAAGAACTCCAACCCAGCCAAATTTGCATTACTTATGTGTGACAATATTGTGGCCTTGTGCCATCTTCTTAATTGGAAACGATACTCTAACTTTCCTTTCCAGCTCCAGTGTGGAAGATCATAAGAAAAACCATGATAATCAGATTAAAATCTTATCTAGTCTGAGAATTCTGTCCACAGTGACTAATCAAGTAGTCCATCCGTGCAGCCTCAAATCCATTCCTTTTCCCAGCTATTTCTGTTAAGAGATACTACTGCAGAAATTGAAGGTAATATATGTAATATATATGTTAATATTTGGATTTTGTAAGCCTTCCAGAATCTAATGGAGTGGGTAGCCATAACAAATTTGATATATTAAATTAATATATAAATTTGAAAACTTATCTTTCACAAATGTTTTAGTCTGTATCTAAAGTTCTAAAAAAACATTAAAGCAATCTGGTTCCCTCATGTTGGATCAACTCCCACCAGACATAAAGAATTAATTCAGCTTCTAAGCAGCCTCCCTATTTTAGATCTTTATTATTTCCTACATCATTAAGTTCTACAACTACTTACCCATGTAGTTTCCTACTTCTGACTAATTTACTGCCTTCTTGCAGCTCTACTACAACAACTCCCCTGACATTTATCTACTATTAAAATTTGCATTGTTATGCCCTTTAACTGATGAAATGGTGCTTCATAGGGAAGCACTTTTGAATCGAGGTACCTCAAGTGAGCTAACTTACAGAATGAGTCCAAAATCCAGCACCCATGACTCCTGAGGGAATGAAAATTGGATATGTTGCAGCTGCTTCAGAGCTACTGGTTGCTGCTGCATAGCTAGTCTACTGCTGTGGTCACTTAGCCATCATCTTCTGTAACCCATGTGGCACCTTTTCCTTTCCCAATCCACAAGGCCTATCTTATTTATTTATTTATTTATTTATTTATTTATTTATTTATCACATTTTTAAACTGCTCCCTCTCCCAAAAAGGGACTCGGGGCAGTGTATAGCCTACTAAAAAACACATAATAAATACACTAAATACAATTAAAAATATATTAAACACGTTGGTCCGGCTGTGTCCCATCTAGTTTAAAATTTAACAATATAAAATCAGGGAATCGATTAAAAATTAAAATATAAAATTAATTACTAAAACCCAGTTAAAATTTAAAACCGGAACCCAATTACTGGGCCAGGCCGGCCTGTCTAAAAAATAGGGTTTTCACTGCACGCCGGAAGGTCAGGATATCCGTCATGGCCCGTATCTCCGGGGGGAGATCATTCCATAGGGAGGGAGCTCCCACAGAGAAAGCCCGAACTCTCGGGGCCGTCAGCCGACAGCGGCCGGGGGGCGGTACCCCAAGGAGGGCAACCCTGTGGGAGCATACTGGGCGGCGGGAGGTTGACGGTCCATAAGTAGGCGGTAGTCCGTAAGTAGGCAGTAGGCGGTCCCGTAAGTACCCAGGTCCCGAGCCATGGAGCACTTTAAATACCATCAGTACCACCTTGAATCGAATCCGGAAAGCCACAGGAAGCCAGTGCAGCCTGCGGAGAAGCGGTGTAACGTGGGAGCTCCGAGGGGCACCCACAATCACCCACGCGGCTGCATTCTGGACCAACTGCAGCCTCCGGAGACTCTTCAAGGGGAGCCCCATGTAGAGAGCATTGCAATAATCCTTCATTTCTTCATATCTTCATTTCTTGAACTGCACAAAATGCCCTGCACAATGCCGTGCACCCTCCCTGATCCATACCATCTTCCATGTACCATCCCTAACCAGTGTGGCAATTCTGATGCACTCCACATATTCTTTATCTGCACCCCTGTGTCTCTCAGCAGTCACTTATCTGCCTGCTGGCTTTGGACTGGTTTCCCCACTGACTTTCTACCTCCAAGCTTCCCACAAGCAAGTAAATGAGGAAGTCAGCAGGAATTGGAGGGAGGGAGAATGCTCCCTGTCAGATTTCCACAATGGGGAAGCTATCAGAAACTCAGAAGTCACTTCCACTGCTTTTTTGCCCATCTGTGGCCCGTCTGTTTCCCTGATTAGCTAAGAAAATATCTCTGAAATGATGACCCGGCAGGTCATGGGTTATCTCGCTGTAAATAACGCTACTGATCCTCTGGACTTTGTGGAAGCTTTTGTAACCCTAGTTTGGAGCAAAACAGTTCTGGCAAATTTTAGCCCACCCGACTTTCTCTTTCAACTTCAGTTCCCTGTTTTTTAAAATATTTTTTTCTGACCACTATTTAATTTCCTTTAATTGTCCATGTATATATATATATTAAAATTATTAGCACTATGTCTTGCAGTGGATACTAGTTTAGTCACATATTCACTGTTATAAATGAATACAACACAGAAAGCAAGAATAGATTTATGGATGGACATTGCAGACAGACACATACAGGCAAATACTAGGAGATTACAAATTTTGCTTTACTAGGATAGTTTAAAAAGAAGCTGAGCAACTTTCTATCAGAGATATTGCATTAGTGGTTGGTAAAACACTGAGGAAGAAGAGGTTGTGCACCTCTATATTCTCTTCAACTTTATAATCTGATGTAGATTAATTCATGTTCCTCTCAACAAGGAAGGAGGCGTGTCTATGGAAATTTTCAATCATCCAGGTCATAGTTATTCCAAATGTGTTTTCAAAAGGCAAACTGGACTTTCTTCGTTGTTTCCTTAAACCCCCAAGTGGCCTCAATGACTCTCAGAGTGCTAACAACCAGATGTCTATTAAGGAATATACATAAATTCTTTTATTTCCCATCATTCAGTCAGAACTGAAAAAGTTTCTTGGGTAAGAAGCTTCTTGGATGAGAAGCAAAGCATTTTCAAGGAAAAAAAACCAAGGAAGTAGTTTTGAAAAACATCTTTGGGACAAGGAAGAAGAGCTGAAAAGGAAATCTCCTTTATATTCCAAATAAGATTAAGAATGCTTGAATTAACTCCCATTGATTCTAAATAGCAAGCCATATTTATTAGTACTAATATTTACCATTGCCAGCTATTGACAACATCTTATTATTCCAAGAGATATTTTCTTGATATTAATAGGAAAACTAGGAGAAATATCCATACCTGTTTTGTGACAAAGTAATGAATAATTTACCATTAGAAGCTGAAAGCCTTGCTTGGAAGGTTATCCTCTACAATGAAAAAAGGGGAAATCATTTCACGGTTTGGAATGCTGTGTTTTTAATGGCATTAGTTTTGTGGTGCATCTTATGGTAAGACATTATCAGGAAAGAAAATCTATAATTTGCTGCCACTATTGGCTATAACCCCAAACATAGTTTATTAATATGTATGAGTATTTGTACACCCATGTGTCAAAGATGAGTGTTAGAAAAATAATTAAGGTAAACGACATTCATTCAAAAGTCAACCCTAACTTTGGTACATAAATGCCATACCAATTTTAAACATGATGTGGTCATAACAATTTAGTGGTTAATTTTGTTTGAAGTAGGATCATTCAAGACAAAAGCTCTAGAAAAAATAATAAATCTTGTTTACTAAATAACTGCAGTGGAGCCAGTAATGAACTTAGGGTCAAAATAATGTGGTGAGGGTTTCACAAATAAGTGGATCATTGGTAGAGATCTTGACTGATAGAAATCAAGAACTGTGTACTTACAACTTCCAAGTGTACAACAGGCTGACCATATTGTATAAGGACCTCAGTGAAAAGACCTTGTTTCACTTTAATGTTCTGACTATCCATAGAAACAAGTGGCAATGTTGAGCCTCTTGTCTGTATTACCAGAGGCTGTGGAGCTGGGAAAATGCTCAGATATCTGAAAACAAAACATGAGTTCGCTTATATAAAGGATTTGTACTTCACCAGGATAATAAATCTATTGCATTTCTTGCAATTAGTGAGACACAAGTTTTATTTTGTGCACCTAGTGTCCATTATAATGTATGGGTTTGTGTAATGTAAATAAATAAATTCTGGTATACTACTTTGTATTCTATAGATTCTATCATTTTTAGAGAGATTATATAAAAAGATATTACCTCAAGATTTGACCATAAATAAGAAAGAATTACAATGGATTTAGAATCACATTACAGTCGCATTGGCTCTGGTAAACCAATCATATTTTGCAATAGTGAATTGCTTGCATTATCATAATTGTACACCATGTCATTATACCAGTGTTTTGAAGGCTTTGTAATGGCTGTATGAATTTGTCTTTGAGAATTAATTTCTTCATTCCGCCTCTCTACAATTAAGCAAATTATTGGATTACATTGCTTCATTTTACCTGTAAGAACAGGATCAGGTTTATATTTTTCCAGAAAATATATAATAAACCTAAAAAAGTATCATGGGATTAAAGTTCGAGTGCAATAGTTGTTTTGGGCTGACAAAAGAACTGTGATTATGAATAATTCATATTCAGCAGAATTCAACCTGACAAGTGAATTTCAGACATGCAACATGTTAATGCACGTTCAAATATGTCAGTGCACATAAAAAGGTAATAATTTAAAATGAATATGTAGTAACAGCCAGTGGACCACGATAGCTTTATTTTCTTATAAGCAAAACTCAGTTTAGAGATGTTGGAGTCGGATCCAAAGAAGTTCAACTTTCCAATCTTAGGAAGATCTTTAAGCCTCATCCAATTCACTGGAATTTAACTACTAAATGTAAAAATACACTATTGCATAGTGAATATAAAGCAATTGATTTAGACTGCATAAAACAATAGCCCAAAAAAGAATATACTGACCTTGGGAATTACATTGTTAAGGCAGTTGTCATGAGCTGTTTCTCCTGTCAAAAAGTATTGACAAGTGAATTAAATTTGAACATCTGTCACTGGCTTAATTTCTGAAACACTTTAATGGATTTGCCTAAAGTCCGTTTCTCTTTCAGCTGCTGTTGATTTTAATACTCAGACAAATGGGAACAATAGATCCAAAGTGAGGTAAGAGGAGTACTGAACACAACACAAACTGATCCAAAACCCTTGTGGTCTGCCATCTTTTCTAGAGTGGCCAAAATGATATCTTAAGAAAAATCACAATATACAATATTACAATACAATATATGAAATTTTTTTCCTACATCTGGTTCATAACAGTATATTTACTGGTCCTGAAACACAAAATTGTAAGAACTATTGAATCCTCAATCTTGTGTCTTTGATCAACATGGAGCTTAATGCCAGTTGCAATCATGACCTTACCCCTGCTTCTTTGTTAAGGGTGGCACTGCTTCCACCAGTCAGAGCAGCAATCCCATACCTGATAAAATCCTTGCTTAAGACCATGTGCAGGTTAGTTCCAGAATGTGGCATCACAACGAATGGTGTGGTTGTAGATGGTCTTCCGGTAGAGAAACTTGAATGTTGCCTGATGAGAATTACATTTATTTATTTTATTTGGTTTGTCAATTGCTTACAAGATAATAGATATAAGTAAAAACATAATTATGAATACATGGATACATATAAGAAAAATAAAAGAAACAATAGGACAGGGACGGTAGGCATGTTGGTGAGCTTATGCACACCCGCTACAGACCTCTTAGGAAAGGGGTGAGGTCAATAGTAGAAAGTCTAAGGTTAAAGTTTTGGGGTTTTTGGGGTCTGGGGATTTGCTGAGGTCGTATTTCCTGCAATCAAGTTTGGTGCGATTAACTTTGAGTTTGTATCTATTGAAGTATTCATTAATCTTTAAAGGCAGAATCAGTGGTGCTACTCTCTCCCAATAATTTTAATTGAGTCTGTAGATGGTTTTGATAAAAGTTAAACCTTTCTTCCCCATCTTTTGGCTTTTTACACTGAAAAGCTCAGTTTACCTCCTTTCCTTTCAGCCATTTTGAAAACAGTAAGCTTGTAGACAGTAGAACATGATGTTAGCCATATATGTGGGCTTATATGTGTTGAAACTATTTGTTTTTAGACAAAACACATTTGATAGGAAGAAAGCCAAGCTCTCTCTTTCAGGTCTCTGTTGATCCATCTTTGTTGGAAAAAGAAGTAGGATTGGAGCAAAACTTTGAAACATGCACTTTAGAGGAGTTGGAACACTTTTGAGAAGGTGGGTCTCTGAGAAACCAATAAAGGAGAAAGTATTATGGATAAGGACCTTACTGAGCACAAAAAAGAATTTAAGGATATGTGGAATGCAAGGAAATAAGAATTAATAGGTAGTTTTAATGCAAGAAATCTTGGGGGCACTTATAGCATCTCCAGCCCTAGTTTATTAAGGTCAAACGTTTTGAGTTTCTTTTTCCTTGGCTTTTTTGCAGCCTGTTCTTCAAACATAAATTCAGCCCTTTTGATATATATGCAGAAATGGAATCTAAAAGGATATCAAAATTATCTTTAAACAGCAGGCCTCCTTAATAAGAAAGAAAGAAAAGAAGCTTATTGAATTCAAGACATGAGGATTAATAGTAATTTCATAACATAGCCAGTTCTTATCAGATTTGAACCAAAAGCCAAAAGTAATACCAGCCTGATATGGGATCAGGAAATGTTTTTCAGTTACAGTGGGGGAACCTGTTAGATCATACTGGATGGTTCCAAATGTCCCAATTGGAGCTGCAGCTGCAAAGACATTAAAAGAAATCATTGACTTAAATATGAGTATCTATAATAGTATTTCTCAACCTTCAACACCCAGGATTCCCCAGCCAATTAAAGTCCACACATCTTAGAGTTCCTGATCTATAGTCATGATCTACAATCTTATCAATTCATGGAAAATGGCAACTTATGCTTTCCAAAGAAATAGCACAAAGGTGACACAAATGTGCCTATGTTAATTTTTATATAGAGAAATATAGAGCTCTTTTAGGAAGAGCTAATACACTACATTCCACCCTGAAGTAGGACATTGTAATCAGCTATATTCAGCTAATCACCTACACCATCTGTTGATTAGAGGCTAATTGGTGCCAAATGAATTCACCAGCTCTGCTCCATTGTCCTCTTTATTTTAAGCAAGATTTATAGTAAACTGGACCAGCCTTTCACATGCAGGATGTCTTGAAACAAATGACTGCCCTCCATGAAGTGAGGTAAGTATCCAATTTGAGGTAATGAAATCTGGGCCATCTTTTTTAATGCAATAATGCAATTGCTATTTGTTATTGAAAACTATGCTGCTCCAGGATTTGTACAGAAGCAATCCTTGAAGCAGTGAATGTTCCAGAACAATACTGTTTTGAGTTATCTTTAGTAAAACCCTGTGAAATTGAATACCAGCTCTCCTTCTTGGAGCATAGAGTACTTAGATAATCAGCTGATTTTCCTTCCTAGATAAACTTTTCAATTAGCCATTCTATGCTGTTCCCCAGAAAGTTTTCCTTCTTGGAAGCATAATAAGACTGATGTTACATATATATCATCTGCAACTTACAAGTGAGCATACTTGTAAAATGACACGTTAAGAAGATCAGCCACCAGTTGAGTGCACTGATTGATCTTAAAGAGAAAGACAGGATAAAAATAAATTATATAAATAAAGTATATTCAAAATATACTTGAAAATCAAGGAAAGGTGTTGGTTATATGAAAACTTCTGTAACTATTCTGCACTTGTAAATCAAAAGGAAGGGGGAAAACAATCATGTATCTAAATGACAAAGTATTGCAAGTCATTACTAATCTCCTCCTTTTATACTGGTTTTCAATTTGGAGTGATTAGATTTCATTTAGGTACTCTACATATATCTATCAATTGAAACTTACTCCTTTAGTTGATATAAATTGGCCTTCTCTAGTAGGATGTCAACCAGATGTTTTGGAAATACTACTCTTAGTACTACTATCCAGCATGGTGGGGTAGAGCACCTCTCGATCACACCAGATTGGGGAAACTAGTATAAACTGAAGGTAGTAAGATACATTCTGCATTCAATATATATTGCCCAGCTTTCAAACCTATGCTGAGGTACTACTGATCACCTTCATTAAATCAAAAATGTTAATATTTGTATGTCCTTTATATGGTGATACATTAGCCAACTTACCACATCAATCAAAATTGTCCAGAGCATAAACCGCATGTTCTTTTTAACTGGATCAGCTAGACTGAGTAAGATAAATTATTTTTGTCGTTATTTTGATTGTGTTGTTATGCATGTAAGACCTTAATGTTAAAATAAATGTTCAGACTCTACTGTATATTGTAATGTTGGCCTTAAACCTAAATTGATTGAATAGGATTAGGATGAGACTAAAATTGTCCAGGCCAGTAGTTCTCAACATTTTCTTCACCATGAACCCCATTAAATACCTTTTGTGGCCACGGACCATGGCCACGGACTATCAAGATTTAACTCAAGATTTAAATCATAACATTTCTTAAAGCCTTCACAGACCACTTGGGATGACATTGGATGCCCCTAGGGGTCTGCTGCTTTTATCCCTTTGACTCTGTCATAGGTTTAATCAAAAGTTCTCCTAACTATGAACAATTTATCCTGGTGGAAAGAACTTGGACCTCAAATCTAAAACTAATGAGATTAGCTGTAACTATAGAATCTTGCAAGTATAAGTGTGCTGAATTTCCTCCTCTTTCATACTCTTGTGAATTAGGGAAATGCCTGACCTGCTTATGAATACTATCTGCCTGTTATAAATTTAAGGTATATTTTCCCTCTTGTCACTTTGGCTATAGAACAGTAAAGCTTACATATGCCCTCACTCCTTACCAATTCAGAAAAGAGTCATGATTAGGCCACTCCTATATTTCCATCATTAGCTTCATTAATTTTAAGCCCTGGTGGCACAATAGTTAGAATGCAATACTTCAGGCTAGCTCTACCCCAATCTGAAGTTCGATCCTGACCATCTCAAGGTTGACTTAGCCTTCCATATTTCCAAGGTCAGTAAAATGAGGACCCAGATTGTTGGGGGAAAGATGCTGACACTGTAAACTGCTCAATGTCGTGGTTAGCCGGCAGCAGGTGTGGACAGCTGAGGAGACCGAGGACTCAGTTGAGAGGTCAGGACCATTAGGGAGTGGACTGCTGCCTTCAGAGATTGTGGGAGCTGGCAGCAATGATGAGGAGGTTCCCGAAGAGCCTGTGCCAAATGTGCATGCATGCAGGGCTGCTCGTAGGAAAGAGCATCTGCAGCAGCACGGGCGACTTGGGAATAAGGCTGCAAGGTAATAGCCCCTCCTTCAAGAAGATAAAAGCCAGCTGTGAATCGGATGTTCTTTGTAGCAAGCAAAAACGTTTTGAAACTCCAGCCTCGTAGACATTTCAGTATTTTAAGTTGGTATTTGAAGATTCTTGTATTGTGAAATATTTCTTATCTGTTATTCTTGGTAGCCTTGCACAGTTTTGGCAAGGCTTGTGTTTATCAAAGTTAATTAGTTTGCAGCAGCCTTTTAACCGGGGATTTGTAAGAATCATTAAAAGATTTCTGTTCCCTTTGGTTCGTGTTTGTTTTATTGGAAAAGGGTTTGGATCAGAACACTCAGAGAGTGTTGTAAATCATTATAAGCCTAAGTGCTATTGCTATTGTTAATATCCTTACCTGGAAGCAGAATTTTCTGGACATATATTCTTGTCTAGTAGCCTATGAATAATAATAATCACTCACCTTCTTTGCTGTTTGATTTGAATTTCATTGATGGAAATTTTGGAAGCTTCAATGGTGAATATTTGATCTTTGGTAGGGTCCCATAATAGCTTAGATATTACATCTATCTTGACTTTCACTGATGTTGCAAAGAAACCATTCTCAGTGCTAAATAAAGGAAAAGGAAACAAATGTTAGCTACAAGAATTGTGGATTTGGCAGAAAATGAACTTGTCATTGAATGTACCTGCATTCATCTAAAAGCCATCACAACCTCTTTCCTGATGTTAATAATATTATTTGGGTTTGTGTGTTAGTAATTAGTATAATTATCATGGGTCTGAATTGCAGACAAATTTCCAGACCATGGCAAAATCTATCTGTCTGATCCAAACCATTTTCAAATGTTTCAATCTATAATTCTACAGTTCCTCTTCTATATTTGTCATTTACAGGTATATTAAAGGTGTACTTTGTCTTGAACTATTGTATATGTCTCCAAATACACATATTAGCAAAGAGTACTGTGTACTTATGGCTATTTATATGTGGATATTGTGTTACCACATTTGAAAAAAAACCAGGACAGTCAGTAAATAGCAAAAAAAATTGGGGAGGAAATACATTTTAGTTTTATGAGATTTGTGCACATTTGGACCACAATACTATTTGTTTTCCAAAAATAAAGTCCCATTGATTTCAGTGGACCTTACTCCCAAGATTAGCGTTCCCCAACCTTTCCAGTTGGTAGCCTGGTGCAGGGAGGAAGAGGAGATGGTTTTGTGTGAGAGGCAGGTGCACACACATGTCCATGTGCACGTCTTCGTTTGTTGGGCTGTGAGTACCAGTGGCCACCACTCATGTGAGTGGAGCTGCATGCACATGTGTGGATGCTCAAGCCAGCCCATCACTCACATGACCTGGTTATGAAAAGGCCACGGCCCACAGGTTGGGAACCCCTGTCTTAGAGAAAAGTTGAAGACTTGTAGTAATAAAAAAAACCTAACTGACAGTTAAACAGTTAATCAAATCATAGTTTTATTGGAAATCAACATAGTTATCTGGATTGATTGTTCCCCTGGAAATCGTTTAGGTGCATTTTCTCTTATCAGAATACAGATATTTACTCTGTGGATAGAAATGAATTATTGGGAATTTGATGCACTGAATTCACTGAGTCAATAGATTTAAGATACAAATGGAAGAGCTGGCACTACATTAACCAAAAGAAAACTTCATCTAGATCTGGCAAGCTGGCTGGGGAATTCTGAGAGTTGAAATCCACCTCTGTTAAAGTGGCCAAGAATGAGAAACACTCATCTACAGAGATGAGACACAAAGTATTCCTACTAAGAAATTACATACTGCTGCTGACATAACAATATTTTCCAAACAGATTGTTCAGATGGATGAGAAAATGTCTTTGATGGTAGCCTAGGGTAATCTATGCCTTTCTTTTTGTGTATCCATGATCCCTGGTTAATTACCTTTTACCTTCTATGCCAATTTCAACTGGCAGAGAAAGATGGACCACATCATCAGGTGAAAATCTCATCAACGTTGGAAGAAATATAATTTTTTCAATGTCCAAACTGGGAGAAAAAGGCAAGAGAAACAGTGAAAAGAGGGGGCATGCAGATTTTTTAAATAACAAAAATCTCCACTGGGTTCTCCTATCATAAAAAAAAAGTAAATTTAAGAATTGGTTAATTCTTTACAATCTGAAATGCAAACTATTGTCCATTGTTATATCTATCAGTTGGTTTCATTTATTAGTAACATTATTATGTTAATACAAAACTTACAAAACTTTGACCTTAATGATGGGATGATGAATGTTGCAGTCCAGTAGAACTAAGAAGTAAAAGTTGGGAACAGCTGTTCCAGAAATGCAACATGATGACAAAAAAGTTGGAAAGGCTAGAATCATGCAACAGTGCAACATACTTAACTTGGTCCATTGAAGAACTGGCTAATTTAGTAACAAGTGTGATAATAACCATGAATTTTAGCATTAGTTAAAATGATACTATGCTCTTCCAGGCTTTACCTGTGAGCAGTCTCGTGATGGATATACTTACTGTGTCATACTTCGCATGAGTTTGAGCATATCATTGTTGTCAGCCTTGTTTTCCAAGTGTCCAATTATATGTGGGTCTTCTCTGCTTTTTAAAAGTTTGTTTATGCCTTTGATTGTCTTAGGTAGAGAATTCATTAAGTCCAGTGGCAACAGTTGCTTGATTACTTCTGACAGTAAGTCTTGGATATCTAAAAATGGGTGATGTATTAAAAATAAGGAAATCAGACAACATGTTCAAGACCAGTATTTTCAAAGCTCAGTATATGATTCATCAAAGTTAATAAGCTGACACACTTCCAAAGAAACAGCTGAATGTGATTTGAGGCATCTGTTACTTTTCTTAAACAACGTCTCTTCTAAAAAGGGTGTATATGGATAAAGCAGGAGATGAGCAGCTTGTGTACTTAATGTTTTCCCCGACACCATTACTGTCAAAAAACTGTTGGAATAGAGGAGAGATACCTGCTCAGTCTTTTGGCAAAAGATTCTAGAGCCAAAATCTAGGATCTAGGTAAATGTAGAACAAGGGTATTCTCTTCTGCATTTTTTGTTTAAATGATAATACATGGGAAGACGGAATTATAGTAGTATGAACTGAGAAGAAGCACTTTCTTTCCATAGCAGAGGGGAAGTGGTATCCACCGGTCTTTGGGTTGGCAGAAAACTGCTGTACCAATGCAAAAAAGAAAATCTTTCCATTGGCGATCTCTAGCCCACTAAAGTCACTATTTCAGGTAAAAGTCTCGTCCTTTTCATAGTGTACAGGATGTGCAAGCAAATATGTTGGTGGTGTCTCCTGGCTTTATCTCTCCTACTCTACAAAAGATCATCAGCCAGCAAGAAAACATCCATCAATAATGCTTCTTCAATGTGGAATGGAAGTAGAGTTGGGAAAGAGGTGAGCTTCGACGGATGTGTAGAATAGCAGCTATACCCTGTTGGTAAAGTTGTTGATGTTGTACTAGTTTTTCTGGAACAATTCTAAATGAATGACCATAAGAAACCAAGTGTTTGGTTACCACTTGATTATTGGATCCCCTTTGAACATACCCATGCAAAACATTTGTGCCAAATTTGTCCACTTTCTCTGTCAGCAATCCTTTAGGACATGGGTTTGGTGCTATTCCAGCAGACTCCTAACTCTGTGGTCTAAGCAATCCAAACAACAGTTGGTATGTGCTGGAGAATTGCAAAAGAAAAGCTTTGAGAATAGGAAAACTTGAAAGGACCACTACCTCCATTCCGGCCAAATCAGACTGGTTCTGGAAGACAGTGCTCTGAGACAGGAAGATCTTACAGAGTACAGGGGATTAGGCCTGATGACATTTTTTTCAGATATTTATCTAGCAGAAGAAAAATGAACTCAAGGAAAATACTATTTCTACTAGGTGAGCATTAGGGTGAAGTAATTTATTTTATTCATATCCTGATTTGGTCCAGTTATCCTTATGGGAGATGAACAAATGGGACCTTGCTCCAAATGACTTTTGAAATGTCTTAAAATAAAACAAAAAATGAAAACAAATACATTGGCTATTACAATTAAATATTATTTCCAGTTTGAGAACCAGTATGTGTTTCCATATTAGTTATTATTGTGACCAGCATATTCAGGAGGTTCTGACCAGTTCTGGAGAACCAGTAGTGGAAATTTTGAGTAATTCGGAGAACTGGCAAATACCACCTTTGACTGGAGATTTTACAGAATCCTTCCCCACCACGCCCACCAAGCCATGCCCACAGAACCAGTAGTAAAAAATTTTGAATCCCACCACTGGTATGAAGAAATGCTGAGTTATTTGGACTTATATTTCATCCAGCACAGCTAGTCCTAAGGAGTTAAGCATGCGAAGTTATAGTTATATAATCAGCTGGATAAACAGTAATTACAGAGAATTGCTTATCCTGATCATTTATTGAGTTTGGCACTGAAAAATGTAGTGATGGTAGACATTGACTTAAGTGGCTTGGAATAGGATTAAATAAAATCCATCAATGGTTATTAACTGCAACATTCATTTTTAAGATAACAGTTACCTGCAACACTAGAAGAAAACAACTACAAACAAGTATTTCACTCGTATGCCTTTTTTATGGCCATATAATGCTGTCTGAAAACAAGACTAAGTGAACATTGGTTTGTTCCATTGAGACAATTTGTGTTAGCTTTATACATGCTCACGATGCAAAGAAGACTTTTAGGGTTGGTTGGTTTTTAAAGAAAAGCTTCTATAATAAAGAAATGTCTGAAAAAAATGATTATTGGAATGGTTTTTCATCTTCCTTCCATTCCCAGCCATCTAAAAGAGCCTTTCTGATAAAACTGTTCCAGGTAATTACTCTGTACTGTGTGAAGTATTGTGTACTATGTTTACTTACGGGCATTAATGTGATATCACTGATGCCAACAGTGACAGAAGCACAAAATGCTCCACTTGAAGCTGAATCACCTTGACTCTTGGCAGCTCTGATGGACCTCTCACCTTGACCTTTTAGTACCTGGGCTGTATTTCCAAGCAGACTGACTTCCTTTTCTATCCTGCTGATTGAATCCATTCTGCTGCCTCGGCTTTTACAGAGAAAGGATATTAGAACCAGGTACCAGACTCCTGGCATCCTTGGTTCTGAAGAAGGAAGGACCTTTGCAAAGAGAGAATCAAAAGATGAATGATCTAATCCAAAGATGGTTCCAATACCTTGAAAACTCAAAAAAAGCAACACAGCATCAAGAAGCACATAGAAATTTTGTTTTCAAATGCTGCAATTAATGAATATGAAACCATTCCTTTCTTCATAAATTCATTGTGAAATTATAGCATTGTTAGCCATCTTTTATCAATATGGAACTAGAGAAAGCAAGAAACTTCTGGAACAGTGCCTAGAAAAAGAAAGGAGACATACTGTAAATAATGAGTGTTGTTTTTGTGTTATGCTGTGTTCACTTTTGGAGACTATTACTTGGCATGCTGTTCACAGGCCAGATGCCACTTTCAGGTTCATTCCCAAGAGGTATTCTGTACCTAAATGCCCCTTAATCTATGTGTTACCTCAGATCCTCCAACCTTTCAGCCTAATATAGATTGTCCAATTTATGTTAATTCTTGTAACCATATCCTTCTTTGCTACTAAAATTCTCAAACCTTTTAGTGAGTTGCAAGTCTGGGGACAACTCAGTCCTTCATGAAATAGCCGTACTAACATTACTATTTCTCTCTTTTTTTCTTCATTAGTTGCCTGCACCAACTAAGCTATAACTTATTTTTATCTTATCATTTATTGCCATTTTATCATCTTTATCTGAAAGCAACCTGATCCTCATCTGAAGCAACCTGCATCTGTGAACTGAGAAGATTTTCATTTCTACTCTTGTGTGAGTCAAAATACTTCTTGCCTGTCACTTTTAATCAGTAAAACTTATCCTGGATATTAAGAAATTTTTGGAACAATATATATTTAATGATGATTGAAAAGTGAGATGAAATCTGTATGCCCATAGTTGTCCAGCTTTCCGGGAAGGCAAATATTCATACACAACTAAGTATCAGATTTTATTATCTTTTGCTTGGTTCCCATACCATCCAAGAGACAGTTCATTTGGTTTTGGCTTAGTGTGATGCCTAAACCAAATTTTCATTATAATATTAGCTGGGATTACCTAATACAAACCAAATTTGAATTAGATAAACCCAGCTAACATTATAATGAAAATAAAGATGAACAACTAGGAAAGGCATAAGGAACTTTCAAATTCAAGAAGCTAAGAAAGTATATACTAATTCTACTCAAAAAAACAAAGAAGTCCTACTGATCTCCATTATTGATGGTCACCCAGCTAGGTGGCAGTATCTAACTGACTTTTCAAAAGCTAAGTTGAAAGCTAAGTTTATTAATATTTAGATGGGAAATTTCCAGAGAATATTGGAGTTGAAAGATAGACTGAGAAATAA
The DNA here is from genome assembly GCA_023653725.1 of Bungarus multicinctus. Lineage (NCBI taxonomy): Eukaryota > Metazoa > Chordata > Lepidosauria > Squamata > Elapidae > Bungarus > Bungarus multicinctus. The sequence continues at coordinate 99,443,172 of CM042842.1, read as the reverse complement.
AATAAAAAACCCAAAAGCCTGGAAGTAGACAGCAGTAAACCATTTTCATATTGTTGTCAAGACAACTATATGGAGATGTCGATGAAGTCACCAGAAGTCAAGCTTGACTAGAAGAAGAAAAATGTACCTTTATTTGAAATGGCTTGCTCTGTTTTGTAGAGGAGCTTCCTTGTACCAATTCACTTGAGGATTCTCCCAAAAGTCCTCTTCACTTGTCTTTCACAATCCATCATTGTCCTTATCCTCTATTATGTAGATTTGGTGATACTGTTGTTACACAAAGTCACAACATACCCAATTTCATATAATTCTTGAATACAAATTCAGCCCTTGGTTATTCCTTCTATGCACACTTTTCACAGATAAGTTAAAGGTAGTAACAGTATGACAAATTAAGTATTATGAATCCTATAGAAAAGAAAGGACTGGGATCCCATTGTAATTCAACAAATTTCACATTCTTAAGATATCTATTCTTGAATACCCTATCCTCAATAATTGTGTGACTGGGTAGCTCTTACCTGAAGGCAAGTTCTCAGCAATGAGTCTCAAGCTTCCTTTATCATCTGTTCCTACTGTTATTATATAAAATAAATCGTATTATATTTTAATGAAGGGGTTGCATGCCCAGATAATTGTAGGTAAGCAAATCTATGTTTCTACTAACCTTCCAAGGTAAATAATTGCAGAAAACACAATATTTTGAACTGTGGGTTTACTTGCTTCCTGAATTCCTTTGGGTATTGATACTGATAAACCAAAGAATAGGTATTTAAAAGACTTGAAGAATAGGTGTAGACTGTACACATCTCTAATATTCACTTTTTCCAGACCCAGGCAGAACTTGTGGTTTTCAAAGAAGCCTAGGTATATTAAGGCTGATTCACAATAAAATATTATTTAACGTAAGATTATAGGAAATCCTATAATGAGCTGTATTCCCGTGTTAAACTGAATTCAGGCATTGCACTAAGTCATAAGGAAATGTTGAGTGAATTCAGATACTACATTATGGCTAGCAAACCACGTTAGATTTAGTTGAGGTAGGCAGAAGCATACTCACACAATGGACACCATGGAAGACTGATCTTTCCATAAAATGGTTTCTAGTCTCAAAATATCAATTAACCAAAATAAATCAATTACAAATAAATTACAAATAAATCTGATACCAAATTTTATTTATTTATTTATTTATTAGAATTTGTCAAACAAAAATGAGAACAAGAATAAAAGAATAAAAATACAACAACAGGGATGATAGGCACGTTAGTGCACTTACACACTACTAACCACTTAAGTATGATGTAAGATTCACGGAAGTCAATTTATGATTAAAACTGTGAAAATTGTAGCTGAAACAACTGAATCGGTAGAGCATTCCAGACTTCGACAATTCTATTACAGAAATCATATTTTTTACAGTCCAAGTTTAGAATGATTTACATTGAGGTTAAAATTCTGATTCTTCACTCTAGGGCTGGGATAGCGAACCTGTGGCATGCCTGCTAGAAGTGGTACATAGAGCCCTCTCTGTGGGCACACAAGCTGTCACTCCAGGTCAGCTGTGCCATGCATGCGCGCGCACCTCCAGCTGCCCAGCTGGCCTTCGGGTCTCTGCCTGGATTTGCACAATATGCAAACATCTTTTTTATTCCTAGCATTTTCCTACCACACTATATATTACAATTAATAACCATCATTATTAGGGATAGTGTGTGTGTGTGTGTGTGTGTGTGTGTGTGTGTGTGTGTGCACATGTGCGCATGCATATGTGTGAGACAAGTTTATGCAGTTTTCTTTGCAAGAGTTTGGAAATGCTTTGCCATTGCCTCCATCTTAGGGCTGGGAGAGAGTGACTGGTCCAAGTGTCTCAGTTGGTTTAATGCCTAAGGCAGGGCTAGAACTCAGTTTTGCACTTTCTAGCCCAATGCTTTATTGATTACACCACACTGACTCTCACTGAGATTTCTATCAAGTCACAAACAAACTAGCAAGCAAAGTACATTAGGGCTTAGCATTTTATGCAAACATGGTCACTGTAACCCCAGCGCTATTTACATGCATGGGTGAGAGTTAAGAATAACTAGTTTTCCTTATGTATTAAAAGAGTGGGTGCATCTTGAATATTTGTTTAGCATGTGTGAACTTAAATGCAGAGACTGAAAAAGGACCACTTTCTTTTTCAAAACCTATTTGTTTGTTTGTTCATTTATTGTGACTGCCCATCTCAAAACCACGATTCTGGCTAGGCAAAAATGAAAACATAGATCTATATATAAAAACCACACAAATACAGTCAGCTGATAAGATCAAAAGCATCACCAAATTAACACAACCACTGCACAGGTTCTGCCACACACCTAATTCCCCAAGTCCAGTGCAAAACCATGTTTATAAGCTTATGAAAAGCTAGTTATGTTGTGGCCAATCTAATCTCAGGGTAGGGGGATAATGTTCTAGTACATATCTTCAGTGCTAATTATTGGTATACGATTGCATGCACACATTATACTAAGGCTCAGTACTGCTTGACTATTTTTTAGCTGAGCCAAATATTGCCATACTTGCCTATAAATCCCAACTTACAGCTTTGTGTGTTGTATGATTCCAGTTGAGTCAGCAGACTGTGTTGTGGGAATCAATCCATGCACTGTTTTGAATTGCAATGGGTGATCTTCCTTAAAATTGGTTCAGAGAAAAAATACTGTACTTTTATTTGGAGATCCTGCATGCATAAATAAGCCCTTAGGGAATTATATTTGATTACATTTCCTTTTAACTTGCAAATTATTTTAACTAGCAATCACTACACTGATTTTCAGCAACCTTCCAACTCTTCCTTCATTTATCTGACTTTTAAAAACTGTTTGTTTGAGGGAGTAATTTTAAGTTATTAAGAGGGCATTAGATATGGCTGAAATTTCTTATCACTAAAAAATGAAACTAAATTCAGTCTACATACATGATTAACTGAACCAATGCTTACTGCATTAACCAATGTCATAACATATTGATCTATGAACTAGCTAGTTACATTTTAGATGAATCTGCTGTTTGAACCAGTCCTTCCATGAAAGCCAATGAGATATGTTGGACTTCAACTCCTACTATCTCCATATATGTTTTAGCAGCTAATCTCTAGCACATTAGGAAGGTATTAGATTGTGGAAAGCTACAGTCATGCTCTGTTTCACAAAATCATCAACAGACTTACTAATAACAGGGATTTTTTTTTTTGAGCCATCTGCTTTCTGTGCTGTAACAGAGTTGAGAGAGGAAAACACCTTAAAAATAATTCTGATAAATACTAGCTGAGATTCTAAATTTGCTCCTGCCAGAAGGGGTGTGGGGAAAACAACTTTAACCAATGTCTCCCTGGAAATCTTGGAAATCTTCCCAAAGGTTGGGCATCTGCACCAAAGCTGCAGGGGAGTAGGAACACAATAAAACAGTTCTTCCTTATCCTGCATTACTAGAATTATTTTCTGAATCTTGGGCCAAGTAGGAAGCTACAGGGCACATTAGTTCAGGACAGGATTCAAGACACTGTTTTCATCCACCCAAAATAGAGAGATATCAGCATTTTGCATTCTATAACATTGCTGCAAAATACCAGGAACCTAAAGAGTGATGGCTGAGAAATGAATGTAATGGATATAAAAAATGAGTTCATTGAACCGAGGGAGGAGAGGGAGAATATATACAAATCATTTTCACATCACCCTCCTTTTAAAAAAGAACATCTCTTCAAAGAAAAGATTGTGGTATCAAGAAAGGAGCAACCTAAGGCCTTAGTTAAGTGTGGTTTTTCCAGTAAAAAAACCCCGATTTCTTCCAAATGTCTGCTTTTTGCCCTCTTAAGAACGATGCCTGTGAATACACAATTGTGTTTGTTTCTTAATGCTTTTGTCAGAAGAACAAGATCAACATTAAATCTTTAAACTGGCATCCTAACACAAACTGAATATTCCTGCTACTTAGTTGATTCCTCTTTAACATCTCCATGAGGATTGCAATTATAATATTTCAGAGAAAAACAGATCTCCCAGGAAATATCAAAAAGGAAAAACAGATGCTGGGGAGATCCATCAGGACTTAAAATTTTATGACACTATTGTCAGACATTGATATGATTTCACTCAATATAGAGTCTTTTTTCTATTTCTAGGTAGTGAGGAGATTCAACAAAGTGAAATGTCTTCTTGATGTTTAGACTATATATTTGTTAGTTTTTAAAAGAATTATTAGTCACTTTTGCTAAAAATGATCACAAGCTATTTTTCACCATAATCACAAAGAGTCCTCAGTAAATATTTGAAAGAAAGCTTCAGTGCAATGTACAGGTTGACCTATCAGCCAACGCAATGCTGTGTAGGAAGTATGCTAAAAAAAACAAGTCAAAACCATTTATTTCTGTAAATCTGAAAAATTTAAAGGGATTTCATCCCAACCTTGCTATGTACAGTATATGTGTCCCATGAAAGTATTAAGAAAGGTACATAGGCAGATATTTTTCCTGGATAAGGGACCGTCTTTACTTGCAGTGATTCATGACTCTGATTACTCACACCACCACTCCCATATTCTACTCAAAGCTGTCTATGGTCTAGGTTTATTCCACCCTACACTACAGCTTGTTTTAGCATATTTGTTGAACAACATAGGTAAGGCTAAGATATAATTCATAGTTTATATATCCCAATTATTGGGTATATGTATACATTTAAGCTATATAAAAGTAAGCAATTTGTGTTAAATTGGCACTAAGGTATCAGTTGTGCATTTGCTAGTTCTCTGACAAACGGGATGTAGGCATCTTAAGCAGCGGTCATAGAATCTGTGTATATTTGCTTTAACTATTATAATTCACACTATTGCTATTGATTTGGGACCATTCTTGGAACAGATAGAAGAAGTGAAATTCATATATTGAAAAATAACCTTTTGGTAACTGTGGGAGGTACATATATCATTTTGGGGGATGGACAAAGATAGGAATATGACACAAAATAAGCTGGATCATGTCAAAACAGGTCAGACAAACATTATTGTTAATGCTTAGGATTTATGCAGTGGTGGGATACAAGTGGTGTAACAACCTGTCATGCCCCTGGTGGAGACTGACTCTGAGGAAGAGGAGGAACAGCCAACAGGGAATGAAAGTGTGGCTCCAGAGGTGGTGGAGAAGGCTGGGGAAGGGCAGAGAAAAATTGAGCAAGCAGAGGAGAAAAAAAAAAATTGAGCAAGCAGAGGAGAATCCAGGCCCATCCCCTATCCATCCGAGGGCACGCAGGGAAGAGAGGATCAGGAAAAAGCGTGGTCTACTTGGGAGGAGAGGGCCATGATCCTCCTCAGGGTTGCAGTTGTGAGCTCTGTATAAGAATCTGCAAATGCGTGTCACAGACGCTGAAGTCAAATTAGTTGTTTTTGTTTGGATGAGGTTTTCTCTTTGTTGGTGTTCTTCCCATGGAGCCTACCCGGTTATCTCCCTGGAATGTGTGATTAATTGTCTTGGTTTGCCTTGGAACTTTCACCAATGTGGTTTGTTTTGGTTTCCTCTTGGTTTCCTATTGACTGTTTGAATTTAAATTGTGACTAATAAAACAGAGAAGTTAAGTTGAAGGCATTGCAAGCCCTTGATTCATGTTTTATGTTTTTGTTATTTTTGAGAGACTACGGGTCATCACACAACCAGTTTGGTGAGCGCAGCATATCAATTCAATAAATTATTACTAATTATGGAATTAAGTCTATTCCTTTCCACATGCCTAGATTGCATTGATGCCATATGTGGACCACAAATTCCAGATGACAGAAGGATAATATAACAGAGTTGGAAGGACCCTGGAGGTCTTCTAGTCCAACCCTCTGCTCAGCAAGGTACTCTATACCATTTCAGACAAATTATTTTCCAATCTCATCTTAAAAACCTCCAGTATTGGAACATTTCCCAACATTCTGAAGGCAATTTGTTCTACTGGTTAATTGTTCTCAACTGTTAGGGAAATTTTGTCCTAAATGCTAGGCTTGGCTTCTCTCTCCTTTGTTAGCTCCCATCTATTGTTTCCTTGTCTTTGCTTCTGGTGCTTTGGAAAATAGTTCTTTGTGGCAGCCCCTTAAATATTGGAACACTCTGGCTTCCCAATATGTCCAAATCTGTTTAAACTCTTTGTTGCCAGTTTGGTGGTAATCTAGACTTTTTCAAAAACCCACTTCTATTAATTCTAAATACAGTATGGACGAATAATTGACTTTAAGAATTTTTCGTAATTGTTTTTTATAACAAAACCTACTAACAGCTTAACTTATTAATGTATATACTCAATAGTTCTCATCTAATCTTGTTGCAGAAGAAAAACAGTATTTAATTCTATCTATGTCCAGCTTCCTTTCATCTCCCTCTGTGAGCTGAATATGCAGCCACAGAGTGTCCTCAAATCCTTGAATTTGTTGGTCAAACATTTGCCTAAGCGCTCAGGGGATAGTGATCAATTTCAGTTTGGAATATGTAACTTGCAAGGTAAGTTGATCTTAGGAAACTCTTTTACAGTGAGTCAACTCTTGACTAGAAGAATGGGCTGTATTATGTTGAAGTGTCTCCCAGGACTGAGTGAAGCAAATGGGCCTTAAAGAACTGCTCAAACACTCCTGGACAGAGTATCTGTTTTAGCACACCTGAAAATGTGGCACAGCAGGAAACACTTAACAATAGTAAGGGAGGATGCCCTGCCAATGGAATAATTAGAGTTACTATGACAGAAAAGTACTTTGGAAGAATTCGTTCATTCATTCGTTCATTATTCTTCATTCATTCATTCAATAGTCCGAGGACTTTTCATTGTCTGAATGTGAAAATAGTGAATTATATTTTTAAAATATTGTATAAAATAAAAACCACAGGTTTTTGGACCCCAATTTCCAGAATTCCTAGCCAATATAGCATCTAAAAATTTTGAGGAACTAGAATCTGATACATCAAGAGGTTTCCACATTGAGGGAAATGCTTTTAAAAGGAATTTCCCGGTCCCTATAATTAGAATATTATAAAGAGGGACAGTTTTTGAAGTATTTAATTCCTAGGACTATAGTAAATTGCATTTCATGAAAGAATGTCAATAAACACTATTTTTACTTGTGCTGTAGTTAGCATTGATAAAAAAACACCCTGCACCTGGTTTATATGTTTATCTCAGGCTGCTAATTTTTTATATAAATAATAAGCTATCAAAGACTGTTTTTTGTGGAATTCTGACCACCCCAATTTGAGAAAGGATTTCTTGAAAAAAGCTGGAGTTCCTCTAAGATAACTATCTAATCATCAAAGAATGTCAAATATGTTTTACTATTTGTAAAATGCTGCTTGGGGGGGGGCAAAAGCCCTAGTAATAAGCAGGCATAATACAATGGAATGAGGCTATTGCCGGGCACTTAGCATGGTGCTCTAAAGACGTAAACCACCCTGAGTCTCTGGAGAAGGGTGGCATATAAATGTAATTTAAACAAAAAAACAAAAAAACCTATAATATAATATTTATGTAATCAAAAGGACATGTTATTTATTACTTAAATCTGAATCAGGCAGGTAGCAACATAAATTTTTCAGAGATGTGTAATAATTCTGATAATTCAGTAGTTTCAGTAGGACACACTCCACTGCTCCAAGGATAATCTACAATCCACATTTCCAGTTGCCATAAAATGAAGAATATATTTTTTATATCCTGATTTAGTTATTTATTCTAGGACTGCTAAATCTGGACAGCAACTTCCTATATGAATCTTTAAATGGCAGCAGAGAATTTAGAATTTGTTTTAATTGTTTTCTTCATTTACTGATCATCCAGACTTTTGTAGCCCAGAATTGGTAGCACTATTGCATGAGTCAAAGAATGACCTGATAGATTAAAATTTGGATGATTGTGGCTTAATGTTTATGCAAATCTAGACCCTTGAGGTTATATTAGAGTTCAATGAGTTTTATGAATCCAGGCAACTGACCTATTCAATTAATTACAAGTTAATGTCTCATTATTTTTTAAAACAATGAAATTGACAAAAATCAGCTACCAGAAATACCTTAAGAAAGTAAAATATATGTATAAAAAATTGTTATCCCAAAAGAAAATAAGGATCCAGATTAGTGCATACAGTAGTGGATTAGCATATTGCACTAAGCATTTTGAGATTGGGTTTGCCTCATGTGAATTTACTCATTGTGGATTGGAAGCCATGGTTTGGGCTTAGTGAAATGTGTTAACCAGATATGGTTTAGTCTAAAAGTCAATTAAGCAAACCACAGATTAACAGGATATGCAATCTTGTCAGTAAGGTTTCTGACATATATTGTACGGGCCTGATAATGTTAACTTTTATTATTTAAATTATATCATAGTAACAATAATTATTAAATTGCTCACATATTTATTAAGAGACAAAGAGGCAAACAGAGTATTCCAGGATTGCCCTCTTTTTAAAACTTTGCTATGCTGAATGTTCACAATGTAAGATTTCTAGGGCAAAAGTTTAATCAAAACTGACTAACACTTTCTTCAACCTCAAGTTAAAAACTATAGAAAGTTTGGATTTCTTTGAGTGGTCTCTAGGCTCTACTGAAATTCTACTAATTAACAATAAAACGAATATTTAGCAATCAGCAAACTAATGAAAGTCATTAATGAATGCTTGTTTAAGAGGGTTTTCAGATTAATTGAAATGAAACCAGCAGGTTAATATACTTTTGATCAGGTGCGAGATTTCTGAAAAAATTCAATAGCAACAAAAGCTTTTAAAAATGAAATAAGAATGCATGCTTCAAAGGTGATATCCTGCTTAGAATTTAATTAGGCTGTTTTATTGAAAAAAGGTAGTGATTTTTACATTTGTAATGGATTTTTCGTGTTACTGGATTTTAAAAATGCATTAGTTTCTTCCTGTAGAAGTCTTTCTGAATGAACTATAATAAGTACAAATATAGAGATTATTATAAAATTAGTAATATTTCAACTTCTAAACATTTTAATTTTTTCCCAATCAACTTCTAATTAAGTAGTCTACTGCTGCCAGTGAAGTTCTACATGTTAGGAATGCCAAGTTTGTAGATGCTGAAAGCATTCTTTTAGTCAGATGTCATCTTGTCTGAGCTATCAAGATACACTATATGTAAATTAAGCACACAATCACTGAGAAAGAGAAATAATCTTCTAGAAACAAAAGCTTTAAAGGTTCCTCCAAGATGGACTTCAGACGCCCACAGTGGTACAAATAGGATATGATATTAAATGATTTTGACTTTGAGGTGGACAAAGTTTTTTTTTAAATTTCCTCGCATCTCATCTTCATTCAGCAAAAGCAAATTCACTAGATAGACAAAGAGGGGCTCAGGTAGAGAACCTGGAGGATTCAGGGTTTTGCTGTACTATAAATGCAAATTGCTTCCAGATAATGTTTGAAAACCTCAAATATTGTTATAGTATTAGGCATTTTGTTCAGCATAGTGGATTATCTTTTCCAATAATTATGGGAAGGAGCTTTCTGGATCAGATCAGGGATGAAGCTATTATTTATTTATTTATTTATTTATTTATTTATTATTTATTTATTTATTTATTTATTTATTTGATTTATATACCGCCCCCCCTCTCCCCAAAGGGACTCGGGGCGGTGAACAGCCAATAAAATACATATACAGAACACATATAAGCATACAACATGATAATATTAAATTTAAAAATTGAATATATTATGACATCTTATTCTGACCTGGTGATTTAGATGGTGCTAAATTAGACAGCATGCAAGTAACCATGGCTTAAATGTAGTCATCTGATCCTAAACTCAATATGCCAATATGAAATGTGTGTTATATATCATTATTCAAGCGTTGCTGTTTTGTACTTGTATCCCATCAGTCATAGGCTGGGCTGGGGTGTGGGAGTCTTATCACAGCATACTTTTTTTAACTTTCCCCTTGTGCAGATGCCTGTGGCTTTATTTCATTATGGGATCCTTTTCCAACACATCTTCTGTGAAAGCATGCCTCTCAGAAGCAAAAAACTTCCATTTATGGTTAAAACCAAATGATAAGCACATTCTACAAGAAATGGCCATAAATATGCTTTTAAAAACTATCTTAGCCAAACTAGAAAAAAAGAGAGCAGGGTTGCCAAAACATTTCCAGCTGACCAACATGGTGTATGTGTATGTGGATAATTTATCTATACATCTATAGAACATTATGAATTCTGTAAGACTTTTTTGCAATTTATGCGTTTACAAAACCTTACTCTTTCATTGTGCCTTTTATTTTTCCATTTAAATTGAAGGCTACAATTGCTTTACCTTTCCGTGTACTAAAGATAATTGTTTCATCACTTTATTTTCTGAATAGTTTAATATACTTTACAGAATACTCTGGACTGTATATAGTAAATATCTTAGATATAATTAAAAAATGGTACTTTTATTTTTTCTTCTTCTGCTAATCTCAAACATTACTCATGGAGTTTTTGGAGATTACCAGTGAGAATTTCCTTGCCTTCTGGAGTTTGGTGCCATGTACAAATGATGGGACTTTAATTCTCCAAATTTACATAAACGAGTTATGACTTCTGAGAACTGAACTGCTGCCTGGTAATTTTGAAATCTAAATTTCCAACACCTCTGGAAGGTTCCCACAGCTGGGAGCAGATAATATCTCATACCAATTCCATTGATCAGAGGGATTCTCTGCCTTCCTACTCTTTACATTTAGGACAAAGATACACATATGATTTCCAAGGACAGTAAATGTCCACATTAGGATACTAATTTTAGGGTGCATCCAGGCACTAATACGTCATACCCACAGTCCCTTGGCACTGAGATCCATTCTTTGCTCAAATTATTGAAATAAGTTTATTGAAATAAAAATTACCACGAGAGTTGCACATTGCAAACCGTATCCTCCCTTCCTTCCCTTCCTTCTCCCTTTCCCATCCTGATTTGCTTTAAATAGGTACCCGAGTTTGCTTTGATTTGGCTTTGAATAGGCATCTGAAGGCCAGACAAGGAATAATGGATGGAAACTGATCAAGGAGAGATTCAACCTGAAAATAAGAAGAAATTTTCTGACAGTGAGAACAATCAATTAATAGACAGCTTGCCTTCAGAAGTTGTGGGAGCTTCATCACTGGATGCTTTCAAGAAGAGATCAGACTGCCATTTGTCAGAAATGGTGTAGGCTCTCCTGCTTGGGTGAGAGGGGTTGGACTAGATAACCTACAAAGTCCCTTCCAACTCTGGTAATCTGAATTGTGATGACTTATCCAACAAACAAACAAAGTAAACTGGTAGATGTTAGCAGAGGTGGCTGAGAATAATTTCAGTATTTTCCATTAACAAAGATTATTTCACTGAACATATATACACAATAGTCCTTTTGTAAAAGCACCCAACTGTGCCACTGGATCAAAAAACTTCCTAATTATGGGCTTTTAAAATATTCCTTTAAGATTTCTTAAATACTCCTGGATTATTAAATTATGTAAATCAGTTAAATCAGGCAATTTACATGCTTTCTTTCCTCTCTGTGCCCACTTAAAAGATTCATTCCTGAAACAGTCCAATAAATTATGCATAAAGCATTTTATTAGAAATGCACATCATAATACTATATCTAGATGATTAAATCATATAGAGTTTATCCATGATGAAGCCATAATGTGAAGATTAATCTTGAACTTTCTGTGCATAAGAATGAATAAAATGTCTATTCAAATATCCAAATACTATTTGCTTGGGCTCAATTTACATATTATTTTAGAATCAGCATGTTATCTCAAATTGTTCCAAAGATAATTTATTAATATGAAAATAATTTTTTAATCATGAGTCTACTCAAAATGCCCATAATCAATTACATACATAAATCTGTAGGATGTTCTAGATAGGGCTATATTCAGGCTTAGAACAATATGCTAAATATAGTACATCTCTCGGTCATAATCAATCTGCCTTTTTTCACATTATACTGAGAGTTTCTGGTACTGTTTAAATTCTGTTCTTAGTGGCTATTCCCAGTTTTTCTTCCTGATTTATGAAACCTCATAACCTATCCTTTCAAACTTGGCTTGGAAAACATAACAACAATTAAACATGCTTTCAGACATTAAAAGGCAATTATGCCAGACTGATTTTGCCTGCAGTAATCTCTGCATTTTATGTATGCAAAATAACAGTTATCATTGGTTCTGTTTAAATTATTCTGTTTCTTAAAAAAAACACCCTGATTTGTGGAATCCACTATGGCTTAGTTTACATGATTCAAAAGCATCCAAGCATGGCTTACAAACCAGAGACTGGATTCATACAACAAGCTGATCCAAACCAAGGCATAGCTACTGCTTATGAAGTACCACCGTGGTGTAGTAGTTAAGGTGTTGGAATATCAGAGGGACTCAAGTTCAGATCTAGCTTCAATAGTGGAACTTGACTGAGATGTTAGACCATTCTCTGTTCAAACTACCTACCAGGATGTGTATGAGGATGAAACAAAAGAATATCTTCCTGTCTTGATTTCCTAGAGAAAAACTGGCGATAGATTTAAATAATAATAATGATGTGTCAATCCAGCCTTAAGCTGAAATTATATTTTATAAAACAAGGGTAAGTCAACATATTATAAGGTGAACTTTATTGACTGCTATGAGTAGAACAAACTAAATAACTCTGTAAGGGTTTGGATTCTTTTATACAGTATATTAAATAAGTTATGCACATGAAATTGGTAACAAAAATTCCTAATATAGAATCAAATGACAAAAATATATAGAAACAGAATCCACAAGTATTCCCATAGTAGCATTTAATATCTTTCTTTCCATTTTCAAAAATTATTTTAAAATTATGACCTGGTAATATTGTAACCTATGTACATTGATGTATTTTTCACTTAATACACCGCAAGCTATTGTAGTTGCATGTTAAATTATGGAAGACGGTATTTACATATACTCTAGAATGCCAATGAATGTTTTCCTCACGCACATATAGTTCTTCTCTCTCTCAGACAAACATACATTCATTACTTTTCCTTTGGAGCTGATCTTGTATCATTATGTTCTATGGAGAGAATCAGGTGGCAATCAGTTTTGGAACAAATAAGTAATGTTAGCACCACAGCTTTAATTCCTATTTTCACATTCTCTGAAACATCTTGGGAACAGTTTCAAACTGATAATTCCTTGGAGTACTACAACCCTTTCTTAAAATGAACACTACAAATGGATCTATGAACATGTGTGAAATCATGACCTTGGATTTTCATTCTTATTAAACAGCATGAATTAAAAAAAACACCTCTTTGGTAAATCATCGCTACAGGATGAGTTTCAGGTATAAATCAAATATTTTTCTCCAAACAATGCATATGCATATGAAATAATGGAAATATGGCAACACAAGAATCTGCCAAAAAAAAAAAAACAAAGAAGCACCAAATAATACTTTACAGCAGGGGTGTCAAACTGGTGGCCCTCAGGGTGGATGTGTCACATGCAGACCACATCCTTCCAGCTCCACAAAGGGAAAAACATCGCAATATGTAACGTGATGGCAATGTGATGCCAAAAGTTTGACACCCGTGCTTTTTAGAGTATCTAATATACCCCAAAAACTATTTTGTTAAAGAGTTAGTTCAGACATAACATCAAGCCATGAGATTTTGGCATCATATGAATAAAGCCTTTACTTACATATAAATGCTTTCTTCCTCGGTACTGCATATTAATTATCACAATTTAATAGTAAACACACTACTATATCTAAGTACGGCCAACAGATGTTTTGGTAAACCACATGTAGGGGATTAGAAGTCGGAGTACTGGATTTTCATAAACATGAATCTGAATGAATTCTGATAACCTCTCAAAAATAAAGCCTTTATATGAAGCTCTCTAAGATTCGAACTAGATGCATAAATATATCTCCCAATAATTCTGATGTTAGTGTTGGCAAAAAGCAGCTGTGTATACTGGGAGTACTGGTACGAATGTAACTCTTTTCAACCATCCTCATGTTAATTAATTCTAGTTTTCTAGGAATTTGCATCTTAAAGCTAACAAAACTTGCTTTCCATCTGTGATTGTGGTTTTGCCCACTGTTCGCTGATCTAATTTATATCAATCTGGCATGGTTAAGATGGAAAAATCACAAAAATCCTTCTTAAATGCAGCAAAATAACTAAATACATTATAAACCCATGGATAGATCTTGGAATCTACAAACTTCATAACTTATCTTGGAAAGATGTCATGATACCTTAATACATGAAATTCTTCAATATAGTCAACAATTTTAGTTTGCTTACAGAAAAAGAGAATACATTAGCCTTGACTGTTCATAATGTTATTAAATGATACGACTCTTCTATAATTTAAACCAACATGTTCTTAGATAATAGCTTTATCTTCTCCAACGCAACACTCTCCACAGGTATGGACTTCAAGTTCCATAAATCCCAAAGACAATTACGTCACTGGTTATTAATCTGGGGAAACATGAAATCTGAAAACCAATGTACCTGGAGGCCACCTGAACATGAAAGCCTGAACTGGATATAACTGTTTGAGTCCGTGTGGGGTGTGCCAGTTAATTTATTCACTAATTGCACCTTTAAAACAAAATAATATAAAGCCATCAACATTTATGCAGATAAGAGTGTGTGACAGAATTGGGATAACATAATAAACAATCTGATTTGTTAAAAGATCCAATAAGATGTTTTGGAAAAACCTTTGGACAGAACGTTTTAATCTGCTTAGGCCCTCCAACCAATTGTAAACATTCTGCTCTGTATCCATTAAGTTCCCAAACTGGTAAGTGAAAAAGCTAATGAGTCATTACATGAATGAGTTTTAGATCTACCTTTTACAGCACAAGAACAGCATCTTTCAGTCATATGTCCATTTCAGGAATGATGGAAAATATTTAAATGAAAACCAACCCCCCCCCCCCCCCCCCAAAGACTTCAATGCTAGAGTATGAAATTAACAGTCCAGGCTGCTTATATTATATTTATTTACTAGTTCTGCCTGATGATGAAATGATCCACTTATTCTGTCACAATATGTAAAAAAGCCTAGAGGTACTCAAACAGCAATGGTT
The DNA here is from genome assembly GCA_023653725.1 of Bungarus multicinctus. Taxonomy (NCBI): domain Eukaryota; kingdom Metazoa; phylum Chordata; class Lepidosauria; order Squamata; family Elapidae; genus Bungarus; species Bungarus multicinctus. The sequence continues at coordinate 99,428,028 of CM042842.1, read as the reverse complement.
GGTAGTAGTGAAAACCCAATTTTTCAGATTATACAGAGGAAGAATGAGAACATTAAATGGAGAAAAGGCTTTCCAAGCAGCTTTGCTTCGTGATAAAAAGAGAGAGAACAATCGGCTAGTTAGAAGCTTAAAATTATATCAATATAGAGTATCTTTTGTGAAAGTTCCATTAAACAAAGTTCTCTAAATTCCAGGAAACCAGTGAGATCGTTCTGAGGATCCCAAATGGAAGGGCTAACAGATTTCTAAAAATGTCACTGTATTATTGTGGAAAAGCCACCCTCCCCAACAAATAGCCTGAATTCCAAAGTGCAGGAATATCAATTTTTAATAATGTATTGAGGTTTCTGTTTTCCAAAGTACAAAATAACAAAAAATGTATTGAATGTAGAGTTCCCTTTTTAGAGTGCATTTGTATCCACTGCTGTTACAGAGGCTGGAGTAGAGGATCGAGAAGTGGTTGTGGATGTTTTTTCGGAGCTCTGGACTTGCTATTCCATCAACTACATTGAGAGTGGCAGCTGAAGACCGACTGGCTGATAACGACACTGGCTTAACTTGGCTGTGCAGGCCTTGCCCACAGATTCGATGATGTCTCTCCCAACTTTGTGCTGGCAGAAGGAGCCACAATAACGAGCAATGTTACATCCACTGCATGTCTCACTGGCTTTGCGGCCACAATTCCAGCAGCTCTGAAAAACCAAAAAGAAAAACCTTTAAGTATACTGCAGGAGGTGCTATTAAGATAGTGCTTCAATACCACTAGTAAGAAAATTCCTTGTATAATCAATTCAAATGTTGTCCAGAATAACATAGAACAGTTTGGCAAACTCTATTAAATGGCAACCTAGCTATAATTACATCAGCTGCAACTGTCATATGATATGTTCATAGATTTGTGAATTTACATTTCTATGAAGGTGTTTCCTAGCACTCCCAACAAGGTTTTTCCTTGGCACAAATATAAGAGGATAACTTAACTAACAACCGTCAGTGAGCCATGTAACAGGCTCAAATAGCATGTTTCTGAAGAGCACGTTTTCCTTTACCAGATGGATTTTAACATGGTAAACGAACATAATATTCAGGGCGCAAAAAAAAAAAAAAGCTGCTGGAATAACATTTATTTATACTGGCTTTGAGACTACAATCTTCCCCACAAGGATTTATATGCCTTCCATTTTCCGGATAACTGGAAAGGAATATAATTCTTTCCATTCTCCACCATTCAGTCAGAACTGAAGAAGCTTCTTGGATAAGAAGTGGAACATCTTCAAGGAAAAACAAAGAAAGTTCCGTTCCCTTTTGAAAAAAAAACTTTTGGGACAACTATGACCTGGATGAGTGAGAATCTCCATAGAAAAATTAGATTAATATATAATATAAAAACAAATGATGAGATTCTAAAAAATCCCAGGCAAACCTCCTCCGCCCTGCCCCCAAATAAAACAACACAAAGTTACATCATCTTTAGGGTGATGTCCAAGGGCTTCCCCTATGCCCTTCCAAAACACCACCAGATATTTCTGCTTAGTCCTCACCTCTGTAGATTCTTCTTGCTCATTAATCACTAGGAAAGCGTCTTCAGTAGCCTGTCGTTTGGCATCAGCAATGGTCTGCTCCATTCTAGCCCTCTCGGACGCGATCATTTCAAACGCCTTCTGCTCAGCCTCTGCTACTGCTTTTTGGACTTCAGACATAGCTTGGCGTTTGACTTCATTCACAGCTTCTTCTGAAAGAAAAACAAAGGTTGTACATCAACCAGTTTTCATGATGGAAAGTAAAATGTAATCTTTGAAGATACTTCCAACCACATCTGTAATAAAAGGCCAAAGTCACACATAACTTTAGTTTCCCCTGAAGCACTCCTGAACTTAAGGATCATCTTCATTCTACTATTTAGAATATCTGAGCTATTTGAAAACTGAGCTGGAAACTTTTACCATATGTTACTGGGAAAACAAGTAAACCAGGGCAGGGAAATACAAGCTCAGGAGAAAAAAAAAAACACAACAGTACCTCAATACTCATTGTTAATTGGTTCCAGGGGCATGATAAGTACAAAAAATGATGAGTACCAAACAATTTTTTTCCATAAGGAATAATGTAGTGAGTCGCAAGGCAGATGACCCGACAAGTTCTAGCTTATGCAGAGTACCAAACAAACAATGAGTACTGGGGACAAATTTTTCATGTCAAAATGCGTTAAATACAATATTGGATGAGTTTCAAAGCAGTTGAGTACCAAGATACCACTGTATTTAAAATGTTCTGCTAAGGATAGAACCGCAACCTCCTATTTACAAGCCAAATATCCATAGAATTATTGGGTTTATAGCTACTCATGATAAATGGGCAGCTTTCATAATGATAAGTGCGACCCAATTGAACAGGAATTCATTCTCCTTTTGCAAATTAGCTGATAAACTGCTGAGCTGACCTGCACTCAATGGAAGCATGCTTTCCCAAATGAACAGAGCGCATTGTGGTGGACAAGGCAATGTACTTGCAAAATGGAGCAGAAAAAGACACCCTGAGACCATTTTGATCACGAGTGTGGAAGGTGAACAAAAGGGCGATAATAATCCAACAAAGATGACTGAAATTCTCAGTCATCCAGGTCATGATTATCCCAAATACGCTTTTTCAGAAGACAACTGACTTCCTTGTTTTTTCTTGAAGACATTTCACTTCTCATCCAAGAAGCTTCTTCAGCTCTGACGGATATTGGGGAATGGAAGGATCTGAATGCAAGGAGTATAAATCCTTTCCATTCCCCACTATCCTATCAGAGCTGAAGAAGCTTCTTGGATAAGAAATGAAATGTCTTCAAGAAAAAAAACAAGGAAGTCCAGTTGCCTCTTGAAAAGCACCTTTGGGACATCCAACGAAGACATTTGCTTGCCTGTTCTGAAGACAAGACAACTAGGCAATAGAGGCAAGATCTTTCCACAGCTGCAATTTTTTTATGCTTAACTTCAAACTAATCAGTAGCAATGACTCAGAATGAATATGAAAGGAGAGAAATCAGTTCACTTATCAGAGAGGGAAGGTATGGGAAGGCTCTTACAATAAATTAATTAATTTATAAAACTTCACCCCCTCCTTATAAAAAGCTTGGAAGAGCAATAGCAATAGCATTTAGACTTATATACAGCTTCCTAGTGCTTTCCAATCAATCTCTGAGCAGTTTACAATGTCAGCATATTGCCCACAATAATCTGGGTCCTCGTTTTACCAACCATGGGGGATGGAAAGGCTGAGTCAACCTTCAGTGAGTCAGAATTGAACTCCTGCCTTTGGGCAGTTAGCCTCCATATTGCATCACTAACCACTGCGCCACCCAGAACTCTTGGAAAGTAATCATGTCTGAAAATGCCAAATTGTCCAGTTATACAAAAAATCTTTGCAGAAATTGAAACTCAAGCCTTCTCTACTTTTTCTGGTATCATGTTAAGTTTTCATGTTATTATCACTGTCCAGGAGAAATATTTGTACTTATGGCCTGGGTATCTTCATTTTGACTGAGCTTTCTTTATTTAAAAATTTAGTCATTAATTAATATAATTCATGTCTGTTCCCAAAAGATAAACAGCAATCCACATTCACGTATCTTTTAGTCAACACCTGAATTAGTTGTGAACTACTTATATAATTTAAAGCAAAGTTCTCCTAAACTACTTGAAACGTTTATCCATAGCTGGATAAACCTCACTGCCTGACAGAATGCTGCAAAAACATTTGCAAAAAGTGTTTAGTAAATTATATTTAATGTAAACCAATTTAATGTAAACCAAGACGTAGGATTCTGTAATTGTTGTTTTCCATTTGTCCTCTCTCCTTTGCCCTTTCAGGACAGGACCACTTCCTTTTTTGTTTCCTCACAATTCGTCCTCTCTCCTTTGCCCTTTCAGGACAGGACCACTTCCTTTTTTGTTTCCTCACAATTCGTCCTCTCTCCTTTGCCCTTTCAGGACAGGACCACTTCCTTTTTTGTTTCCTCACAATTCTGCTACGTGTTTTCTGAAACAGAGTGGATGTTGCCACTGCCACTAGTTGCCCAGAAAATCTCCAGTCTGAATATGCTAGGATGAATCTTGGACCTCATGCCAGTTTCTCAGGGCAGCTGCTTGCCTGTTTAGTAGTAATTCAAATCCACCTCTGCTATTTATTTGGAATGTTTGATTACTCTGGCTCTCCAGATATTTTCTCTTTAGGTCAGTGATAGGAACCTGTGCCTTCCAGATGCTTCTAATGTATTGAAACAGGCTTCCTTACTTACCAGCTTTTTTCCATATCTCTTCTGTGACATAACCTGCTGTTCCTGGCCTGCTACTGCTCTCCCGCTGAGACTCTGCAGAAGAAAGAAGGATGGCAATAATATTAAGCATGGAAATGTAGTCCTGCCAAGGTAAAAAAATTATATTCAACATCTGTGTAGCAAGAGAGCAGGATGGGTTAATCACTAAAACCAAACCAAGAGATATCTGCAGTTAAACAGTGTTCAATAATGTCAAAATGGTCACTTTAATACTAAATGTAATTTAGATCATTGCATATTTTTTTGTGTAGCATCTTTAAATTCCGCAACCTAATGATTGCTAATAGTGCCTTGTATTTTAATTTTAAAATCAATTGAAAAATGAAATATTCACAATGCTTCATACAGATTACATTCCCAATCCCAAATAATATGGTAATTAGATGTAAAATTTGTATACTGTAAGTTGAAAATAATGCTTGTTTTACCCAGAAATAGGCATACTTCACCACTAATTTGTCTCTCATGTTTCTTTTCCCTGAGAGTCTAGTATACAAGGTAGAATACAAAGTTAAAAGTTCCAGTTTCAAAAATAGTGTAAAGTAAAGGCAGCATTGTGGAAGGGTTTTTTTTTTTTTTTTCGTAGCTCAAAATATTAGAATTCTACTCATATCAATCCTTATTAGCCAAAGTAGGAGAAATGGCATTTATTCAGAAACAACATACATTACCAAATGCCATGAGAACAATCAAAAGGCGTGTTTAGCTCAGTGTTATAGAAAGAATGGAAAGGATTTTTAGTTTAGCAAAGCATTTTAAAAGTTCAATTAAACCTATACATTATGCTCAAGGACTGCACAGATGCCGTTGATAGAAAATCTGGCTTCCAGATTACCATTCATCAAATATAGAATGCATTAATATGTATATTAATAGCAAACTCATTTCCTAAGTGTGGATTTTTACATAGCCAAAATACTTGCTCAGAGAAACCCTCAAGCTTGTACTGACCCAACTCAATGCTAGCAAAATTATGACAAAGTACTGGCAGGCTGAAGAAAGAAGCACAGCAGAAATGCAACTGGAGCATCTTGAAAACTGTTATAGCTAATAGTTTGGAAACCTAAACAAAAGCCCAATGGAAAACTTTATATTGCATGCCCAACTTGGTTGATTATTTATTCATTCAATGTATAGCCTACCTTTCTGTGTTCAAGGCAGCCAACAGAATTAACTGTCATTTTAAACAAGGAGGGGAAAAATAGAATATTCATGTTTATCATTGGAAAATTTGCTCTGAATCTAAAGCCAAGAATACCTTGGAATATGAAATACACATTACTTTTTTTTTTCAAATCCGGATACCATGTGCTAATTCAGGCACCAAAACTTAAACTAAGTACTCATCCCAAAGAAATGGCCAGCTGGAAACAATTCAGAGGGAAAAGGAATTTAATGAAGCAGATCTCCCTCCAAAGTTGATGAATGACAGCTGCTTCCCATCACAACCTCCTCTAAGGCTACCTGGTTCCCACCGCTGCTGTATCTTATCTTTTAGATTATTAGCCTCAGACACCAACTATATGCAAGTCACTGTGAAAACCTTTTGGATGAAAGTTACATCCAAACCTCTGAAACAATGCAAATGTTACAAATAAATTAGGTATTGTGTCCTTCACAAAATATCAGGTAATATCCTTTCCAACTTCATTATGTTTATGATTTTGAAGGGAGAGAGTAAGATTAAAAAAAATACATGTCAGTTCTGGATTCAGTTCCCAGGGCTAATTTGCACTTGCATTTGGGAAAGTGAAATTGAAGCCAAACAGCATCAATATCAAGGGAACATCCATGATTGAATTCACAGTAAGGTGGTGCAAATCAATGGGGAAGATTAAAAAGCACTGTTATGCTTAAAATGCTGCTGAAACAGTAGTAGAGAGTGCAGAGCATTTCATTCTGCTTCAGAATCTTGAAGAAGTTTAGAATTGTAATTGATTCATCATTTTTGCATTAAGTTTTGTCAACATTAGCTTGAGATCTGCCCTTTAATCTTAAGAGATAAGAGTCCAAAAAGGGAGTCCAAAGATTCTTTTATGTTGTTCTATATTTATTGGTAACAGTGCACTCTTTAACTCCTTTAAATGTGCTTAAACTTAACAGACAGAGAGCTGTAAAGGAATACAAAATATTTTTCTTCATGCTTTTATTTAGACAAAAATCTAGATGGGTGTTTCTCAACCTAGGCAGCTATAAGACCTATGGACGTCATTCCCAGAATTCCCCAGCGTAAAGTTGCCACGGTTGAGAAATACTGATCTAGATCAGAGGTCTCCAACCTTGGCAACTTTAAGACTTGTGGACTTCACAACTCTTAAAGTTGCTAAGGTTGGAGACCCCTGATCTAGATCAGTATTTCTCAACCGTGGCAACTTTACGCTGGGGAATTCTGATCTAGAGTGTACCAAAACAAAGCCGCTGCCTTGAATTTAGGGAGCCCATGCATACCACTGTTGATTGTATCTGAGCTCGCAGGACTATGCTGACGCATGGCTGAATCGCTCCCTCCTTTCCGTGGCTCGCTGGGCTCACTGCATCGTCTTTTCCAATAATTGAGCTCTTCCCTGTCAGCTTCTTGACAACGGCGGAGGACAGCCATGGAACGCCTGGTCTTTTCTACCATTTCCATAATACAGTTCAATGCCTTCAACAGGGAAAAGAAGAGGACATTTTGAAACATGTCGGCTTCACAAAGGACAGTTAAGCAGAGTTTTCCTGCACAGTTGCCTATGTAAGCGTTTTTGTTATGCTTTTCTGTAACAGATCTATCCTGCAGGAAGAGATTCTGGAATATCCGATGATCCCAATAATTAATTTAGTCTGTATAAAAATAAATGGGGGTAAAATGAGGATCTTTTCTATAAAACAGATATTATACAGAAGTATTTGAAATATAGGCAAGATAATATCAATCAATCAGAACAGAGCTGGAAGGGACCTTCTAGTCCAACCTCCTGCTCAGGCAGGAGACCTATACAATTTGAGATAAATAGATATCCAGTCTCTTCTTAAAAACCTCCAGTGATGAAGCACCCACAACTTCTGAAGGCAGGCTGTTCCACCCGTTAATTGTCCTCACTGTTAGGAAGTTTCTCCTTAATTCCAGGTTGCTTCTCTCCTTGATTAGTTTCCATCCATTGTTTCTTGTCTTGCCTTTTGGTGCTTATACAACCAGGGGTGGGATTCTACCGGTTCGCACCTATTCGCTAGAACCGGTTGTTATTATTCTAAGCAGTTCGAAGAACCGGTTGTTAGAAGAAATTACTGGCCTAATCCTGTAAGGAAGGCAGGAAGGAAACATTCTGGTGTTGCTTACAGAAACTGCCTCTCCATTAATCCTTATTACATTCTTGGAAGGACTAGACTTCCTATCTCAGGAACCTCTCTGGAGTTTTTTTCTCCTCCTTTGCTGGTACTTTGCTTGTATGGAGTGACCATTCAAAGTTACAATGGCACTAAAAAAGGTGGCATTACTGTTTTTCACACTTACTACTGTTGCAGCATCCCCACAGTCATGAGAGGCCAGGCGAGGAGATGCGTGCCTCGATGTGAGTGATAGTGAGCTGGTCACACTCAGCCAGTAACATGAACACCAAGCCATGCCCACCAACTAAGTCATGCCCAAAGAACCGGTTGTTAAAAATTTGAATCCCACCCCTGTATACAACCAAGGATTGTATTAGCTTTTCTGTCTGCTGCCACACAGTGATGGCTCATGTTTAAGTGATTGCCCACTGGCATTCCAAAGTCCCTCTCACAATTACTATTTTTGAGCCAGGTTTTGTCTAATTTGTACTTGTAACTTTGGTTTCTTCTGCCTAAGTGTAAAACCTTGCTTTTCTCCATATTAACTTTAATTTGGTGTATAGGACTTATTGTTCAAGTCTGTCAATATCTTTTTGGATGTTGGCTATTCTATTAGCTTAGTATCATCTCTAAATTTGACGAGTATTTCTATTTCTATTCCCTCATCTAATATCTAAGGTAATAGTCTCTAGGACAGTATTTCTCAAACTTTTTCCTCTCAGGACTCCTTCCCACCCATTAAAAATTATGGATGGCCTAAAATGAGCTTTTGTTCATATGGATTATATTTACTGATATTTACCATATTAAAAATTTCTGAATTTGTTGCCGCCTATCACTTATGTTTGTTTGATGGGATTTTAAAATGGTATTATTTTTCAACAAGCTGGCTAACAATTTTGATTTTGCGGACCTCTGAGAAGGTCTTGGGAGACCCCAGGGATCCCATACTTTAACAAACTGCCGATCTAGGAATTCTAGCAGGTGGATTTTGAATTCGAGTTGTTAAGAGCAAAATGTTGTTTTCTACCGAATGGTTTCAGCTCTAACTAATGTTTGAAAAGCAACATGTTTGAAGTTGTTCTCCTCCATTAACATCATTTCCTATAGAATACAGTATGCAAACATTGCAAAGAAAATCACATATACAAAGCATTTTTATAACCAAGTCAACTACATTATTCATTGAATCCACTACTATCTATTTAACTAGCAGTGCCTGCCCCAGAATGTTTAAGAAGGCATGTGAATGTGTGTTCCCTCTCCTCCACCCCTTCCCCCAAAGCTAATCAGCATGCAGGAGTCAAACTTAGAACCATATATATGCATCACACATGCTCTACCAGTAAGTTAAATCCTCTCTAGACTAAACAATCACCTAATCATACAGAAATGTACTTGGCTGTGTGCATACACATACTGCCACAATTCAAAGATACAACACATGCTTTGTATGTCAAGAATCCAGATTTAATTCCAAATAAAAAGGTCAAGTAAAAAGGGACAAGGTGGACCTCTGCCTAAGATGCTGAAGAGCTGCTGCCATAGATTTATCAGGTTACATGAACAATCTGAGTTATTGTAAGATTGGTTCCTGTATACATAATTTTGATTTAATAGAACGTTATGAAGCCCATGCTTAGAAGAGCAGTAGGACAATCACTTTTTTTTTTCACTCCAGGCTCTTACATGATCCAGATGCTTCCATTCATCAGCCCATTCCCTCTCTGTTAAGCGATGATCCACCAGTTCATCCTGGTAGCCTCCATTTAATCCTGTTAGGAAATGCAAAGAAATATTACAATCTGAAAATTGTACAGTCTAGAGTCCTGATAGTGTGATACAAAAAAGGAGGAAAGGGGTAAAAGAGAATATTTACAATACATAAATACATATTGGATTTACAAAACCTCAAGCATCTGTAAGATCAATAAAGAACACAAAATTTGCTATAACAGAAACTACTATATGATATTTAATTATCCATAATAAAATGCTTAACCCTACTAAAATTTGCAAAAAATTGTATCTTATATTAGAATAGGAATAGCAGAATAACAGTTGGGAGGAACCTTGGAGATTGTCTAGTCCAACCCCCTGCTCAGTCAGGAAACTCTATTCCATTTCAGTCAAATAGTTGTCCAATCTTTTCTTAAAAACTTCCAGTGTTGGAACATTCACAACTTCTGGAGGCAACTTTTCCTCTGATTAGTTGTTCTAACTGTCAGGAAATTTCACCTTAGTTCTAGGTTGCTTCTCTCCTTGATTAGTTTCTATCCATTGCTTCTTATCCTGCCTTCAGGTGCTTTGGAGAATAGCTTGACTCCCACTTCTTTGTGGCAGCCCCTTAGATATTGGAACACTACTCTCATATCTCCCCTAGTCCTTCTTTTCATTAGATTAGACATACCCAATTCCAGCAACTGTTCTTTTAGCCTCCAGTGCCCTAATCATTTTTGTTGCTCTTCTCTGTATTCTTTCTAAACTCTCAACATCCTTTTTATATCGTAGCAATCAAAATTGGATGCAATATTGCAAGTGTGGTCTTACCAAGGCATTAGAAAATTAGAAAACAAATGGTGGCAATCAACATTTGGACTGGAATTAGAGTACATTGGAAAATATAGGGATATCTGTCTTGTGGACAGATCTCATTACCTATACTATGTCTCTCTCGCAAATCCCTGTGTTCCAGCATCTTGCTTGCATCTCTATACAAATGGGATGTTGCAATGTCTTCTAGGGTATAATGCTGGAGTGGAGGAGGTGTAGGATGAAATTGCCCAGCTGGGTTTATGATGGGCAACATGAGGGATGGACTGTGCCGAGGTGCTGGGCTAATGGTGCAAACCCTTTTGGCAGGAGGCTCTGAAGGGATCGTCTCTCTCTCAAAGTTATTCTCTTCCCTTCTGTAAGGAAGACAAGAAAGAAAGAAAGATGTCCGTTAGCATTCAGGGAATTATTACATTGTTCTACCCACTTGCAGTTTCATATATTACTCATGACACAAATACGAAAACTAATAACAAGGCACGAATTCAGTAAAAGAAGAAAAGGTTCCCATATATTTATGACATACAAAATATGACATCCAAACTCTACTACAAACATAGCGTTATTTATTTGGGTATTCTAGTATAGTGCTTTTCATACTTGGCTACTTTAAAATGTGTGGACTTCAGTATACTGGTTGGAGAATTCTGGGAGTTGGAAGTTTGCCCATGTTAAAGTGGCCAAGTTTGAAAAACAATGCCCTAATAGTATCATGATAGCATACAGACAATAATAGTCCATTGTGTTCAGCATTTCCAATCATTCTGAAGGTGTGTAAAGCCAATGCAAAACACAATTACTACATTTGTATATAATTTGTTGCTGGAATCAGAAGGGTGGTAAATTATGAGGCACCCTTTTGTTTCATCTTGCAGCATTAAATTCAGTCTGCTGCTTTAATTCACTTCTCACAGAATAATATTTGCTGATTGCCAACTTTTATTTTCTAAAATCACCTGAATAGCTTCTTCAATATTACCCATGCAAGTATAAAAAGTGTTAAATTGGGTGGGGGTAGGGTAGAAAAACTCTTCTTATTAAAGAACCTTTCTAGAGACTTGCCTGAAAAAAAAAGATTCTGCAAAACTCATCCCATATTACTACAAAGTCTCTTTGTTGTGTCCGATATGCCAAATTCCTTCCAAACATTGGTAAAAGTTGAAAAAAAGTCCGAAGGGACAATAGTGAAAAACTTTATTAATCAAACGCAGCTTGTTTCAGATGAGACAGCCTTTTCAAAAGCATAATACAGAACAAAATATATCATAAGGCTGAAAGGGACCTTGCAGGACTTCTAGTCCAACCCCCTGCCCTAGGCAGGAATCCTTATGCCAAAGGTCTTCAAACTTGGCAAGTTTAAGACTTGTGGACTTCAATTCCCAGAATTCCTGAGCTAACATGACTGGAGGAGGAATTTAGGGAGTTGAAGTCCACAAGTCTTAAAGCTGTCAAGTTTGAAGACCCCTGCCTTATGCCATGCTGGACAAATGATTGTCCATCTTTTCCTGAAAACCATTAGCAATTGAGAACCCACAACTCTGTAAGGGAAGCTATTGCATTGACTAATTGTTCTAACTATTAGAAAATTTCTCCTTTGTTCCAAGTTCGAACTCTGACTAGCTTGTTTCTTGTCCTGTCCTCAGATGCTTTGCAAACTAAATCAACCCCCTCTTCCCCATAAAAGTCCTCCAAGTATTGGGATATGGCCAACATGTCACCCCGAGCCTTCCTTTCATTAGGCTAAATATTCCAGACTTCTTATATTTTCTGTTGCTCTTCTCTGAACATTTTCTAGAGATATGATACATCTGTTTTCTATTGTGGTGACCAGAACTGGATTCAGTATTCCTAGTGTGGTCTTACTTGTGCAGTATACTGAGATGACTATTTACAGTAAATGGGTCAAAATTATCAACTCAGGTGTTACTTGGTTACAAGGACTAACAGTAAAAAAATAAATAAATCAGAAAACCACCAGTGCATTAAATTTATTATAGTATCAAAAGCTTGTAACATACGTTTAACATATATTGCTTGTTCTGATATTTTCAAAAGTAAAAAAAAAAGACGTATAGTCTCAGGAAAACATTAATACATATTCATACTGTTCAACAATAAAAGTGAAACACTAGAATAACCAATTAGCCTACTGATTAAACCACTTAAAATAAATTGGTTTAATTCTAATTATCTTTTTAAAAAATTATTTAGAAAAACTGTATATAGAGGCCTGTGTTTATACTGATGAAAAATCCACTTCTCAGAGCAGATAAAATGCTTATGTAGAAAGTTTCATGCTCTCCAGACAATATGGTGTCTTGTAGATAAGGGCATTTCCATAATTTAGCTAAAAAACTATCCATCTAAAATATGTTCCGCCTGATAAACGTTTTCCTCCTTGGCACCTGGATTTTTCTGTCTCTTTCTATTTTTTTCCCTATGGGTTTCAGTGCATGTCTTTTGCATACATATTCATTTCCACCATTCCCATCTTATAGATCCCATTCTTTCATTGGGACATTTGGTTTATGTCCAAATCTTAATTCCCAACTGTTACTAAGCTTTAAGCATTTTTTTTCTTCCTCACGACTTCCTTTTTTCTGAAAAAGGTAACAGAAAAGCAGTGGAGAATAGCCTTTTGAGCAAGTAGTGGACTTCTAAACATACAGCAACAAGCTTTTAAGAGAGGACATAGAAAAAAAAACTTCCAGAAGAAGGAATAAGGATTATTTATTTGTTTTATTTTTATAGCTGCTCATCTCAACAAGTGTCTCTGTATACCTCCATATCTCCAGTGGCAGATTTCTGAGTTACTTGAACCCTCTTACCTGTCTGGACTATGCCTCTTTCCATTTCCATTTACTTCCATTAGCAATTCTGAAGAGTCAGCTGGAGATGCTGTGTTTGTATTCAGCAAAATATGCTCATGTTGGGCCAAATACTGAGAAGGAGTTTGCTTGGCTGCTCGAGCACAGTGCAATAATTCCCTCTGGAGGAGAGGAAGGTTGGCCTATAAAACAAAGGTACAGTTATCCATTTAGGTTCTGAAGCTATGGGGAAGTGGGTGTTACTTTATTTAGCTATTTATTTATTTGTCAATTGCTTACAAGATAACAGATATAAGTAAAAACATAGTTATGAATACATGGATACATATAAGAAAAATAAAAAAGAAACAATAGGACAGGGATGGTAGGCACGTTGGTGCACTTATGCATGCCCCCTACAGACCTCTTAGGAAAGGGATGAAGTCAATAGTAGACAGTCTAAGGTTAAAGTTTTTGGTGTTTGGGGAAGAAACCACAGAGTCAGGTAGAGTATTCCAGACATTGACCACTCTGTTGCTGAAGTCGTATTTCCTGCAATCAAGTTTGGTGTGGTTAACCTTGAGTTTGTATCTATTGTTTGCTATTGTGTTGTTATGGTTGAAGCTGAAGTATTCATTGACAGGTAGGACATTGCAATGTATGATTTTATATACTATACTTAGATCGGACCGAAGGCGGCGTAGTTCTAGATTTTCTAGGTCTAGAATTTCGAGTCTGATGACATAAGGTATTCTGCAATGAGTAGAGGAGTGGAGAATTCTTCTTGTGAAATATTTCTGGACTTTCTCAACTGTGTTAATATCAGATACGTAATGTGGGTTCCAGACTGATGAGCTGTATTCGAGTATTGGTCTAGCAAATGTTTTGTATGCTCTAGTTATTAGTGTAATATTACCGGAGAAAAAGCTACGTAAGATTAGGTTAACAACTCTTAATGCCTTTTTGGCTATGTAGTTACAGTGGGCTCTAGCACTTAGTTACTCTTTAGGTAAAGCAACAAGCCAAGTGTTTGAAAAAGGTTCTCCGAATACAAATAACATTCAATTATAAATGGTATTAATCTTCCTAAGGACTACTACTATGACAAAATAATGTGACTTCCATTAGCACTTGTCATCAACTGAATGATAATTAGCAGTCATCCTGTTCTAGACCAGAAGATTTGGAGAAAGAGGCTAAACCTCACGTAGCTCTATGGAAAAATAAACAAGATATTCTGTCCCTTGGAGACAGATGATCAAATAGGCTCCAATAAACAACCTTATCAAATAGCCTGAATTTCAGTTTGTTTTCCTTTTCTGCTTTCCTTAAAGGAGAAATGTGCAGAAAGAGATATAGGTTCGGCCATGTTCCTATGTAAGAAATGGGAACAATGCTGAAACAAGTAAGGAACCAGACCCCAAATCGGTATTGAGCATGGAATATTCCATATTCCAACATACATGAATCATCTGTACATTGGGGAAAAAAGGAAAACATATGCACTGAACACACCTTAACCTAGATAAGTGACACCCGGTGAAATACTGCAGGCAAAAAGTAGACACATAATTTATTTTCTGATCTGGGTACAATCAAATTATTTGGCTTTAATGGAGAAGATTAACAGAACAGAATAAAAGAATAATAGAGTTGAATCTTGGAGGTCTTCTAGTCTAACCCCTTGCTCAAGCAGGAGACCCTATACCGTTCCAGACAAGTGACTGTCCAGTCTCTTCTTAAAAGCCTCCTTATTTTGTCCTCATATTAGGAATCTAGAACAACCTGACTTTTAATATTTTCTAATGAATCTTTCTGGGGATGTGGCAATTCTCACTTTAATTAACTATCAGTTTTTAAAAATATTAACCTTCATCTAATCTCTGCAAATGCTTCCTCTGTAGCACTAATTTTTATAACAGATTAGAAGATTATAATTTAGACCAGTCTAACACATTTACTTTACAGATTCCACTATAATTTTCCTGTCAATGATTTTGATGAAGCTAAACAAAATCTGGCCCAGAGCAAAAGAGCACTGGTACTTACCTGATACGCCCGTTCTCTGTGAGCTGCAACGAGCATTGAGAGAGTGGGAGGTGCTTAGTCTCTGCTTGGATAGGCTTGGCTTAACTGTTAGGACGCTGTTGCTCCTCTCTGGCATCCCCCAGTTTTGGCGAAGACGAGGTGATGCGATCCCCGCCCTCTTCTATGATTTAGTTATTCAATGGGTTTTGTACTCTGTCAGATTAGCCGTTGGCCGGAACAGGATCCCACCAGATGGATACTGGATGGGGCTGGATGCTCATCGCAGCTCACAGAGAACGGGCGTATCAGGTAAGTACCAACGTCCTTTTCCATTGAGCTGCTCCGAACATCCAGAGAGTGGGACATATCAAAGCTTGGCTTGTCCTATGGGAGGGTCTCTGTCTGAGCTGGAGCTCCCCCACTGTCTGAGTGGACTTGTTGAAGGTGAGACCTTATGCCCCTGAGTGGTTGGCTGAAAAGATACAAAAAGGGCTTCAGTCTTCCTGAAGGGAGCCGTTTGATGTAAGTATGTACAAAGAGCCCTGTGGACATCCAGCTGGTGCCATTGATACTCTAGTTCTTGTGAAAGCCTGGGGCAAAAGTTTGGGAGAACCAGTTCTTGTACCCTGTGGAAGGCCGAAAAGTGGGGACTGGTCAGAGAATGACCCTGTCTGAATGAAAAATACAGAGGTCCTTTCTGGCCGATAGTGCTGCTAGTTCTGAGATACGTCATGCTGATGTTATTGCAATGAGGAAGACTACTTTGTATGTGAGAAAATGGAGACTGGTAGTTTTCAGTGGTTCAAATGGGCCCTTTGAAAGTGCTGTGAGTACCTTGTTAAGGTCCCAGGTCGGGTAATGATGTACCACTGGTGGACATAGATTTGTGGCTCCCCGGAGAAAGCTCTTTATCCAAGGGTGGTGGGAGATGGACGTTAGACCCTGCCAGGTCACCACCGATGCAATAGCTGCAATCTGTCGTCTTAAGGTGTTTGGAGAGCGACCCCTGTCGAGTTCGTCTTGAAGAAACTCTAAAACTTGTGCCACTGATGGAGCAAAAGGGTCTACTTTGGATTTTGAACACCATTTATAGAAAATGTTCCATGTGGCATTATAGATGCAGCTCGTTGAGGGGCGCCAAGCTGCTTGAATGGTGTTGATCACTCTAGTCGAGAGGTTCTCCTTCCTTAGATGTCACCGCTCAACCTCCAAACTGCTAGGTGTAGCCATTGAGGATCCAGGTGTTGGATCGATCCCTGGGTGAGTAGAATTCTGTGCGGTGGAATTTTCCACAGGTCTTCTGTGGACAGACCCCCTTAGATCCGCGAACCATAGTCTCCTGGGCCAGAATGGTGCCACCAAGATCAGTTCCACTTTCTCTTCCAGCATCTTTTGGACCACTTTAGGTATCAACGGGAAAGGGGGGAAGGCATATAGGAGTTCCTGAGGCCACCGGCAATGGAGGGCATTGACATTCTCCACTCCATGGGAAGGGTATCTTGAAATGAATGTCGGAAGCTGCGCATTCAGGGGAAAAGCAAACAGATCTCTGCACTGCTGCTTGAAACAGTTCCGGGTGTAGGCGCTACTCTAATTGGTTGACTGTGGCCCTGCTTAACCAGACTGCCTGTGTGTTTGTCAGACCTGACATATGGTCCGCTCTGATGGAACCCAAGTTTCTTTCTGCCCAAAGACACAGTCTCTCTGCTTCCCACATGAGTTGTTTCGAGTGGATCCCCCCTTGTCTGTTGATGTGTGCTTTTGTAGTAATGTTGTCTGTAAGAATGAGGATGTGTTTCCTTCGAATGTGCAGAAGGAAACTGCGAAGGGCCAGGTGGACTGCCCTGAGCTCTAACCAATTTATGCTATTTGACTGCTCTGCTGCTGACCAACGCTCTTGAGTCGAGAGGGCCTGGAAATGTGCTCCCCATCCGAACAGACTGGCATCTGTAGTGATGGTGAATCTGTGGAGCTCTTGCAGTGGAAAACCCTTGTTGATGGCTGGAACGGTCCACCAGTGCAGCGAGAGCAGGACTTTCGTTGGAACCAATACTGGGTCTTGGAGTTGCTTTGTCCCACTCTTTGAAACGGAAGTAGGTACCACCGGTGCGACATAGCGTGGAACTGGGCCCAGGGGATAATGGAAATACAGGAAATCATTTTCCCCAGTAATTTAGACAGATCAGCTAGAGGAACCCGTTTGAGGGATCTGATAAGCTGAGCTAAGTTCTTAATGCTCTCCTGTCTCTCAGGGGATAGAAACACCCTTTATTCAATTGTGTCTATTCTCGAACCCAGGTGAGCTAGGCATGTGGAGGGAGACAATTGACTCTTTGCCCAATTAATGGAGAAACCTGTGATGTTGCAGGGTTTGCAATGTAATTCGAGTATCCAATTCTGCCTGCTTGGATGAGGAAGATAATATCAAGATGTCATCAAGGTAGCACTGGAGTCTCACAGGAGCAATCCTAATGTGAGTGGCCAGGGCTGCCAGAACCTTTGTAAAAGTCCTGGGGGCAGATGACAACCCAAAGGGCAGAGCGACATATTCAAAATGCTGGTTGTTGTAGCAGAACCTGAGAAATTTGGTGTGTAAAGGTCTGATTGGTATGTGTAAGTAGGCCTCTGTTAAATTGATGGAAGTTAAAAAGTCACCCTTTCTTATGCTAAGCAGAATGGATTGTAACATATTCATTTTAAATTTGCGATAGAGTGTGGTTAAGTCGTTTTAAATCTAGGATTGCACTCCATCCCCCCAAAATCTTAGGGACTACAAAAAGTAGTGAATAGGGGAGACTTCCAGTGACGTCGCGTCGTGGCGGTTCAGGAGGGATCTACTCTGATCTCCTGAGTCAGGATTTTCACCTCTGGACAGTGTTTGGTCCTGGAGGGATAGACAAGGCGAGGAGAAACTCTTGGAGACAGATTGGGAGGTTGCAATCCTGAAACATCGAAAAAGAGAGCCCGAAGTCCGAGACGAAAGAAGTCAGTCTGTGTGGGCAGACCCGGAGACGTGACAAGCTATCTATTAGTGTGTGTGTGAGAGAGAGAGAGAGAAAGAGAGAGAGAGAGAGAGAGGGAGGGAGGGAGGGAGGGAAGGAGAGAGAGACAGAGAGAGAGAGAGACAGAGACAGAGACAAAGAGAAAGACAGAGAGAGAGACAGAGATATATTTCTGTATTCCATAAGCATCTTTTGGGAGATATTATAAAATCATTCTAATGTGTCATGAAACTTACCAACAGGGTACAATAATTACCTTTAGGAATGGAATTACAAATGGACGCAAAGGAAAATTAGTAGCCTCCTGAAGCTTGCAATGAAATTCCTCTATTGTCACTGTTGAATTCTGAAAAAAAGAAAGGAAATTGATCAGAATTAAATGATAATTGGCATCTTTTGTTTATCAGCATATGACCGCAATAGACTTATGACCTCATTCCTGCTGCGAACATTAAGCAAATCATTATGTGATCTTGACTTACAATTATAATGCCATCTTCTCCATTGACTCTGCTTATTGGAAGCCATGATCACCTGGAATGCTATGATGGTGGAAAATGCCCACCAATCTTGAAGTGCCCTAATCTTGATCAGACGATTATGGGGATGCTCATAAAATTGCCTTTCCAATGCCATGGTAACATCAAACAACTGCTAAGCAAAATACTTGATAAGCAAAGTCTATCTGTAGTCCTCATGTTTTTAAATTTATTTTCCTGAATCTATATTTCATTAGAAGCTGGCTTTACATATTCCATGGAAGAACTAGAAGATCTTTACCAGCCTCATCACTGTTAAGTAATAAAATATTTTCATCTGAAAATACAAATTATACTTAAAGGCAGAATTTTAAAACAATCATCTGGGTAAAAAGTAAAAACTAAAGACAGAATCGTAGGACTGCAAAGTACATTATAGGGCTCTTCTAGACCAACTTACTTCTCAAAATTGGATAAAATTATAAAATTTCCTTAAAAAATGGATATGTTTGACTTCTGCCTTTAATACTTCCCACAAAGGGAAACTTCCTATTCAGCAACCTTAAAATGAAAAGTTTTATCATTAAAAAAAAAAACATCTTTATCCTAATGTTTAACTAAAATCTGCCACCTTGCAATTTCTGAACCTGCCCTCTGAAGTGTCAGAATAAAACAAATCTGTTCTATTTTCATCTTTTACATGTTTTTAACTGCAACCAAGTATCTCCTTTATCTTTTCTCTTGCATGCTGAATATACTTTGCCCTTTCTATAATTTTCATAATTCTAGTTTTACAATTTACTCTCATTCCTTGTTATAATTTTCTAGACATGCTACAACTTGTTAATGTCTACCTTTAAACATGACAACATGACCTTTAAAGCGATCCATGGCATTGGACCAGGTTATCTGCAGGACCGTGTTCTGCCGGTGATCTCCAACAGACCTGTGCGTTCCCACAGGGAGGGCCTTCTCCGGGTGCCGTTGGCTTCTATGTGCCGTCTGGCGGCCCCCAGGAGTAGGGCCTTCTCTGTGGGGGCCCCCGCCCTCTGGAATGGTCTGCCCCCAGAGATACGCACCAACACGGACCTGAGAGCTTTCAGATGGGTGTTAAAAACTTGGCTCTTTGAGCAGGCTGGCCTAGACTGACATAGGATTTTTAATTTTGTCTTACATTTTAATTGGTTTTGAATATTTGGGGTTTTAACTATTTTTTGGGGGAGGGGCAAAATTTTTAAACAGCCTAAATTATTTAATCCATTTTTAACTTTTGTATAATGTATTGGGGTTTGTGACTGGCTGTGCACCGCCCTGAGTCCTTCGGGAGAAGGGCAGTATATAAGTATTAGAAAGAAAGAAGAAAGAACTATGATTAGCTACAGCGATTTGGATCACTGAGATCCAGATGCAAGAGCCTGCCAACAGAGTACAGATCTGGACATTGTGGTTTTATGAATGCAGGCCAAGAGTCATTAGCATTTTTAGCAATCAGATCCCACTGCTGGCACTATATTGCTGCAAACCCAAGTTTCACCATGCTCCAAATGATAACAGCAGTTATTGGAAATTGAACATCTCAAATTGCAAAGATAAATAACAGAGCAGAGTTGATAATATACTGTAAATAAGCCACAGTAGTTTCCTACCAACCCTAATTCCATAATTTTGTGCTTGACAACCTCAGCTACTTTAAGATGCTTGGACTTCCAACTCCCAGAATTCTCCAGCTAGCCTACTGGCTGAAAATTCTGGGAGTGGCAGTCTCCCCCTTTTAAAATAGCTGAGGTTGACAAACACTGCCATAACCAAACATAAATCCACTCTTCCTGTACTTTTGGCTGACTTTGGTGCTTTAATACTCACCACTAATGCCAAAACAAGAGTCCGGACCTTTTCTCCAATTTCTGGTGAAATATCATTGCCAAACTGCTGAAGGGTGGTAAGAAAGCGTTTCAGTTTGCTTAGCTGACGAGCCCCACAGGTAGCTGGGAGCTGTTGATTCGTCAGTGAAGAAGAGGAAGATGATGCAGGGCCATTGCTGAACCTCTGGGGAGGTGAGGGGGCTCCATTCAAACTCGGGGGAGAATGATTCATCCCATTAGATACTACAGAGAGGAAATGAAGATGCATGATGAAGAAAAATATGCTATATTCAGTTTCTGAAATGGTGAGACTAATGTACTGTAGGGAAGACAATCGGGGGGAGGTCACATTTAAAATTTTAAAATAAACCTTTTAGCTGGGATACCTTAAATCAAATAATGGTAGGAACTTATGAAATTCCAGAACTTAGAATTCTAGGTCTCTAGTTATGAATTAGCTGAATGCTGAAGAATTGTTTTTTCGAAGACCCTCAACAATACCAAGTAAAGGTAGTCTTCACTTAATGACCATTCATTCAGCAATCAATCAAAACTGTAACAGTGCTGAATGAAGTGACTTTTTTCTCTGACCAAATTTAAGGCTACTGTAGTACTCCCACAATGATATAATGAAAATTTGGGTGTTTCTCAGTCCAACCTACTTTACAACCTCAGGGTTGCAACACCCACCTACTTATCTCTTCCTCCATCAACTAGGCGCCCAGCTCACCAACATGCACAAACTAGCCTGCCACCACAGAAACCTGGGACTGCTCCCCATCTGATCAGAGCTAAGAGGCCTCAAGCTGGTTACAGGGCTCACCGGTGCATGAAAAGCACCCCAATTACTTTCACTCTTTTTCTGCAGCTTCTGACATACAGCTTCTGTCATTCTTTCAGAAAACTTATTTTAGTTTTCCAAGTGACCCCCAGAATGGCATCTGCTCTTGTGGTGCTTGGAAAGTTTCCTTCTCAGAGGGTGCTACTCTCACAATTGTTTAGAAAGCTACCAAAGTACTGTAGGAGTGGGCACCATTCTCGTGGGTTTTTTTTTTTTTGGGGGGGGTGGGGGGGTGGGAGGAAGGCTTCCAAAACCTTGCAAGGGTGGGTGCCATTCTTGTGAACATTCAGAAGGCTAGGAGTCTTCTGAACAATCAGGAGAATGGAGAATGGAGCAGAAGCCACCCGTCAGCAGCTGCAAAAAAAGAGTGAAGGTTGGAACACATTGTGGAACCTGTAACTGGCTGAGGACTCCTGGACCAGGTGGGGCAGGGAGCAGGTCTGATCCTCCTAGGCCTGATGGGGTGGGGAGAAAGCTCAACACTCAAGATTTTAGTCATTAGGTAAGAACTACCTGTTCTTAGAATTAGCAATGCCAGATTATATGAACCAATGCTCATTTAGTTTAAAATTAAACACATAAAAAGTTACTTTACTTTTACTTAGTTTTAGGAATTTATTATTTGATAATTATGACTTATGTCCTCCAAACATGATGGAATATCTCATATCTGGATGTCACTGGTAGAAAAACATGATCTTCTTACTGTCTCTTTCTCCAGGCAATGGGTATGACAAAATCACACAAAGACATGGCCTTTTCCAAAAAGTTATTTCGCTGGAGAAAAATGCTTCTATGCATTGTTGGTTAAAAATAAAAAGACAACTGTTATTTCAAAAAGCTTTTTCCAACCTCTGGTCATCAGCACTTGGGTAGGAGAGGTCAACATCTGTAGTCATACACTCAGGGGCGGAGCATGGATCACAATAGTTGCCATTTTGACATTTCACAGTTGTTGGCATTAAAATGAAAAGGCCTGTAGCAGATTTCTTAAAAGGATTTATTTGCATATAGAAAAATAAAACATACATTCGGGAATAATAGTTTCAAATACAAATTACAACTTTCTTACATGCTGCTGGGGTAAACGAAACAGGCCGGGGGCCACTGGGGTTGACAGGTGGCAACGGTGGCATACTGGATGGAGAAGACCTTGACTGTATCTGACTTCCACAGGGGATCCTGGCATTACTGATACTCTCTTCTCACCAGCAACTAAAATGGAATGTGAAAAAAAAAATCAAGGATACAATAAAAATAAACAGTACCTGAAACAGATATTCTGGTAAGTCTTGGCAAAAAATACAAAGTGGCAAAAAAAGCAAGTGGGAATCATATTAATTTTTATACAGTGCTTCAGAAAGTTCAAAATACTTCTATACATTGTATTTCAGGAATCCTTACATAACAACTCTTTGAGGACTCTGATCTCCAAATTAGTGTGTCCATATGTAAGAGAAAGAGAGAATAACAAGGCAGAGAGACTAGTTCAACGAATTGGTTCAGGTCAAACACAGTACAGAATGTAAAACTGGAAAGGCCGTTGAAGCTCATCTAGTCCACTCCCCTAATCAGCGCAGGATCCACTAGTCATGGACCTTTCTTAACTAATGGCATATATAGGCAGACCAACTTGATGAAAATTATTAGAATTCACCTTATAGAAATGAATGTCTGAATTTAGTCTGCAGTTAAATATATTTCCAACACATCCAACAAAGCCACCATTTCTAGCACATCTATGTGCAAGGCTCTTATCAACATATCATATGTTAATAAAAAGTGTCCCAATGAGTTCAAAAAACAGTTAAAAAAACAGTGATCTATTTCCTCCTATTACCAAATAGGAAAACATCATAAATGGATGGAAACAAACTAAATCTTTCCATGGATCCAGGCTACTAACAATATGATTAATTTTGAACATTCCCAATTCAATATTATATTAGAGATGTTAAGGTAGAATAAAGGAGATAGTTACTCTCAGTTGGTTATGAAGAGTCATAATAGGCTGGCAAAGAGTATTTATTTATAAAGCATCCTTTAGAAAACACAGAAGAGAATACTGGTATTTTATACTTACAATAAAATAAAGGAATCTAGAATTGTATTTGAAACTGAAGAATTCATTTGAAACATTTTTCTAAAATGACAAAAGGACCTAACACCTACAGCTATTTTGAGTGTGCCA
Organism: Bungarus multicinctus; assembly: GCA_023653725.1. Taxonomy (NCBI): domain Eukaryota; kingdom Metazoa; phylum Chordata; class Lepidosauria; order Squamata; family Elapidae; genus Bungarus; species Bungarus multicinctus. Next base: position 99,404,638 of record CM042842.1, on the reverse strand, counting down.
AATCCATTGTGCTAACCCACCTGTTGCAAGAAATGTTCTTATAATGTTGCCTATCAAAATGTATGCTCCTTATCTGCTTAAACAACACACCCACCCATTATTTGTTCAATAAACAAATGGTTGTCTGTCTCATTTAATTACTTCCCAAACAATCTGGGACACTGCTGCAGCATTTCCTTATATTGACAGATTTCCAACATATCCATCTGTGTTCAACTTCTCTACCCCCTCCCTGTTCTCCCATTGTTAAAGGGGGGGACTCGGGATGGACAGAACGGATGGTTGTCTTTCACTTCTGCATGTTGTGCATGGAGTGTGAAACCCCAGAGGGAGCCCTCACTTCAAACCACCTGCTTTTTCAGCAATGGGTGTGAAAAGGCCCACAGGAAATCTTAGCAGTTAGTCACATTGCAACCAACCTTCAACACTTGACACAATGTTGGAATTCAGCAATACTCACTAGCAGACAGACTGAATTGCCCAATCAGAAGTTTAGATATGAAGTTATAGATTCTATTTCTTGTCATTACAAATTTCACTCAAGATTCTATACAACCTGTGCAAAAACTAAGAATAACAATAAACCAAAATTTGAATTTGAATACAAAGAGAGAGATTTAATCATATTTTAGTATGGGTGGAAATTGTAGCCTTTATTGGTACATAAACAAGTTAATTGCTTATTCAGTAACTATATAGGAAAATATATTTCTTCCTAGAACACTAGACCTTGCTAATTCTAATTTAATTAGAATAAGATATACTTGCAGGCCATAACTCTTCTGCAGTAATACTGCATACATAATAGCCTCATGTAATTATGGTAAGATAAAGAAATGTTTGCATGTAGTAGCCAATTATTGGTTTTACAGATTCCTGCATCACTACCAACCAATGCAATGTTTGATCAGGACGGTTTGACTAATTAATTTGTTTTAAAACAATTAGTTTGTTTGAGTATCCTAGTATCTATGTTAACTCTTTATAATAGTACAAAAAAATCACAACAAAAAAGAATTAATCATTACATTCACATCAAAGTCCAGAACAGATTATTCAATCAGTTTAAATCACTGCTATGTCCATTTCCAAAGTTGTTACTCGACTTGAGTTTAAATCACTGCTATGTCTATTTGCAAAGTTGTTACTCAACTTGTTCCACTTTTGCCTACCACTAGTGTTAAAATTTCATGTTTGAAAAGGTTTTGCCTGCCAAAAATCTAATGTGTGCAAAATCCTTTCTTTGTGATTACAGTATAGATACATACATACAGTATGTGGAGGTCAATAATCAATCAATAACCATAAAGTTTTGTAGCTTTCTAGAAACTATATAATCCTATACAATCGATAGTCAGGAAAAACTTTGATATGGAGATGTTCTTGCCCTTGTGTTATTAATTTAGGTTTAATGGACAAGATTATCTAGAATAGCGCCCAAGTGGGATTGCACCATGCACTTGCCCACTGCTTGCACAGCCTGGTTCTGAATGGCTCACAGCCAGTAGTGGCCCACAGCCTGGGGGGTTGGGGACCCTTGATCTAGAATATGAAGTCATCCCAGAATCATGAACTAATGTAACTTAAGAATGGGTAATACAGTAAAAACAGATAAGGAAGCAACTTTGCTTTTATTAAGGTTAAAGAAGGCATTTATAACAACCTGATGTATTTTGGTTGTTATATTCAGGAAAATTTCTCCAGAGAGAAACAAGAACCAATAAGCCAGGAAGACTTTGGAAGACCCAAAGTCAAGAAAAATGGAATCTCAGGATTTAAATGAATGACCAAAATGCAAATAAAAAAGAACTTTAATTGAATTTTAATTTATGGTATTTTATTGTTTTAATGTTTTACATGACATTTTATTGAAAGACTGTAAGCCATCTAGATTTGCCTCAGCGAGATTAATAGCATAGAAGATAATAAATAAATAAACAAACAAACATAAAGTGCTATTGTACAACTTCTGTTGGCCATCTGTTCATTGGATTTAGAAAGTAGGAAGAGTGTCAGAATGTGAAAATAGGTGAGGATCTTAACTAGCAAAAGAACTCTTCTGTATACAATGCCGACTTTTACTGTCCTTCACCTAAAAACCCTGTGGAAATTTAAAACACCTGTTTAAGTCACACATTCTGCCAGATTTGGCAGACCCTATTTCTGAGAAGAGAAAAAAAAACAGCAAATAAAGAAAAAAATGGTTTGGGTTCTCTCCAATAGTAATAGACATGAACAGCAGTTCTTCATTAAAAGTTTTGTCACATAACAGACAAAAGATATGAAGCAACCTGTTATTTACAAAACCATAGTGGAAAAGGTCTGTTTATGAAACACTAAGAGAGATGCTCAACCCATTGACTGTTGGCCACATGCATTCCCCATCGGCCCTTGAGTCAATATCAGGATGCTAAAATTCTGCAAAATAACTGATGAATTTGTACAATTTAAAAAGAGGTTAAGATAAGAATGGGAAGAAGAGCTGTTTCTAATTCTCTTTTTGTAATATCCTCTAAACTATGAACAAATGAGGCCAATATTTTGAATCCCACTCTTTCCAGTGATGCCACTGGAAGATCTGCAGCCCACCAACTGATGAGTTTTGCCCCCACAATCCAGATGTTTGTTCTCCCCTATATTAGAACAATTGCCACTGATACCCTTTACATTTTCTATTTAACATAATGCATTAAGATCTTGAGAACATTATTCACAAAGTTCTTGAATTTCAGGAAACAGTGAATCTGGGACCAGCCCTTCCAAACAGAGTACCCACCATATGCATTGAAGTACATTCCCTATAATTCCGTTCATGCAGAAAAATTAATTCTATCAATGTGGATGAATATACCCCAAGAGCTTCTATACTACTGCTTTTTAAAAAAAAGACCTTGTTGGGCAAGATTCATATTCTATAGGTTCTATAGTATTCAACTGTGAAACAGAATTCTAACATACAATTCCATGCATTTCAAAGATTTGAAAGCAGACTGCAGCACCTAGCAGACCTTTGTCTGGATATAAAAACTAACAGGCCAGACTTCGTTAGATTTTTTTGGGGGGAAACCACCAGGGAGTCTTCAGGATTATAACCTGGTATGGAAAATCAAATCAAATCAAACCCAGAAGAAACAATGGCAAAATCCATCCCTACAACTGTCAAGAAAGCTGCGTGGATGTGGTCCTTGCTTACTGACTATTTATTCAGACTGTTCAAAGTTACACTGGAGGAGAATTTGAATCAAATCCATTTCAGGCCATCACTGTATCTCTGTGGTCACATAGTTGTGATTTGTGTGTTTGGCATGCATTTACAATGGATGCAGCAGCCATGTATGTGACATTTCATTTTATTACTGTGCTACTTAGCAATAGAGCTGCTGGTCCCAAATGCCCCCATAAGTGAAGACTATGCTAGACCTCAGAAGTTGAGCTCAATTTCAAGATTTCTTTACTTTAAGTACTTGGGCAAGAACTAAATAGTTCTACTAGTATAAAAAGTAAAGTAGGAAAACAATAGACCCTTCTCTTACTACAGCGTAAGCAACAGAAGCCTATTTTATTTAGGAGGCAGCAGGAGATAAATTAAGGTTGACTATTTTACCAATCTGATAATTTATAGAAATTTGTCATTCATTGCTTCCAAGCCCTTATTCCTTTCTTGAGGTTGAGTGATGACTGAATCCAATAGGAAAGATATCCTACAGTCTATGCTCTATACCTAGAAATCATAACCTTCATGGCTTATTCCAACTTACTTCCCTGTTGACTGCCATCATAAATGTTTTTTTATTATTTCAAATGTACAATGCATTTCTCAGTAATAAATATTGTTCAACCAAATGAAAAGGAACTTCTATTCTGATATAGCTTTAGTTTACCCTAATTAAAGACCTGAGAACAGCATCACATTTTTGAAGAAAAACAATGATTCCCTCAGGATTTTCAGAGGGCAGGTAAATCTCTAAGAGTCTAACCTCCTAGTTTAATCTACCTTCTTAAATTCATGGCTAGGATTTAGGGCAAGAAGATTTATAAGTGAACTCTTGCGAGAAATGGATTGCAGGATGAATAATTAGTTTAATAATAGTGGTGGTTCACAAAATAATTGTTTGAAGACAACATGCCATTCTAGCATTTAATGAACCAATTAACACCTTCTATTATCAAGCCACAATGAAAAATTCAATAACTTTCTTATGCTAATCCGGAGTATATAAATTACTAAAACAGTTTTAAGTCTACCTCTGCTGCCCTTTATTTACTAATAGATATAATACTGAATCATGCTCTTTCTAAATCTGTATTCTAAAAGAGAGAACACCTCAAATTAACTTGAAAAATGAAAATGACACATAAAAACAAATCTACTCAATGGTTTTAAACAACACAATTTTCTCCATTTTGTGCATATTATGCATATTCCATGTTCTCAGGCTTCTAATTGCAGTGCTTTACTGACTTCCTTTCTAGTAAGACAGAATGCAGGGAGACTACAGGTTTTCTAAGCTGGTGGTAACAGGGACTATGCTTCAATACAAAAAGAAAAAACTCTCACATGATTGCAATGTTGAAATTCAAAGCAAGTCACAGATTTCACTTTGAATTCCAAATATAATTTTTCTTATTAACCTTATTACCAGTTCATTTTTAAAAAAGATTTCTTTTAAATAAAAAGCATGCATCTATCCTAATATAATAGATTACATTTTAAGGTAAGATATTAGATATTATCAGAATTCAACTCAGTCTGAAGAATAACAAGACATGAGACTATCCAATCCTGTGGAGGACAGTGGAGAACAACAAAAGAATCTGAAAAAGACTAGACATTTGTATTGCTTTTCATCAACATTATAAGGATCCTTCATACGACAACACCAATCTATTGTGTTTCCCAGGTAGTTGGTATATTAAGTATTTTAAAACAGCTAAAAGAAGGTATTACTGAGTGGATAAGAAAGTAAATATGGCTTGTCACCTTCCCAACCTAAATGCTTATTTTGAACAACACACTTATGTACTTCAGCTGCTCACCATCTGTTTTCAGCTTCCCATCAAGCTATTTTTTCACATTGGAAAGGGGAGGAATTATCTTGAAAAAGAAATAACACATCTAGGTTAGGTTTTTTACTCAGTTTTTTCTCTTAAAGAAAATGGACATTGCCAGTAAGTTTCTGATTTAAGTAAAATAGCAGTTCCAAATTGTGAGACATGGATCTTTGGAGAACCCGAGTTATTACAAGATGTCCCTAAAACACATAAAACATGGAAAATCAAGCAGTCTCCTCATACTGTTGAGCAGAAAAGTAGTTTGTTGCCTGGGTGATGAAAAAATAGAGATAACTTAGGAGAGAAATGGAAAGAACAAATCCCACCAACAGCATCTTAACAGCTGAAGGTTTATTGCATGTCCAATGGATCACCATAAACACATCTGTGGAGGCAAAGACAAAGGGCTCTTGGAAGTCCCAGCCTTGCCCACATCCAGGTGTGATACACAAAGGACTGGTGATACTGAGGTTAAAAATGAGTTATATAAATGCTTGACAACCTAAGTGTTCAAGGCTACTAAACACTAAACAGTATGTTAATAAGAAGAAAAAGCTATGGGTTTGAGCCCCCATATATATAAGAGGCACTTAACACAATCAAATATATCTGTATCTTCCTTCTTACCTGCACTAATTATTTTTATTTACCCAAGCTGGACATATGAAACTTCTGTTAAATCCTAGAATTTAGCTATGGAAAATCAGGAGTTCTATCATTTTTTGCCAAGTCCTTGATTGGCTGACCTGACACCACTTGCCTGATAGGGTCTGTCATTCTGATAACAAAAGAGAGTGGCCGTTTTGACCAAAACAAATGGTTTCTTCAGCCATGCAAAATAGATTTCCTAATCTGAACAGAAATAATGAGGGACAGAGGGAAGAATAAATTTTAAAAAAACTTTATGATTTATTTTGAACTTCTTTCTTTATTTTTTTGAACAAGTTTATGTGAGAAGAGAATGGGAAGGAGCAATTTGTTGCCATCTTATAGGATCATTTTACTGGGGTTTCAAGGGCTCTCACTCTAGAAGAAAATAATAATTGTACATAGGTACTGTTTTAATCAATATATACAAATTCACTTATTCATGGAATGTGCATAGATAAGTACTCTTTTGTCACTGAATTTATTTCAGACAAAAGAAATAATTATTAACATGAAGGAATTCATAACATCTTTGACATTAAAAGGAGGTTTTCCTTCTCAAAAGAGAAAAGAAACCCAGGAAGCTCCAAGTAGAACATTTGATTAAAATTGTTTTCAGACAACCTGAAAGAAATGCTTTATAGAAAACATCCGGATTTTTCAAGATTCAAGGCCATACAAATCATTCCTTTCAGATTACTGATTTCATCATCTCCTTTTACAATAAACACTTACTGAATAAAAGTATTTTCACTACAGATAGTTCACCAAATTTGATGAGACTAATAAGGAGTAAATGACAAAATTAAAATGGATCATGAAGAAAATATTCTTCAATGTTCTCAAATCCAAGCAGTGAGAGAAAACATTTGGATGGTTTGCCTAATCTATTCTTCAAGAATTGATCTGATCTGGATTTATTGAGAGATAGAATATAATAAAATGAAGATATCTTGCTCATAGCTGGTAAAATGAGCTGGACTGGTGCCTGTCACTTGGGATGGGCAGAAAATATATTTAGATTTACAATCTGTTGGCAGATATTTTTATATTCTTAACCAGAATGATACGCTTGAAAAAGTACATGTAGCATTTTAGAAACAGTCCTCTTTACAGAAACAATCTTAATATCTATAATATTATTAATTATATTGCTGTTTTCTTCTGTGCTCCTTCCAGAAAGTCATACATGATCATAATGTTTAGAGAAGTAGATGTCAGAGCACTGATGGAAAGCGATCCCTTGGCATTCAAATTTCACAGGATGTAGTGGGAGGGGAAGGGATTTAACACATCTTGTGAGCTCTAAGCAGCTTGTAGCATTCAACCCTTGAAGCATGGACAAGATAGTAGATAATTCAAAAATAAATACATGTCTCTCCCACACACAGCTGCTTCATTTTATATTCAATTCAGCAATAAAAATATGTGCAAAGGTTAATAGAGTAGAATATTCCATTATTTAAAAACACACATATTCATATATTTCCGGGAGGGAGGGGGGTGGGAGGGAGAGGAAGAGAATGAACCATATTCCAGTAGAGAGACATTCCCTGAGGATTGGGTCCAGCATGAGTCCAAAAGCTCAGAAGACTAAACCTTCGGTCCCAGTAACCAACCCAGATTGGATACTGCAACATTATCCTAGGACATATATATTTGCTTTCATTCAAGAGAACTAAGAGCTTTCTGTATCTATAAAAATATTAATTATTAATTATCTTATTTATCAAATTAAGAGACTGTCCATCTATCAAAGCAACTCTGGGTGGTTACAATTAAAAACATTAAAAACTGTATAAAAATACCATATTTCAATAAAAGGAGCCGGGTAAAAGGAGGATAGAATGAATTAAAAAGGCAGGGGGAGTGTCTTCAAAGCACTAACCAACCCCAAGGTTGATTGATGCTCTGTAATCACCATGCGAGTCAGCAGTCAATCCTCAAATTCTTTTGAATCTATTTTCCAATAATACTGGAGAAATGCCCATAAACGGTATCTTTTACAATTGTTTCTTATCCCATCTTTTCTATAAGAACAACAAACTGTTCAAATACAGAAGCAATCAACAAGCAAAGCAAGCTACTTGTCATTATACAAGGATTTATGCAACAAACAATGGCGGAAAAATTTCTGCGATTTTAGACTCTTGCTACAAGAGCATATTTTCAGCAACGTTCTGCATTGATAATAGGTTTATCCACAAGTCTGATACAATCCCATCAAAACTGTGGTGTCATCAACTTTCTTCTATGCATGTAAGCCACTGGTTTATCTCCTGAGTAATAATCTGTATATATAACAATCTAAAGTAAAGCCTAATCCTTTCCCAGTTCCATATATCATGAAGTTAAGACTGAACCTGAGAGATACAAAAAAAGCAAAAAGAAAATTAAGATAACACAATGGTATTTTCAAATACACATACTGCTTTTCAATGTAACAACATTATTTGCTTATTTCATGTTAATTTAATACTTGGTCACAAGTGTATACATTATGAGAAACCACACATTTTCTTACAGAAACCCTGAAGGGGACTATTTCCAAATTAAAGATTATGGTAAAAGCTAAACTAAGATAATAACAATATTCCAGTATTTGAGAAGCTGCCACAAAGAGGAGGGGGTCAATTTATTTTCCAAAGCAGAGGGCAGGATAAGAAATAATGGATTGGAAACTAATCAAGGAAAGAAGCAACCTGGAATTAAAGAGAAACTTCCTAATAGTGAGGACAATTAACCAGTGGAACAGTTTGCCTTCAGAAGTTGTGGTGCTTCATCACTGGACGTTTTGAAGAAGAGATTGGACAGTCATTATTTGAAATGGTATAAGATTTCCTGCTTAATCAGGGGGCTAGTCTAGAAGACCTCCAAGGTCCCTTCCAGATCTATTCTGATTGTTTGATTGACTTATCCAATAATTTATTCTTAGTATAGTTACTTGTATATACATTTTCTGGAAACATCCATAATTCAGTGGTGTAGAATAGAGATCTGCAAAAAGTTGCTCTAACTCAGCAGTCGAAAAAATTGTTAGTCAGAAGAACTGGCTGCTAAAATTCAGAAGAGCTAATTGTAGAGTAGTTATATAGAGGACAATAGTCTTTAGGAAATTTCTACAAATCTAATAAAAAGTGCATTAATCTCCATTCCTATGCTTTAAATATTGACTAAAGTTGAATATGACAAAATTTAATAATGTGGCAGATAAGTTTCATGTATTGATAAAAATACAGTACAAGCTTTGTTTTTTCCTCCAGCAATCTTTTGCTATAATTTAAACTGTTTTACTTCAACAAAGAAGCCCAGCACAAACGTTCCAGATGTGAACATCTGCTTCTCATATGCTTCAGCCAAGAAAACATGAGAAAGATTAATGACTCCAAGCACAGAACTGGTCAGTCATAACAAGGAAAACTTAAGAATACTCTGGAGTGATAGTTTCTATTATTAAGTCTCCTTTAAATTCCAGACCCAAGAAATCTTCCAACTCTTCAACATGAAATACATATTTATCCTTATTTCTAAAGTGAAATCTAATTATGCTGTCTTTGAAATATAGGGTGAGGAGCAAAATTCTTCACATACTTTTTTTTACAACTTAGGATCTGTAAGAATTACAAGAGCAATTCCAGGCCACCCACAAATCAAAGATTTGGCAAAAGCAAGTAAACCCTAAGCTCTGAAATGATTAGAATCATCATCCAAAGTAGAAGTCTGGTGCATAACTATTATTCAAAACTAAGGACATGTATTTACCTCATAAGCATTTTCTTCAGTCCAGAAGCCAAACTGTGAATAGGAATATATTAGACTTTAAAAGCTCACACTTGAAAGTAAGGCGTGGGTTACCTCTCAGTGACAGTTAGGAAAATTTGCTCAGCTTCTGGGCAAATATGTCCTGCCTTTTCCCTACTCTGGGCCTCTTCTAATCTAATGTATTGGATTAAATGCCCTAGGATTCACAGCTACTGTCCATCACCATATATAAAGGAAAGTGAAGTAGCGCCATATGCCTGACAACAAAATTTAGAAGGATTACAGAAATTCTCCTTCACTCCCATTGCACAGGGCCATCAGACAGCATGCATTAGAAATAGGTGGTGATCTACAGGTCAGATTTCTGGCTAGAATAATCTGATCTGTTTTGTTATGAGGCACTAGAGAGGAGAATGGAGGAAAAAAATCAATGATCGGCCTAGTTTATGATCTATATCCACTGAAGCCTTTCTCTTGTGGCTAGTTGGTAAATGCACTCTTGAAGGAAAAGGGATTTACCATCTCTGCAACTGAAAAAAAATCATTTTGTTATATTAGGAATTCATACACCCAGGCAAATTAGCCCATGTACTGTTTCAACGGAGAGCAAGTAATGAACATGAGCAGGTTGCATTTACAGGTAGTGCTTAGCCTATGACCTATGATTCAGCAACTGTTAAGTTATATAGGTACTGAATGAATGGAGGTTACGATTGATCTTTAGAGTTCCAGTCAGCCCAGCACCCTTCCATCATGCAATCGCAATCTGGGCATTTGGCAACCAGTTTACACTTATAACCCATTGCAGGGACCCACAATCATGTGATCATCATTTGCAACCTTGATTCCAGAAAATCAATGGCAAAGGTGGTAGGGAAGGTCTTGATTTATTAGGGTAAATCTTCCCCATGCATACATCCCCCCCAGCCCTCTGTGCTTGTTCTGTTGTTGCTCATCTCGGTGCACACTCATGTAACCTTCCCTGACCCTCAACTTACCCTCCCCAACCCACATTACACCCTTGCGCATTTTACCTGACCCTCATTGTATCTCCTGAGCATTTCCTCTCCCACACTGGCAGGAGTCAGTTACCTCCTGCTGGCCTGGAATTTGATACTTCTTACTGACTTCCTCGCTAAATTTGGTTGTGGGAAGGCAGCAGGAAGTTGCCTCTTCTAATAATTATAGGATTCTGTTAACATGGCAACCATCCCTTGATCTGACATCATAAATCTTTGGTTTGATATTGGACTGCTCAATTTGGAAACTTGCCATGCTCAGCTATATCTTATCTACAATTAATCCAATTAATAGTTTCTCACCACCTTGCTGTTGGGATTTATACATGCAAACCTCCCTCTTAATACGACATATGCCTAGGAATTGTACCTGGGTTCTGAAGGGGTATTATAAAATCCAGAATGTGAAAAACAGCTGGACAAATCCTTTGGAATAAAGGACCTCCTATCTCCCATAATAGCTGCCCAACCTGTTTGATCTAGCAGGGTTGGCACACTCCAGGTTCCATCAACTAAACAATGCCACCTTATCAAGAGCCTGGAAGTGCACCTTCTCTGTAGCAGTGCCTGACCTCTAGAACAGAGGTCTCCAACCGTGGCAACTTTAAGACTTGTGGACTTCAACTCCCAGAATTCTCCAGCCAGCTATGCTATGCTATGCTGGCTGGAGAATTCTGGGAGTTGAAGTCCACAAGTCTTAAAGTTGCCAAGGTTGGAGACCACTGCTCTGGAAGGAGGTCTCTTCCCCACCCCCCCCCCAAAATTGAACAGCTGGGATTCAAAAGAGATTTAAAGATGTAGTGCTTGAGAACTTGGCCTTTGGAGAGGAAGACCGATCCCCCTTTCTTCTTTATTTCCCCATTACCATTATTGTCCTTTGTCTGTGCTCTTTTATGTTTTTGGTATCCTTTGTTTTTTAAAATATGTTTTAACAATTGTAAGCCACCCAGAGTTGCTTTATAATATGTATGGGAGATGCTCAGAAAAATGCAAAGTAGCTTTGCATACAAACTGGGAGCAGCTTTGAAAGGATGTGAGCTTGGAAACAGATGTGAGCAAGAACCAAATCTTACAAAATCACATGCAAACAGTCTGGAAGTAGGGTTAATCTGCTAGCCAAACAAGAGACAGGTGGAAATAATTTCTGTGCCCAAAACAGAATAGCTTCAAGACTGTTATATCATGCAGGCAGAAAAAAAAAGACAAGAATCTGAACTAGAAATAGCACTTGCATTTACTACACAGCACTAACTGCACTAATCATTTGGAATGATTCTATATAAATCTCCATAAATCTTTAAATCATATCAAATCTTTATTACAGTCATAGACTAGCATACAGAAAGTGGGTATGGTCATTAAAGAATCATAAAGAATAACTAAAAATGTAAACAATTATGAAAAAGTTAGGATATATAAAAGATATGTAAATTAAAAATTGTCAGTATATATAATAAGTAAGAATCTAAAAGAAGGGATAAGAGCACTAGCCTGGTATAAAGAATCCCAAAATATGAAAGTTACAACACAGTTTAATATGGCAAACCAGGTATTCATTAAATCTAATTTATAGCATAGGTATCATCTGATGAATTTTTGGTGCTGCTGCATAGAACTTGGTAACATAGGATGTTGTGGCAAGGTTGGTATCTGAAAGCAGCTGGGTGAGGTCGAATTGACTTCCTGTACTGGGTATTTTTGTAGTAAGGATGAGATGAGACCAGTACGAAAGTCTCTGTAATGCAGACACATGCTCTGTTGTTTCTGTATGCCCAAAGTCACAGAGGCATTGTCTGTCGAGGTAAGGAATCTTCATATATTGACCTTCGAGGATTACTAAGTAACATGCCAGAGTAAAGGCCCATTGAGTTTAATTACTCAAGTTTAGTTAGGTATACCATCAGGGGTAGGATTCAAAAATCCCAGCAACGGGTTTGCTGCCCAGTTGCTGGGTGGGCATGGCCATGGTGCGTGTGACCTACCAGAACTTCTGGGAGGGCCGTTTTTCACCTTCCCAAGGTCCGGAGGTTTCCCTCAAGCCTCTGGCAGGGCGAAGGGTCGTTGGTTCTTACCTGATATGACCTTTGTCTTTGGGTGGAGATAACATGCAAGATTGGGTAATCAGTCACCACTTGCTGATTGGAGTGACTCTATCAAATCTTTGAGGACACTCCCCCTGTTGCTAGGGACATCTCAGAAATTGGCGAAGGAATAGTGCAGACTGATGGTGCTCCTGTAACAATAACATGCTCCATTAGATTTGGAATGGACCAAAACCGGGTGGGACTGAATGCTATCTCCACCCAAAGAGAAAGGTCGTATCAGGTAAGAACCAAGAACCCTTCTCCATTGTGGTGGAGATAGCATTCAGGATTGGGACATACCAAAGCTGGCTGTCCAGCAGGCCAGTGGGCCTAGTGCAGTCCGAATCCCCTAGATAGGGTGGACCTTTTGAAGAACTCTCCGTCCAACAGTTGCCTCAGCAGAAGCAAAAGAGTACAGCTTATAGTGTCTGATGAACAGAAAATGGGAGGCCCAGGAAGCTACCCTGCAAATCTCCTCCAGAGATGCCTGAGTGGCCCACACCGTCGACGTGGCCGCACTTCTTGTTGAGTGTGCTGTTATTCTTGGAGGAACTGCAAGTCCTTGGGTTTAGTAGGCTTATCCATCTCCCCACAGTCGTTGGAGTAACCTTGCAGCCCATAGTAGAAGGTTGAAAGGAAATAAAGAGGGATTCCGACCTCCTGAAGGGAGATGTCCTCTTAACTTGAATCCGCAAGGCCCACCGAATGTCCAGAGTGTGCCATCTTCTTTCTAACGCATGCACAGAATGCGGGCAAAAAATCAGGTAAAATTAGTTCCTGGGCTCTGTGGAACCACGAGTTCACCTTTGGCATGAGCAAAGGGTCTAGTCTTATCACAACTCGGTTGGTGTGAAACACACAAAGGTCTTTCCTGACAGATAAAGCTGCCAAGTCCGAAATCCTTCTGGCAGAAGTAATTGCTACTAGGAAGGCCACCTTGCAACACAAAAACTGCAGGGAAATGGATCTCAGTGGTTCAAAGGGGCCTCGGTCAGGATGTCCTTATCCTTGGCGCAGGGATGACATCTGCTATAACCATTTTTTCAGAAAACAATGGGTCATTGGGGTCTTCTGAAGGGTCTGTAGGCTCCTGTGGTTCAGGAACCAAACCCTGCCCTGTGGCTTTTTTAGCCTTGAAGAGGAGCAACTTGAATATGGCCGGCTGGAATAGACCTGGCATAGATTTGGTCAGAATTGTTCAGGCCTTCATCATCAGAGTAATTTCTATCCATCAGTTGCCCACTGTCAGATAGGGTGGAGTGGGAGCTTTCAGCATGAGCCTAGGACCCTGATCCTGAATACAGCGAAAGATCATCCTCATGATGAGACCTGTGTCTCCTACTACGTCTTAATAATGAAATTGATGAAGCTTCTGAAGGCAAGCGCCTGGTCTGATACCCCTTGCTTTACTGCCTCAGCTAAAAGAGCCTGCATATTAATTTGGAATTCAGGCTCTTAGCCCAACTTGTCTAATTCCAGCTGACAAGGGAGTAAACGTGGCCTCAGGGGCCAGTCTGGATCTCTGGACTGAAACTGGAAGTTGCCCTGTTGCTGGGCAGATTGAAAAGAAATTCCTAATCTCAAAGGCTTAAAGGGACTCTTGCAGCAAATCATGCTCTGCAGCTCCCCTGTGACAATTTCTGTTACTACATTCCTATCTGTATGCAGCTGCCTATCTCCTCTTAATAACGGTCGCTCCTCATTTAGGTGGGAAACTGTGCTGGGCGCCATTTCTGAAGTATTTTGGGCTGCTTCTTTTCCTCTAGCCCACAACATGTCCAGAGCCTTGTCTCTACGGCGCTCGTCCCGTTCAGCTGCCTTGGAGCTCTTTCGAGCCCCTGCCACCTTGTCCCTTGACTTGGAGCTACTAGATGAAGACAACTGGTCTGGAGCTGCGGGGCTGAGAGAGCGTGACGACCTGCGAGCCATCTCCTCCACTCTCCTAATCATGCAGCTAGAGTTCTGTGGTAATTCTACCATTTTCTATCCTGACGTTTTAAAACTGGAGTTTCCACAAATTTTAACTATGGCTTCCCTAGCTCTGCACTAGCAAAACGCTACTCTAGCTACCTTACTTGTTAGGCTGTAAAGGATTTCTGCCTTCGCTGCTATCTTTTGCCCTGTTAAACGCTGCCGCGGTAAACCAAGGCATCTGCAGCGGCTGTTTCAAGCCGCAGAGAACCTTCCCAAGCCAAAATGTGGGGAAACAGTGTGGAAGGTATAGCTACATACCTTCCACTCAACAGTGTGGAAGGTATAGCTAAAATACCTCAATACAGTGTAGTTCTGCCCTGAGCCGATCCGCTTTCCAATGGTCTGGACTGAAGCCCTGACCGCGCTGTTTTTGACAGCTGTCAAACAAGTAGACCGGTTCTCAGTTGAAATAGTATTCAAGATTGGTGATTTTTTCTCTAATTTTCTAATTGAACCGATTTAAATTTGGTTCTTTTTAGGAGCAGAAATTAACATGTTGTCCAGCTAGCTAAGGGCCTTGGTGGTGCTGGCTGTTAATCATCTAGCACTTAGTGCAAGCTGCCTGCAATTAGTTCAGGTTCGAATCCCACCAGGCTCAAGGTTGACTCATCCTTCCATCCTCTCGGGGTAGATAAATTGAGGACCCAAGAATTGTTGGGGGCAATAAGCTGACCTTGTGAAAATGCCGCTTGGGGGGGCCAAAAGCCCTAGTAATAAGCAGGCATATACAATGGAATGAAGGCTATTGCCGAGCACTTAGTATGGTGCTCCATAGACTGTAAGCCGCCCTGAGTCTCCAGAGAAGGGCAGCATATAAATGTAATTAAAATAAATAAATAAAATAAATAGCTGGCTAAGTCAATTTCTGGGACGTCCCTAGCAACAGGGGGAATGTCCTCAAAGATTGACAGACTCAGTCCAATCAGAAAACAGTGACTGATTACCCAATCCTGAATGCTATCTTCACCACAATGGAGGAAAATGGCCTTCCCGAGGTTCTGGAGGTCCCCCGGAAGCATAAACAGGCCTGTTTTGTGACTTTTGGTACTTCCAGTAGGATCGTTTTTCACCTTCCCAAGGGTCTGGAGGCTTACCTCAGGCCTCTGGGAGGGCAAAAACGGCCTCCTCCGGGCTCTGGGGACCCTCCAGAACTGGAAACAGGTCTGTTTCATGACTTCTGGAAGGCCTGTGTTTTCCCCCTCCCAGAGCCTCCGTGCTGACCCTGTACTTACCTGCATTGAAAATGGGCCGCGTGGAGACTCTTGGGAGGGGAGGGGTGGGCAGGGGCCAGCCAGTCAGTTCAAATACTGGTTCGGCAAATCAGATACAATTTAACATCCAGTTCGCTCGAACCAGTTCGAACTGGTAGAATCCCCAGTTCTGTTATACCATGGGAAAGTAAAGTATCTGTTACATTTATTGGCAATGAAGACTGGGGTCCTGGCCAGATCCAATTGATACTCTGTATCTGCTTTTTAGTAAGTGCTTTGGTGTGATCATATACAATGCAATGTAAAATGGCCCCTAAAGTATATGCTAGTTTTAATTCAATGTGTGAGAAATCTTGCCTGCTTAATTCAAAGAATGTCTCAAATCCAAGAAAATCATGTTATTAATGGGAGAAAGGGAATGTCTGATTTTTAAAATGCAAAAATAAAAAGTCTTTTACTCCCAGATATATATTTCAAGCTGTAGCACATGTTGACAGCTTCAATTCAAGGCATAATTTTTTACACATCACATATTTCCATATGCATTCCAAGAATTACATTGATTTTCCCTTCCATTGCTCAAGAATCATGCTTTTGTAGCCAAAGCTCCACCTCATTCCTGCCAAGGGAAGCAATCAGCCAGTTTCCTTCAGCTGGCCTTGCAAGGGCAAGCACATTGTATTACCATATGTTAACTATTGATAATCTTATACGTCATATCTCCCACCCAACATTGGAAAGTTCTAGCTTTTCAGCACTTGATGTTCTTACACACATCAGGAGAGCGAACAAGAATTCCCATTAATTCACAATTGTTTTCATTATCAGTCCATCTTTTCCCTTACACATGATCAGATCACATGTTTCTAGATTCAAGGCTCTATTTGCCAATCGGTACATTTTATTATTATATTTTCCAATCAGTATGCACACTAGTTAGAACATATGAAGTTAAGCAGTGCCCTGCTGGATTAGACCTGGGTCTATCTAGTGAGCAATTTCTTCTCACAGTGGCCCCACTAAGTACACAAGGAACACAACTCCCCAGCATATGATTGTCAGTGGCAGTCATACTGCCATCAAATACCGCTGATTCACTGAATTTTATGAATAGGTCCATTTTAAAAAATCCGGTAAGCTGATAGCCGCACCCTATCTCTGATTGTGAAGTGCAAAGTTTAATTACATGTTGTGGAAAAGAAAATCTCTTTTGTCTGTCCTCATTCTTCCAGATTGAATTTCATTGGGTGACCTCTGATTCTAGTATTTTGGGAAGGGAAAAATGGTGTATCCTTTTCTGCTTCATACACACAATGTATAATTCTGTACACCCTCAATCAGGTCCTCATTCTTTCACCATCTTTCTAAAATAAAGCCCCCCAATTGTCAAAACCTTCCCTCATATGGAAGTCCTCCAGTTCATCTTAATTGCCGCCCTCCTCTGAACTTTCTCTAGCTCCAATTACATCCTATGGCAAAATTCCAGAAAGGTTCAGGAAATGCACCGAACAGGATAAAATAATGTAAACCAAATCCCAAAGGTGCTTTTTTTCAAGAGGCAACTGGACTTTTTGGTTTTTCTTTGTTCTATTTTCATCTTTCAGGATTTGAGCCATTGTTTTAAATTATCTTAAATTTGCTGTTTCCAATAAAAAAGATTAGTTGTATTTATAGTCTATTAAAATTAATGAGTTACGGTAATGTAATGCAGAGACCAATGTAACTATTAATTTCAATGGAAATCAAGTTCAATTACCTTTCTCGTACTGGGATATTTTACTGTTTCTTCCATATTGTGATTAGCAAGCCTAGAATAGGTTACAAACTTTATTTGTGTGATTTCTTATATATACTCTGTTAATTTAATTCAGTGTAATTAATAATAATTCTTTTGTATGGTATGTACCTTTTAAAAATAAAACCTGCCATCTATCTCTGAGTACTGAAGATCAGACATTCAGGAAAAATGCACTTTCATTAGTAATGATAATAACATTTTCCTGACTAATAAATTGTGATTTGAAGAGGTCAGTCATTGGCTCTTTAAAACCATTTATGGGTTCATCTGTCATAACTAAAAGAAAAATCACTTTTAATCATTTTGGATAGGTTTATCTAGGTTTGGGAAGCCCAGATCTTGGCTAATTTGGGTCCCAACAGGAAACCAATTCAGAGAAAAGAATACAAACACAAAACTAGGAAAGGAATTTTGTAATTAAAATACAAAGTCACAAATAACATTTATTCATATCCATACTGAATAGTTTGATACTGAAGCAATGAGCTGAGTCCGAGTGAAGAACTGGGGACTATTACCAGGGGGCATGTCCTCAGAATTCAACTTGGTCTGTAGAGCAACAAGGCTAAAGACTACCCAGCCTGGATTCTCCAGTCAACTCAAAGCAGAAGAAGCCAACTAAATGTTACAAGTCCAGCTGATACATCTCACTAAGAAAATAATGAAATATAATAATTACTACAGGTAGTATTTATTGTATTTTCATAACATTCCAAAAGTAGGGATTGGAAGACTTGAAATCACACAAAATATTATTATTCAAGTTCTGGAATATTTAAAGAGGTTTGTAAGCAGAAAAAGAGATAAATAAGAAAGCAATCTGTACAAAAACCAATTTTTCTTGATGTCTAACAAGTGAGCTCTCCTCATGCAGTGATTCTGAAAACTAAAGTCCTATCCACTTCAGCAACTTAAAAGGCATTTATTTAAGTACTATACATGTTATTATTAATGGGGTATGAAACCATTACAGATAAAATTCTCTCTGAATCTTAAAGACGTCAAAATTCAACCTGAGTGAAAGTCTTATTAGTGACTGGTAAACTTTTATTTCTAGGAAATGGGAAAATCATGGTCATCAAGATGAGTAGTTTGCAATCCCCAACTCTCCCACTTTTTTGCAGACAAAGTGAGTAGCACAATTAGTGATATCAAAATGAAGCTACATTATTTATCCATGTTTTTCTTTAATAAAGACCAATCGAACATCACTAAGCATAAAGGTAAATTAACTCTTTGAAAAATCTTAAATGCAAACCAGAGTCCTGTTTCCAAGATCCTGGATGAGCCACCAAGGTAACTTTCACTATGAAAAAGACAAAAGGAAAACAAGAAGACAAAAAGAATTTAGCTCAAGCATCCCAATAATAATGAAGTCAAGTGATAAAAACAGGCTACTCAGAAAAGCAAAGGAGATATTTAGGGCCAGGAGACTCTAAGAGTTGCAAATATAATAGTTGTCACTGCAGTTTCTCTAAATCTTAGGGAAAATTTGGTCATATTGCAAGAATAAACTGTTGTGGTCAAACTGATTGCGGCGAGTGAAAACAAAAATAGACAAATTGATGAATTTACAAAAAAAATATCAGCATACAGCATATTAGATTATGGCTTATGTATATCAATTTATTTTTGAGCTTGTTTACATGCCTATTATTTAGGAATAAAAAAATTGTATTTCATATTTTTACGTTGATCTATAAAAATAGATAAAACACACTCCTACAACAGCGCTTAAAAGCTGCAGTCACAAGGACCAGACAAAAAGAAATAAACATTCCTCATTTTTCAAACAGACAGTTGGTAACATGGGGCCAGTAATGCTGTTAACAACGCAGATGGAGCCATATCAGAGCTCAGACACAGGTGAGCTTCCACACAATTACTTAAGACAGAAAGTCTTTCAATTACATTTACAAGGCTATTAAGCAAATTGGGTTTGCACAGGCGAAGGTAAGCATCACAAGAAAAAGGCTTTAAGAAAAATAGATACAATACGTCCATGAATTATGCAAGCAGATGCTGGAAATTATTTTCCTGCTGAAAGCTAGACTCTGTTATTATGGAGCAAAATAGGCCAAGCAACAAGTTTAACCTTCAGCTAAATCATTAATTTACCTAATATCTAATGCTTCATAGTGTTACAAACTTCACACTTATATGAATCAACAATAGAACACCTGATACAAAATTAGAAGAAAATGTTGACAGAATGAAATATGAACACAGTGAAATCTGAAATGGACAATGAAAGGAGAACCATAAACAAGAGAATCTTGGGAATGACACATGAGAGTTATTGTCCACAGTTGAACAATACCGTGGTGGTAAATGATCATGAAGATTTGAATGCAAGCAAATTATCAAGCCTAGGCAAATCCTTCAAAGGGACACCATAATGATAACACCATGATCATAACAGGAGACCTTACTCTTTCCTGTTAAACCTGATGGAAACCATTTCCTATACTTCTATACCTATCCAATCTAGGAAGCCCTGAAAGCAACCATACCAAACTTTCAGACAGGGCAACCATCTCAACAGTTTAAGCAGTTCTACATTTATGGCAGTAAAGGATTTACACAGTCTTAAAGTTATTCCTAGGCCCGTGTCACCATATGGGACACTGAACAGATAACAGACATAACAGGAGGTTTACTACTGGACAATGCTAACACAGTTACAGAGTATATTTGTAACAGACGCCTCAAGGAGTTAGAAATAACTATGATGAAGTAGAAATTTTAGCTGAACTACAAATACAAGTTCATCTTTCTCATAGCAACATTGGAAAAATCTCCAGATAGATTTGATAGATATCATGAGCAACTTTATATCCATTAAGAACATTATCTGTGGAAAAATTCAAATGTTACAATTAGAGCATAATATAACACAAGTGATTTGACTTTCTGTGAACATGACAGGAGAAAATTGAGCATTACTTCTATGTTAATCCTATGCATACTTTAACATTAACCTCTTGCTTATGTGCTACAGAAACAGCACAGAAAACAGGTAAAATCACCTGCAAAATTCTCTTTTGACAGTATTTTGAATCCTAGCATCCTATGACTAGTTACTCCTGAAACAAAAGAAGTTTTTATAGCTATTTTTAGTTAAAAGATTGTGTCAACAATTGGAAGCAAACAACTTTCTCAATTACTACCAGCTAGGAAGATTTTCATGTTAATTTAAAAAATATGGCAGGAAAAATTAATCCTGTTCCACCCACACATTCACCAATGATGGCTAGAACCCTGAATCTATTTTCCCCCCACAAAAAATCAGAGATATAAACAAAGGAGAAAATGGTAGGAAAATGTAAAAGAAAAAATTAAACTGTTGCAGGATTCAGTGTTTTGTATTTGGAAATGTTGAACAAGTGGCTTAATGCGATTAACTGTGCTAGATAATTCCAAGGTTCTGGAGGACTCAAATATTCTTTTAGCTTTAATTCAGGAGATGTTATGAAAAAATAAAATTAGAATGTGATCTGTTAGAAACTAGTGGGAAACAAGCTATTAATTGCCCAGACCCCTATAAGCTGGCATCAGGAACTAACAGTGCTTAACAGGTTGGACAAAGTGATTAATTATAGTATTTACCAATGCTTAGACGCTATGAGTGCTATTCTGTGGCAATATAATACCTACATTTTATCACACAGCCAGGTTAGCCAGCAGGGAACAATATTATATTAATATAACGTTACTGTATCTTCAAAGCACATAAACCACCTAGTTTTTCTACGATTATAGCATATAATATGCTATTAAATACAATTCATGAGAAATAGATTGCTAAGCACTACCCTATATAAGGAAACTGATAATCTGTATATTTGATTCTGATTAGTATTTTGAAGTATTACAATTGAACAGAATTGAAATATACACATGCTGGTTGTTAAGTGGATCATCGGGATTTTTACAACCTTTTGGCACAGTTAAGCAAATATCGCTATCATTAAGTACTTTCTAAAACACTGAAGTGAAAGCTGACTTCAACTTATTCATTATTAGGCAACATTCATTTTATTTCAATTATTTTAAAATTCTGCATATTTTGTAATTTAAAGAAAACACCTAGGGTATGAATCTATCCATCTGTCTTTTTGTATGTATGTGTATGTATTTATGTATACACAAACACACACGTATAGAACAGCCTGCATTACAACAGCTTTGACTATGTCAAATATAGTCCCATAAACTCCCTAAACAACTGATACAACAGCAGAAGAAGCAGTTGTCATTCCTTTTATGGGGATATACTTCCTAGAAAGAAATACTCACCCGTTTTCATTTGTTTGTGACACCCTTGTGCAGTTCCCTGTGAGAAACTACAAAATATTAGCTGCTATAAAAGCAGCTTCATATTTCTCCTGTATTGAGGCAATTTGAGTAGAAATCCCCATTGTGATCACTTAGTTTTTTAAAAAAAAACTACAAAGATTAAGAGGTCAATAATAATATCCATTATATATTCCTATCATTGTCCCAAAGTGGCTACTCTTATGTGTGCTTAAATATTATTCTTGTCTCCACTGCAGAAAAAATATCTTTGTACAATAAAATTAATCCATCTCTCAAAACTTATTTGATTTTGGTTTAGAGAAAATTGCAAGGATATACTACAGTACTATAAGAATGCTATAAGAATAAAAGAAATTTTATTTGTGAGTTCATGGCACTTTGAGGGATATGCCCTGCAATCACAGCATCTGCTAAGATGGAAACATCTTGCAGAAGATATATGTAAGTACCCAGAAGTCCCGACTGGTAATACATATGACCCAGCCTCAACCACTCTGACCTGGTGGCTATAAAAATATTTTCCTTCTGAATGAAAAAGTATGTTGAACTTGTTTATTATTTTAAAATAAGCATCAAAAACACATTATATGTATATCATTTATTACTTCAGGGCAACAGACTATAACGACAGATATCAATATTTCCATTCATCAACTCAGACAGTTTTTAAAGATTGGAATGAAAAAAACACATAGTAAAAGCCACCACATTTCTTTTTCTTTTTCCTCTTTTTTAAAGAGACCATTCATTAATGTAGGACATTATTTTCCATTTGGAAGTCTGGGAAGGTGCCACAAGCTGTCACTCTCTTTATTGAGAATCTTTATTCCATTAATTACTAGATGCTAATGTTCACTTTTCTTGTTTGTATAAGTCATATTTTGCCAACTGCCAAGCAAAGGCTTGCTCAAAACATGGAAATAAGTGAATCAGAGGAATGACCTAGGCTAAAAAAAAAAATAAGAGGGGCAGGGTTGAGAACAGTATGCTTCAAACCAACTTTTTGGTTCAGGAACAGATTTTCTGCTACAATTATTAATACGGCAAAGCACTTTGAAGGGATACTGTGAGAACATCTACTTGAAGACATTTGTTGGAAGAGTTGACAGAGCTACTTTCCCAAGTTTTCTCAAAAACATATACAAGTGCAAGTATGGTTGCTTAACTTTTCTGTCAGTTCTAGTGATAGCACTATTTATGAATGCCTATGAACATAGGCTCAACTTGGGACCTTTCAGCAGCAGGACTGAAGTTTCCAAATGATGAAGCTGTCTCATCATTGATGATGGGGAGTGCTTTGCTCACAATCATGCACTTCATACACCTACCTTTTCAAATGTTTTACCCAAACCTAGATAGCTTACATATCTTTAGGTAAAAAATCATAACTGACAACACTTAATGTGCCACATTAATTAAATCCAAGTCTCTTAATGGATCCAGAAACAAAGCCAGATTCCATTAAACAATCTTCTATCTCACCATATCACTCAAAAGACCCCTGCCCAAAGCTTTCCTAGTTATTTAGATTATTTTCATATAATTTTATGTTCTGCATCATGCTCATATCTCAAATTATGTATATTTATGACATATTTAGCAAATATAAATCAATGGGAAAATATTCTATCCAGAAGCTTCTATATAAGCTCTTGGAATTGTCTGTTTAATCATCTAATTCTGGCTATTTAAATCATCTAGACATTGGCTAAGGAATTCTGGGAGTTGAAGTCCACCCATCTTAAGGTTGCAAAGACTGATTAACATAGTGCTAGCACATGGATAGATAGCAACTCATTATTTTCACAGCATATATAGTTTCATACAAAAAAAAAAAAACCTTAACGGCTGTTCTGAACTAAACAAACGGTAGCAACTTTGTTGCTTTGCTTATTAAGGACAGCATCTAACCAAATGTGCAAATGGGCAGGACCTGAATGTGATAACATCTGAGAACCTTTATGTTATATGTGCCAATTAAACTCATTAATGCATACTAATTATGCAGTCACACATTTAAAATAAAGTAGCTCTATTTTCTACAAAAACTAGGATAATTACATTGCTATTGGAAGTATTAATGTGCATATATATTTGGAATTCACAGGGTAAATGATTTCACCTGGGAAACTATTTAAAACCCATCTTTCATAGCAATTTATGCTATATGGGACTTCAGCAATCTTGATTTCAATAAATATTCTCAAGAATGTATTTCAGAGACATTCTGAAATGCTACTTGTGCTGAATAAATTTAAGGTACCAGAAACTTACACCTTCTATTTTCCTTGATTTTAAAGGAGAACCATTCAAAAATATAACCTTACACATTTGTTGCTAAAACGTACATCTAGGATTTTCCTTCTGCCCTGCCTAATGTTAAGACAACTTTAAGAAAATACACAAACATATATGGTAGTTATGCTCCAATTATGAAAGCTACTTCTGAAGATACATTAACATCTTTAGTGAAACATCTTTCAGAAGTCTTGCAAGAGTTGGTTTCTTCAAGTTTATAGTTTAAGGATAGCAATGATGCATTTACTAAGAGTACACAAAATATTAAATTTAATTTCATATTTCTAGGAGAGGTAGAAATCTAAATTTTCCCAGGAAATTTAGACAATGGTAAGATGGATTCATTGTTTTTAGTTTTCTATAGGAAAACTTAAATTTGTTAAAATATGGAGGTAAGTGATAATTTATCTTATGTAATAGAGGAACAGTGTTCTATATGTCCCAATTTTGTGGAACAGAACAAATTGGTTTATTTGTATATTTAGGAAAACATGGACCTATACTTCTATATATGGACCAACTACATAAAAATTTAAAAAATTACAATGTACTGTCCTGAAAAACATGTTAATTATTAAATACAACAAAACAATCTCACTATTGCCTGTAAAAACTAATGGAAGGGTGGGCAATCTATGAGATGCATAAAACCCCAGGTGTGTCAAACTGGCGGCCTGTGGGCCAGATGCGTCATGCACATGCCACGTCCATCCCAGCTCCATGAAGGGGAAAAAAATGTGATATGTCACGTGACGGCAATGTGATGTGGTGAGTTTGACATCCGTGTCATAGACCATCAAAGTTATGCTCCTTAAATTCAACAACAATCTGGCAAGTAACAACATAATTTTTTTGAAAATTGAAATTTGGACTTAAATCCTAATGCTGTATTAAATTACTTCATTATGTTACTCCATCTCAAATGATGGAGACACCACTATTTTAAGAATAAACTTTTGGTCTAAAATTTAGCCTATCCTTGTCCTAAATTTACCGCATTCTCTTTTAAAATTACATTGCCTATCATCTAGCTTTTTAAAAAATAAAATGTTGTCTTAGTTACTGAAATAGTATTTCCACCAGCTTAGAAATGCTTAGACATAAATACAAAAACACTTCATATTTCTGCTGATGCTTTAGTAACAATCCACCGATATTAAACCATAGTCAACAAGGTATTATTCCTCTGTAGGTTTCCAGAAGGATGTGGCGACTGTGATTTAATTTCTTTCAGTGGATGTTACTAAAGCATAAGGAGAAATAAGCTGCCATTCACTTAAATGATACTTATATAGGAAAACATTTGGTCAGAGTTTGAATCGCAGAATCAAAGGGGTTGGAAGGGACCTCAGAGGTCTCCTAGGCCAACTGACTCTAAAAGTAAAACTATGAATTTTGCCTGTATTCAACCAGATTTAGCAAAGTAATGTGCAATATGCCATCACTTTAATCTTGTGGCATCATTCTGTTCATCTCATTTATAGGAGTGGTTCAACTGGATTAAGACTTCATTGACTAAATATTTTCCACTAGAGATCATTGAAATGCTGGCAGACTTTTTCAAGTCAGCAAGAATCCTCACAGAACATTATTTCAGAGCATTCATTCAGTAGCCAATTTTATTGCTGATTTGCGAAGAAAAAATAGGGCATAAGAGGGCATAATTAGCTTCACTTGTAATGGATTCAGTATAGTTATAATATGGGCTGATAGGAAGCCTATGGGGTTGTCTAATTGATTTCAGGATATTGTTCTTTACAGATAAAAAAGTGTATATGTTGCAGGTTGGAGTAACTGGTAGGGGATACTACAAGCCCATATGGAAGTAATCAAGCGCAAGAGTAGCAGCTGCGGCCAATAACAGTCACCTGCAGTTGAGAGACACGGAGGTTTAGGATTGGTTTTTAATGCTAATTTCCCTCCAAAACAATGCACTAGAAAGAGCAGAAAAACAGACGAGACAGGATGAATAGAGACCTATCAGAACAATGGTTGCACCTGGTGTTAGGAGCAGAGGAACAGAGCTGGCATGCGTTAACAGCATAGAACACATCTGTTACCCTCCACAAGTTGCCCATCCCCCTTTCCTTCCCTACCAGCCATACAAGATCCTTAAACATTCACAGTTTCTGCTGTTCAGCAACAAGTTTGAGTACTTTCAAAGCTCCTTAGCCTGCCACAGCTCCCTAGAAGGAGTTGACACTGTCACAATCAATCTCATAGAACAGAAAAAACCTTAGTGAAACCATGAACGTCAAGTAATAAAAGGGCCTGAAAGTCTGCAAATGAAGAGCCTATTACTTTTTGGGGGCATATGAGCCATTTAGTATTATGCAGGTTCTAGCTTGCAGAAGTAACCATGGTTTGTACATCTGCCCTCCTGAGAACTATTTATTCTCTATAGCAAGAGTGATCCACTTCCCGAGATAAGTTATGACCTGGTTCTTCTGGAACATTTTGGAAATGTAACAATTAAAGTGAAAATGGGGCCAAATATATTTCTTCTGTTATTGTTATTCTGTAAAAAAATAAAGAGCATCATCTAAGTTTGTTTGAATGAAGCAGTTTTACAAATCTTATATTTCATTTGTCCAATATTTGTATCTTACTTAGCATTTCCAATGCAGCTCAGAGCAGAGGGTTTGGAATTCTGATACCAAAACACTTAAGGCAGGTCTATCAAACTGGCGGCCTGTGGGCCAGATGCGTCACATGCAGGCCACGCCCACCCCAGCTCTGCAAAAGCAAACAACATCATGATACGTGTCACATGACACAATTGAGTTTGACACCTGTGACCTTAAGTATACAGCCACTAATAAGAAGTGATGAAATTTCTCAAAATAAAATTCTTAATTTGGTTGTATTTGTAAAAATCTTATTAGCACTGTGGGGGAAAATTCATGAATAGCAGCATTAATATTCTAAGCACTAGTGCATCACAGAACTGGAAGTTTTCCAAGTCTATGGATATACGGTTTCAAATTTTTTTACTCTGACAGCTATGATAACAATATCAAAACAAAATTCAACCTATTACTCCATGTTTATCCTCTCATTTTCCCAAATGGTCCAGAATATTCTACAAACTAATGCATGAAATGCCTTGAATTTAAAATAGATTCACACTAATGAAAATGTCTAAAAAGGAACTGGTTGGTTAAATATGATTATGATCAGAATATCTTTCACTTTTAAGGTACCATCTTTGCAAGATATAATTACACTAAATATGGTGAATATTTTGGAGTCACTGTACAGATTCTGAAAGCATCTATTCTAGAAGGTCTATTCTAAATTATATAGGTAGCTCTTAACTTATTATCAATTGAGAGCAAAATTTTCATCATTAAGCAATGTGGTTGTTAACCACATTGAGTCTGATTTTATGGCTTTTTTTAACCACTGTTGTTAAGCAAATTTGGGTTCCCCCATTGACTTTGCTTGTCAGAAGTCAGCTTGAAATGTTGCAAATACATGCCAGCTGTCAAGCACCCGAATCACAATCATCTGACCATGGGGATGGTGCAACAGTCACAACTGTGAGAGCTGGAGAGCCTTCATTTTTTCAATGCTGTTGTAAATTCAAACAGTTGCTAAATGAATAGTTGTAAGTTGTAAAGGATCAGAACATACCATAATTTTGGAATTTTACAGGATCTTTTCTGGTGGTCAACGAAGTGTTCAATATAAATTCAATTAAATTTCATTATGCCACTCAACTATGCACAAAAATACAACTCATTAGAAAAGGTCCAGATTAATTTTCTAAGAATTTTATAAGTAAAAACCTAGGATCTCTCAAGTGCAGTGACAGACATGCAGATGTAATAAAGATAAACTGAGGTAAATAATCATTTAGATTCTTCACTTTTAAATTCTGGTTGAAATCATTACTACTTTTAGTGGAGTTACTATCCACAATTCCACAGGATAATTTTCAATGTTTTTGGAAAAGGACCTTGAAGAGTACTTTATAGTTTATGAGGTTTGCCCTAAAATTGATGATTCTTAATGAGATACCACAAATCTAAGGGGATGGTTAGACAAGTCTGGGATATAACTTTTTAAAAAAAGGTAAAGATGTCTAGTACACTTTTTTGAATTTAAGTAAAAAGCATAGTCCAGCACATTGTTTTTCAAATCTTAAAATCCTTAACAGATGAAGACTTTCTCAATGGTTACCTCATAAACTTTTATTATGAGGACCCAGATTGTTGGGGGCAATATGCTGACTCTGTAACCGCTTAGAAGGGCTGTAAAGCACTGTGAAATGGTATATAAATCTAAGTGCCATTGCTATTATGACAAACCTGAAGAGCCTTGTTTGATTCCACTGAAGGCCATATTCAAAGTCACTGTGCCTGTGTAGTGCAGATGAAAGAAAACAAGTTCATTTGAAAAGTACTCTGAAGATCAGAAATTATAGGTCTAATAGTAACTGGTTTTATATTCCACAATTAAGGTTACCCTCCATGAAAAAATCAGCAGTACCCACCATGTAAGAATGGTTGGTGAAATTAACATAACTTGCTGAGATGCCAAACTAACTTTTGATTTTGTGGCTTATGACTTTATTTGTATTTACTATAGCTTTTTCTTCAAATGTACTTACATATGTAAAATCCTTTAATAAAAAACTATTTTTAAAAAATAATAAGCTTTTCAGTTATTATTTACCGCTTCCAGATAGTAGCCTGCTATTCATGACCCTAAACTGGTAAAGAATACTCTAAACACCAACCTGTTTCCAGAAGTTGAGGAAAACTGCACACTTGTAGCTTTTCTGCTGTTATCATTAGAAGACACCAATAAAAATAAATGGAACTGTTTAAATATCACTGTCCTCTATGAATAAGGTGCAAGAGAAAGCAAAACGAAACATTTTCATCCTGACATTTGAGTAACTGAATTGTTTTTAATCAGGTTTAAGAAGCAACAGCTAAAAATTTGGTTATTCTCCAGATACCTTGAATTTTTTATAAACTCTTTTCATGCTACCTGTTTGCATACCTTGGCAGAGATATTTGTTTCCATGAACTCAATGGGACATAGCACTTTTAGCAGAATTGCTAACTGAAGTCTTGTGTTGCGATTTGCCTTTTACTATTTTGTAGGATATCTTGTACTATGCCACAAAACCAGATTGGTTCTCTAATAAACCTACTCCTTTCCATTTACATAGAATACAGCAATAATATTCTGTATTTATTTATATATTGAATATAGGTTGGTATATTCATGAAAGCATCATTATACAATGGTTATTTCCTTTTATTATACACATTTGTTCTCTATATCTGTTTTTCCCCCAGATTTGCATAGCCCATCAACTCTGGAAAACATTGAAGCTGGGAAAAAAGAACAAATATGCATTTGTTATCGCTAAAGTTATCGCTTTAACTTTAGTCAAGGATCACTGCTGGCTAAATATCATAGTATCACTATTAAATAACAACCTCCTCTCCCTACATCCAGTCTATTACTCTCTTCAAGGCAAGCTCTATCATTTATCATGGCAATTTATACTCACATTCTCCTCTCAAATTCAGCTGATATTGTAATTTGTTGGTTTTTTTGGTGTTCCTTGGAAACATTTATTTTCATGTGTTATGTACAAGAATGTTCAAAAACTTTAGATTCTTTCTCAATATTCTATAGTTATTAATCTTGTGATATTAAATTAATGATAGTTCCCCTTTTCAGGTATTTTTCCCTTCTGTCCTCATCTGTATTTACTTCTTGTTCTCTGTCTCATGTCTTACTTAGCATTCTCTACTTTTTTGTGGTATCTCAGACTTTGAAATCCTATTTTAAAAATATACAGTATAATGGACAATATATATGGCTACTTCCAAGTCTGTCCTTCTCGTATATTTGTTTTTATCTTTACTTTGTTTCAATTAAAGAAAAACAAGCTTTAATTGTATTTTAACCATAGTATTATATAGAACTGAAACTGAATAAATTCTAGGAATGCTGAATATGATGAATTGTGGCATAATTACTGACAATTTTAGGGGAAAAATAACTGCTTTAACTGGACCACTTAAAAGAAACAATAATAACAAATGCCTAGCTGTTGCATTTGTTTTGCATCAGTATGTCACTACAATTGCTACCTTCATTGCTAAATATGACATTATGCTACTATAATAAGATGCCTCAAATTAAGAAAATTGATCATAAGCAACTAAATGTACCAGAGGGTCTTCAATTTATCATTTTTCATCTAAGGAAAGACTCATTATTTTGCTAGAAAACACAGAGAAGAATGAAACAGAATAAACTTGTCTTGGATGTTTGTGTGTGTATCATGGGCAACTCTATCAGTTGCCTTTTAAATCCAATATGTACAAAGCCAGTAACATAAGCATAACAACCTGTAAAGTGAAACATTAAGTTACAATTATTTTAATAAAAGCCAACTCACTAGATTTCAAAGTTATTGCAGCATAATGAGCCATGACTATCTATCTATCTATCTATCTATCTATCTATCTATCTATCTATCTATCTATCTATCTATCTATCCATCCATCCATCATTTCTTATGTGAAATACACACACACATACACACACACGAGGGAGAAGGGTGGTTAAGAAATATGAAATATTAATAAACAAATGCATCACAAAATAATCAAACAGTTTTGAAGACAATAGAGTTTGGAAAGCTAGCATCCCTCCAAGATATAATAAAAGAAAAATGGACCTTTAGTGCTGTTAGCTATTTTTGGAACCGCAAAAAATCCATGTAAGCATTCAGCTCTTCTAATGAAGTTTTGACATACCAAGCAACATTGCACTCAACTGAGGATGGTTAAAAAGAAAAGAGGACGAAGGATTAAAGTACATCATCTGTTAACATTTTCTTTTGCCTACAAAGGCATACAGGCACATCACAGCAAGAACATTAGGCTTCTAATTTAAGCATGTACTTACACATACCTAGCAATCCTGACATCTACAACCTTTAGATAAATATCCAGAGCAGTTTGCTTACCGTATGTACTCGAATGCTAAACAAACCAGGCCACTGTTGGAAAAGGCTTTTTAAAAATATGAATAAAAATGGTCCCTCTTTGTGACTCTTAATCTTCAAGCTCAGTCTGCAACTAGCCTTCCTTCTCTTTTCATTAGCTGGACATGTGTCAGCTCTCTCACATCTGCGATTTTTCACTGGCTAGAGCTGCCTGTCCGATTATAGAGAAACACAGATGGATCCCAGATGGGGAAGTCCTGCCAAACAGACCAGCTCTTTACCTTGCCAAAATCTCTAGATATATGTATCTATGTATAGATGTATACATACATACAATCACAAAGACACACAAATACACACACACACCCCTACTTTCTAACTAGCTTTCTTTTGCTTCCCCGCTGCTTGCTGTCTCTTGTTACCAGGGATCTTTGCCAACTGATGTCACTAAATCCACATCTACCAGCAGCTTTCATTTAATCTGACATTAATGTGTTAAAGACACGTAATTTGCTTTTGGCCAACAGTACAAATGATATTGTGCTAGAACTATTCAGCACCCCAAGTGAGCAAGAGCTTCAAAGACCAGGACAGCACCTCATAGCCAATGGACTGCCCCTTTTCAAAAGCCTTGTGTTTTTTGTTTCCTTTGGAGCCTTTTTTTGGAGCGGGGAGGGCATATTCTGAGAGTTTTGTAAATAAGAAGTAACTTCCATAAAACCTCTTAAGCAAAAAACCACAGAACCTTGGCAAACTAACAAACATGAGATGTTTCATATAAACCTTCACAGGTCTCACCCAACTTTGCAAGTGTGTGTGTGTATGTGTGTGTGTAAATACTTTAATGGACAAATGTATATGATATTCATTAGTTTTGTTATTTCAGACTCCCCTTTGTTCTGGAGTTCAAGAAGGGTGTATGTAATGCTTTCAACTACCTTGTGAGTAAGGCCTTCAAGACAGATGGAAGACTTGAACTTGGGGCTTCCTTGCGCCAATCTAACTGCCAACCTGTTAAGGTTGGGATGTTTAACAAAGTAATGCCCAATAAGTAATGCCTAATAAGAGACAACAGAAACAGTCATCAAATAATTCCAGAGCCAATCCATCAGTGTTATAGCTCACTCCACCTAGAAGCCATAAATGGGCATAGCAAAATAACTAAAAAAGGGGAAAATTCAGCGGTGGGATTCAAATATTTTACCACTGGTTTGGTGGGTGTAGCTTGGTGGGCACGCTTTGCGCACATGCACACACTTTGTATGTGTGTGCGTGCCAAACATGCACTTTGCGCAGGC
Source organism: Bungarus multicinctus (assembly GCA_023653725.1). Classification (NCBI taxonomy): domain Eukaryota; kingdom Metazoa; phylum Chordata; class Lepidosauria; order Squamata; family Elapidae; genus Bungarus; species Bungarus multicinctus. The sequence continues at coordinate 99,372,189 of CM042842.1, read as the reverse complement.
GCAGAGGTGTTTGTGTAGGCACAGAGGCGTTCTAACTCATCTCCTGCAAGCCTGCACGATCCCGGTCGCTTCAACAGCTGCTGCGCGGCACTCTTCTGCGCTTCAAATTCAGAGGATAAAAGTGAGAACCCGGGCAAGCGGGTGGGCCCAACAGCAGAGCAGCGGAGAGAACCGGTTCAGTCTCCACTGCTCATCGCTGCTACCGGCTCGGCAGAACCGGGCTGAACCGATAGAATACCACCACTGAGAAAATTGCTTTTGTAATATATTTCCATTCTATATGGAATCCAAATTCCAATAGTTTTAAAGCTTGCTTTCTTCATTTGATTTACCAGCTGTGTAAGTTAAAATCTGTTGCCATAATTTATATTGAAATCACTTCCATGTTTGATTCCCATAAACTCTATCCTTAAAAGGTTAATAGTAAGAGCATAATATATACTTTTATGCCTCTACTTTCATGTTGGCATCTCAAGAAGCTACTTGTGATTAAAGATGCTGTTCTATGTGCTCAACTGATCAGCAATATCTGATTCAATTATTTCCACCAAATAATCTTTTAAGAGCAGGGCCCACTTGTAATTATACCTACGCTACAAAAGAAGTGGGCAACTTTTAGATGGCTGAAGCCATGCTTATTGAGAAGGAGGAGAATCTGAGAGCTATATGTTAAATTAATTCTTATTAAGATGGATGATTTACGAAAGAATTCAAACCTATGCATTTTTAGCTTTTATGGGCTAAAACATGCTTACAGCAGTAGACCAATATGGAAGCTCTTTGAAACTGTCACCAGATCTGGTAGAACACTTTTGTAAGTTAGCATATTCATTCTCGGAAGACATCCAAGAGCATGTACATCTTTCCTGAAAAATTGCCTCCCCTATCTTGGCCACAATATCTGCAACAATTCAAATGTGACACATGCAAGCAATTAGCAAGCAGGGTGTGGGGAAGGGGAAAGAACTATTGGCTTTTGATGTTGGGGAGAAATACTAAATACAGAAATTGCATGCTTACAGAAGACCCCCCCACCTCCCTGATAGGAAGTCCCAGTGATTTGAAGTTAAGAAAATATGCTTCAGAGCATAGCCATGTATTAATGGCTTAGTACTTCTGGGATTTTTGAGCCATCACAGCAAACACAGCATAATTAAGAAGGCTTGGCTCCCATTAATTGTACATCTAAAGATGGGTGCCAATGATTAAAGCAGGCTTTTAAAATTCCTGGAGTCAAAATCACACCACTGTGCTCCCAAAGGCAGTTCCAATAAACTTCTTTAAAACCCTGAGCTTAACAATAATGGATGAAGGCAACACAATTCAGAATTCAATAAGGTAATGGATATCTTAACAGCCCTGAACTTTTTAGTTTTTCACGTCTAGAAAGATTATACATGTATACCAGTGGTGGTATTCAGCCAGTTCGTACCAGATTGGGAGAACCAGTAGCGATAATTTGGCATGGGTCACCGACTTCTGGCTGGCCACACCTCTGAACTGGTCATCCGGTCACAGCTTGCTCACTTGCCCTGCCCGACACTCGTCCTGCCCAGTCACTCCTCACTCCATACTAGATCCTCGTGGCTTAACCTGCCTTCCCACATGGTGCCTGGCCCTATGCCCCAACTGAGCAGCTCTGATCTTCCTGCTAAAAGGTAAGCCTGTAAGTCGCACTAGCCAGCCTCCCCAGCATCCCCGGAGCTTGCGTCCCCCTCCCCCACATCTCCTGACCTTGCCAAGGGCCTTCCCACTGTTGCCAGGCTCGCTTGGCTCGCTTCATTGCTGGTGTGGCCCCATCCCAGGCGGAAGCGCTGGCTGCTCCATCCCCGGGCTCATCTGGCGGAATTGGGAGGGCAGATGTCCCAGGCTGCATATGTTGTGCGCAATTTGCTGTGGTCGCGCCTTTCTTCCTTTCCCCCAGGAGAAGGAGGACACGGGCAACGGAGGCTGGAGCAGCAGTGCCGCTTGTTTTCTTCCTTCTGCCAGGGGATGTGCCGTTTCCAGCCTGGCCTGGCCAACAGGTGGGCATGCGGGAGACCCTTGAGGGGCATCTTTACTGCACTGGAGCTGAGAGGGATGGTGCCCATGTGTAGGAGCCCTGGTACTTCTGCCCACCCTGCCCTCCCGGAATATCACCATTGTGGATGTTCACTTTCTTCCCTTCATCCCCTGGGACCACTGCCACCCATGTCCTCCTTCTACTGGGGGAAAAAGAAGACACGGCCGCAGCATGTTCTGGCCTCCATTGACCACGTCCTCCTTCTCTTGGGAGGAAAGGAAAAAAGGCACAGCTGCAGCATGCTCTGCCCTCTGCCGCCCCCCACCACCATCCCCACTGCCTGCTTTCTGCCTTCTCATGCCGCCCGCTGCTCTGGAGCTCACTGGATCATTTTGTCCCAGTCAGACCAGGTGCGTGCGTGCTGTGTGTGTGTGTGTGAGAGAGAGAGAGAGAGAGAGAGAGAGCACCTCAGGATGGGCGAGGGGAGACTGGCCACTGAACTAAGTGCTGAGGCATGACTTGTGTCTTCGTAGCGGTGCAAAGTGACCATCCTTGAGCAAACAGTGATGTGTCCCCCTGCTTGCTTTCCTGGGCTTTCTCGCACCTCTTTTCCTCTTTTCCTCCTTTCCCCATCCTGCATCTTCAGCGCTTGTCCCCGAGGTGGAAAGAGTAAGTCACCTAGAGATTATCCTTCCTGTCCCCCCAGCCCCATTTCTATCTTGCCCCAAGGGCCAGATCCGATGCAAAATGTGCATAGCCTCGGCACCCCAAATCTGGATTGCTGGACACTGTCTGGGGGCGTTTTTGTGCAGTCCTTGTGGCATCTGCTGTGATGGGCATGCATAGATTTTAGCTCCTTGGGGCTTACCGGCTTTCCCGGCTTCCTGTGCCGGATCGGAATGTCCCATTTTCTGGGAGTCAGTGGGGCTGCAGACAACAGAAGGCTCTCCTCTCGATTGGGGAACAGAACTGGGTTGTGGGATCCCACTGCAGCCAAAGGAGAAAATGGCATCAGGCTTTTCCTGAAGGGAGGAAACATGAAACATTTCATCCCCCCGGGAGAAGCTACCAGCAGCAGAGTGCTCTGACTGGGAGGGTGGGATCCTGGCTGCCTCCCATAGCAGCATTCACTGCAGCAGTGCCTCTGCCACCCTCCTGACCAGGTAGGTGTGTGTGTGTGAGAGAGAGAGAGGGAGGGAGGGAGGGAGGGAGGAAGAGCAAGAAAAAAGGGAGAGAAAAAAAGAGTAAAAAGAGAGAGAGAAAAAGAGAAAGAAAGAGAAAGAAAAGAAAAAGAAATAGGAAGAAAGAAAAATAGGAAAAAAGAAAGAAAAAGAAATAGGAAGGAAGGGGGAGAGAGACAGAGAAAACTCTACTATTATTTTTAATTGATAAGGAATGTCTGGGAGAGAAGGGGCCAGGTGAGGCATCCCTTGTCGTGAGTGACACTGAGTTGGCCATACCCACATGACCCCAAGCACAGCTACCCAGTCACGACTAAGCCACGCCCATCACAGTCACATGACCATCAAGCCACGCCCACCAAATAAGCCACGCCCACAGAATAGGTAGTAAAAAAAATTTGAATCCCACCACTGATGTATACATATTAACACTCTGGATGTGTAACACCACCAAAATGAGTAGGACATACACAAAGTACAAATGAGAAAAAATACATTTCATTTTTATCTGATTAGAATATCCTACTAATAATAAACACCATTTAAATCCAGTCTATTCAGAATAATATATTTGAAGTGGCATAACCACTCAAATTACTTTTGCTATAGTGGTTTGCATGTGAATTAAAAAAGAACTGTAAGAAAATTGTTCCAGCAATGGGAACAGAATCCTGACAGAGAGAAGTTTCAAATAAACATAGAAGCTGGGTAGTAGAATGATTTGCTTGGTTTGGCCTAAAAACCAATTTATAGCTTAGCATAATGCAGCCATTTTTTGGGGGGTAAATCTTACATTGCTAAGATTGATCCATTGATTAGACATGAAAGTCGATGGGTGATTTTGGGCCAGTCACTCTCCCTCCCTCTTTCTCTCTCTCTCTCTGTCCAATTCACCTCAACAAGAGTTGTTGTGGAGAGAACAGGAAGCAGAAGTATTTGTTATGTTCAGCATCTTGAGTTGGCCAAAGTATATAAAAAGTAGAATAAAAATATAGTAATAATAATACGGTAGGTTTAATCACAGTTTAATTATTGGATTTAGATAGCACACGATGCTTTGTACACAGTAATCCAAACCAAATAAACTACATTATGGTTTATCTATTGTGTGAATCCAGCCAATCAACTATATAAGACTTACAGAACCAGTAAATCAACTTCCATGAGCTGCAAAGCCACATCCTTCCAAGTACTGCAACCATGTTCTCTTGAATGCAGTTTCATCATTGCAGCCTAAAAACCAGTGCCATATTTTCCTGCAACAAACTTTCCTGAAATAGTTAGATATTTTACAAGCTGCTAAGCATATTCCATTGTGTATTTTTCTCCCAAGTGAATGCCTTCTACATTACCACAAGGACTACATTAACACAAGGACTAACTAGTATTTTTCAGCACGTCTCCTGAAAATAGCATTATAATACCCACTTTGATTCGTCTTTACTCCTATATTTGTGTAATATAATATTCAATTCACAAGATCTAAACAAAGCATTTTTACAACACCTGAACATAGCAATAGCATTGACTTATATACCACTTCACAGTGCTTTACAACCCACTCTAAGCAGTTTACAAAGTCAGCATATTGCCCCCCAACAAGCTGCTGGAAACACCACAAGCTACAGTGCATATGCTTGAAGGAGACCTTAAATGCTTAATTATTTTATTACAGTACTTGCCATAAAATAACAAATCTGGTATGCAGAAAATAGACTATGTTATAGCCTCAGGCAGCCAGGCCAGCAATAAGAAGGGCGGGGAAGTTCATTAATATATGCACAAGTTCTCTGGTTTTGCAGTATTTGAAGGTTAGGTTTTTTCTCATGTGACCATCAGGATTATTGCGTATTTTGGTTTCTTGACAGCATGGCAAATTCCATTTTGTCTATTTAAGGACTGATGGGCAGTTATTTCACCATGCCCCCTACTCCATATTCTCAAGCTGCTTTGGACTACTGGGGAACCTTCTGGGACATATTTTCAGAAAAGGCACATTATATGGGTAGTTGATCATAGCCCATAAATTCCAGGATAAGAGGTAGGGCCTATCTTTTCCCCAGCAGAAATTGTGTGTAGAAATCCAAGAGAAAGTCACACAAACCGTCCATGCAATAAAGTTTGATCTGCTACAAGTCTGCATGTCATACAGCTGTCAAAAGGCACTTGAGGTCTAACAGAAGGAAATGACAACTGCCATGACAGTGAACCTATGATTGTCTTCTTCATCTCAGGTAACTTTTAGAACGGCTACAAAGGTAGTTTTTCAAAAGTTATGCATGATATTTCTGATTTAATGAATGAATTCTGAATTCTCACATGAATTACAAATGCATATACAAAATCACAAAAAAGCAACATTTATATTATCTAGTCCAACAGTCTGCTCAGCATACAAACAAATCAGACAGACAGACATCCAACCTTGAAATCATGTTCTTCATTAACCTGGGATAACTAAGTACCAAGCTATCTGACTGCAAACTGAGTAAAGTGATAAATAGCTTATGGTCTGTAAGTTAGCCAATCTTGCTTTTAAATGTTTCATTAATTCAATTTACCTCACAATTTTCAGGAATATCAACTTTTGTCAGTTTGGTGACCTTAGCCAAACTGGTAAAACTAATAGTTTTGCTTGTCTTTTATGAATTCTAACTTTAAAACTTTAAAAGTTTTTGCCTATTCAAATTTGCCTAATCAACTATTTACAAATTCATACAGAGGATAAAAATAAATGTGCCAAAATGGCATAATATAATACATTTTAGACATCAATAAATAAATTCTAAGCTCAATGAATACATTAGAGACCGCCAACAATTTTGTAATCCAGACAGCAAAAATTCTATGAAAATAAATAGTGCTGCCTCAATGAATAGGAAAATCACTGAATTCGGTTTTTCAGTTTTTTCGCACACTTTCCAAGCAGCTTATTAAGAAACCAATATCTGAGGACAGAAGGCTATTCATGCTTTACTTTAAAGAGGCTTATAAGGAAACACACAGTAAATCTGGAAAAATATGGTATATCAAGTTTTGAGCCAAAAATTCTGTGCCTATCATAGTACATTTCCTGAACTGCGACAAAGCTGAACTTGTGCTGATTTGGTATAATGTTCATGATGTGACATCATTTGTTTGTTTTCACAGATTTGCTGCCTCCACTAAAAGTAATTGATTATTAAGGCAACCATAGATTTGGCATGCTTTAATGAAGCTTTTAGGAAACCAGAGGGTACAAACTTCCCTGAGACTAATTCCAGCTGAATGTTCGCTGCTCGTTTCTAAAAGGAACAAGAGGACACTCAAGAACTTGTGCCACATTTGATCATACAGTGATACTGCAGTACATATCAGTAGTTTAAGCAGGATCATAATTTGCTAGTTGATATTGCAATAAAAACTTAATACTGTAATTATTTAATATTTAAACTATTTCTGGAAATTATCTGTCCACATTTGCAATCAACAAAAAGTTGGGTCACTGATATGCTCAATATAATGAAAACAATAATTCTGTGAAACCACTGCTTTACAATAACAATTACAATTACAACTCTGTGAAAACCACTTTTTCAGGATTGAGTTTTGTAGCAAATGGAAGAAGCAAACTGCACGCCCAGCTAATTTCATGCTTATCTTACATTCTTTTCATCAGAGATTTGGGAATAAAATGAAACAAATTGTAGAGATAGCCAATACAATTGACTGCCCATCCTGCAGCAATAATGTGGGGAGTGCTTTCACAGCAGCAATTTTAGTATTACGATGAGGAGAAAAGCCATTTCAGAATAAAAATGCCAAACAATACATTTTTAAAGGAAGGTATAGTTTATCTTTGCAACCAATAATGATCCCCAAATATAAAACCATCACAATTAAATAAATAAGGTATAGCAAAGTACAATAGAAGCAGACCAAGCAAAACAAAACATGGTTGGCCCTTAAAATTAAGGCACAATATGCAACCTTGATTAGCACCAGACATTATGCAAAATGACAGGATTTTTATTTAATGCCCAATGTCAAGCCAAGAAGAAAACCAGAGCACCTCCTGGGGATATATTTCAGGGTACTAGCAAAAGAATTCTCACTTCAGAATCGAGGATACAAAACAGTTCCTCTTTTGATGACCCAGGAAAGGAGCTTGGTGTTTTGGAGAACATGTACTTTTATGCAAATATTCCTAAACTGCTAAATTAACTTTTGCATCAGAAGCAGTAGAATATATAATGGTAGGTAAGCAAACAATACAGGTGAAACTCGAAAAATTAGAATATCATACAGAAGTTCATTTATTTCAGTAATGCAACTAAAAGGTGAAACTAATATATGGTAGATTCATTACATGCAAAGCAAGATAGTTCAAGCCATGATGTGTCATAATTGTGATGATTTTGGCTGACAGCTCATGAAAACCCCAAATCCACAATCTCAGAAAATTAGAATATTATATGCAATCAATAAAACAAGGATTGTACATAGAACAATATCGGACCTCTGAAAGTATAAGCATGTTCAGTACTTGGTTTGGGCCCCTTTTGCAGCAATTACTGTTTCAATATGGTGTGGCATGGAAGCTATCAGCCTGTGGCACTGCTGAGGTGTTATGCAAGACCAGGATGCTTTAATAGCGGCCTTCAGCTCTTCTGCATTGTTTGGTCTCATGTCTCTCATCTTTCTCTTGGCAATGCCTCATAGATTCTCTCTGGGGTTCAGGTCAGGCGAGGTTTGCTGGCCAATCAAGCACAGTAATCCCACTGTCACTGAACCAGGTTCTGGTGCTTTTGGCAGTGTGTTTCCTGACAATCCTCTCCAGGCTACAGTCATCCCTACTGCTTGTGCACCTTTTTCTTCCACACTTTTCCCTTCCACATAACTTTCTATTAATGTGCACTTTGGGAACAACACTTTGGGGACATCCAACTTCTTTTGCAATTACCTTTTGAGGCTTTCCCTCCTTAAGGAGGGTGTCAATGATGGTTTTCTGCACAATTGTCAGGTCAGCAGTCTTTTCCATGATTGTAATTCCTACTGAACCAGACTGAGAGACCATTTAAAGGCTAAGAACCCTTTGCAGGTATTATGGCTTAATTAGCTGATTAGAGTGGGACACTTTGAGCCTAGAATATTGCACCTTTTCACAAAATTCTAATTTCTGAGATTGTGGATTTGGGGTTTTTCATGAGCTGTAAGCCATAATCATCTCAATTATGACACATCATGGCTTGAACTATCTTGCTTTGCATGTAATGAGTCTACCACCTATATTAGTTTTACCTTTTAAGTTGCATTACTGGAAAAATGAATTTTTGCACGATATTCTAATTTTTGAGTTTCACCTGTACTTAACACAGTGATGGCTTCAAAATCAGGTAAAGGATACAACTGTCCTCAAATTCACCCACAACCACCCTAACACAAACCTAACTTCCACTTCTGGGAGTTTTATAGTGCTCACAAACACATCATGAGGCATTCATGATGCAAATGACTATAATTATCCCCAAAAAGAAAATAGAAGTTCTGAGAAGGAACAACTACAGTGAACCAAATGAATTCCTTAAAGGAGCTAACATACTTCCGCTGCAGAGCACTTTTCATTTTATTCTCTGTATTCTCAGTTATACAATCCAACTTTTCACTTTTTAATGTCCTGGGTAGCATAAAGGAAGAATTAGGAAGGCTTTAACCTTTCAATCTAGGTGGGATATTAGTAATGAATGAGAGGTTTCACGGACAATGATTCTAATATAGTAATTTACAATGCATGACAATAATACTTTCACTCGTTTTAAATTGCAAAATAGGCAGCAAGGGCAACCCTTTAGATAGGGCTGCCATGAGGTAGAGATTTCAATTGTTAAAGAATAAACTCAGAACTGCCTATGCAAGAAAAATTGGCTCATTTGGTAATTAGCAATCCTCTTGACCTAAAACAACACATTTTAAGTTTTAGACATGTTTTCATTCCCAGTAAGAAAAGTCCACTTTTCCCATAGTATTTGCGTGACTGGAAGGGGGTACACACAAACATATATATTGTAATAATTGTAGATACCTCCCTCAAATATTTATATAGAGGGACTTTAGTCAGAATGCATGACTGCAGACACAAGAGTATTTCCATCTCTTTCTTCCCCCCAAACCATCCTGGTATATAGTTTCTACAAAGGCCAAAAGATGAATACACATGCATACTTATATGTTTTTTTTTCAACAGTATTAACATTTACTCATATCATTGAATAGATTATTAGTATGGAGGAGAAACATGGCCAAGATCAGAAAAAAAGACAGACCTTTTGTGCCTGCCCTAACATTCCAAGCTCCCTGCTCCTGGCTCCACAAAGTCTGATTCTGCAGCAATGCTGGAAGTGATTAGTTTATGAAAAGACCAGCCCGCCCACCCAAGTACAGGGACTGAGAGGGGTCTCCTCTTACACCATCACCATGTGCCTTTCATTCTCTGCTAGAGAAACCCGAAAGGTTGTGGTTTTCACTTAAGACAGGAAACCATAAAAAGAGAAGATTTCAGGAGAGGAGTCCAGAAGTCAAAAGAACTGCAAGATTTCTTCCAGACTGACCCAGGAAATATGAATTAATGTACGGCTTATGGGACAATCTGGTACATTACTATCCATTAGCCTATTCAGTGGGAACTAATGTGTTCTTTGCATCTTGCCCTTCCCTCTCTGCTTTTATTCCACTACTTCTTCTTTTCCAGTTTTTCTTTCCTCATAGAGAATAGGCACTGGATGCATTTCAAAATATCTTTGTGATTCTTCTTTCCTGTTTAATTTTTATAATTTTAGACACTTTCTCAACAGAATGTATGTGAAAACTATCTACCAAACAACTGTAAACTCCTCTAAGAAGTGGATTTCCCTTCCCTTACTGTCTACATACATTCAAAAGTTAAAAAGGGATAATTCTGGGGTAGACTTCAGTCGGAGACTAGCAGAAAATTCACAGCTATATGCTATATTAGAAAGTTAAAAAATCCTTTGGGAAAGCAATGGCAAAACATTTCCATATTGTTGAAAACTACATTATTTTGACCATCTAGGCAACAGGAGCCAGGCTTGAATTGAGGGAAACTACCCTATATCCAAATAACTATGGAGGACTACATCGTTTGGCTGTATTTCCACAAACACTTATTTCAAAATTGAAGACCTATTAATACAGTGGGAATTACTTCCCTGCAAGTCAGAGTATATATCTGCGCTTACAAATGCGGGGTCTACAAATTGATAGTCTAGCCCTAAATAGAGTGTTAGGATCTTGCTTGCAGCACAGGGATGAAAAAGCAGATAAGATTAAAAAATGGATGGAGAGGTTAAGACTATATTGAAGATTCTGGGATTCTCAGTATTCAAAGATGTATTTTAGATTAATTTCATTTTGATGAGAACAATTCACTTGTTGATTTTCCTTAACTATGACCAGGTGAATTTTGCTTGCTATTTTAAACATCTCCATCTGCTCCACAGCTGCTACAGTTCTAGGCAAACACCTGGCTTTTCCCATTTACACAGTGTTTTTAAAAGAGATGAAGGACTTAGCACAAATGCAGACAATTTACCTAGATAGTAGCTGATTAGAAAAAAGACAATATGCCCTGGTTTAATATTTAGCATTTTAGTTATTATTTAATTTTGGTACTTCAAAGTTTTCTTTAAGGAAAAAAAAAATACACCAACGCAAAGACGTTCCTATTTCACTGATTTGTATTGTCTCTCATGTCAACTTGTATGAGATAGTTTCAATCAACTGTTATATAACTACCACTCATATAACTCATATAAAATAACTTACAAAACTGAAGAGATATGAGAGCAGAAGTACTTTTGTATTCAAAGATCCCCAATTTATTCCTTAGCATTTCAGGTTTGTCCTGAGAAAGATTTCAATTTAAAACCTGAAAAACCACAATGGGCATTGTAAATATAATAATGGCCTGACTTGAGACAAGCAACCATCTATGTACTTCATACATCCAAGCTTGAGATTTTTATACATATACATACATATGGAACAGACAGAATTAAAGTGCTTGTTTCTTGTTTCCTTCCCCCATAAATTTCACACTTTTATACTGACTTCACAGGCAGCAATCTAAAGTTCAGCTTCTTTTAGCATGGGCCCAGCTAAAACGTTAAGGATTACTTAATGAGGGTGGGATTCTACAGTTTCAGACCAGCTCTATAGAATTTATTGTTATGACTGCGCAGTTCGGAGAACCGGCAAATCTCGCCACTGCCTGGCCCCGCCCCTTCCTGCCTGTCCCACCCCTCCTTACCTCACCCACAAACCATCTCTGTCTGCAGTTTGTCTTTACCCACCCACCTGCCCACCAGCCATCGCTGTCTGCCTTCTGCTGCAGCCCTGCCTGATTGGATCTATCTGGCTGAGTGAGGCTCTGCAAATCCCGGTTGCCAACCTGCTGCCACAAGCCCTGGTTGAGTCCTGACTCCTGTGCCGGCCTAGGCCACCACCATCATGCCACCACCACAAGCCCCGGTCGACTCCTGATTCCATTCCTGGGCCTGCCTAAGCCACCACCGCCATGCCACCTCTGCTGCCCTCACCCTTGCCACCACCGCCGCCACAAGCCCAGGTTAAGTCCCAACTCCTGGGCTGGCCTAGGCTGCCACTGCAGTTCTCAGAGCTTGCGTCCTAGATAGCTGCCCCAACCACTATCCCAAACCAGCTTGCCAGGTTTACTGGTGGCAGAGAGGGAAAGTGACCCAGGGCTGACCCATCACCGCTCGGGTCCCCACCTATCTGCATCTTACCCCCCTACCTGGATTATCTTCAGCTGCTGGGCCTTGCCTGATGGGGGCAGGGGCAGGGAGGATGACCAGGGAGCACAACGCAATGCTGCCTGCATCACCCCTTTGCCTCCTGCTCCTTCCCTCTCCTGCCCAGCGACTCACATGCTTTGGGCGAGTGCAGGCAGCCGCTGTGAGAATGGCGTGAGCGAGCCCTAATGCTGACAGCAGGGAAAGAAGATCCACACCGGGTTTACTGCGCTCAGCCAAAGGACTGCCTCGGATGGAGGGGGACATGGAGAGGCTTGATTCTCACCCAGCTTCTGCAGGCCTTTCCTGTGGGAGGCCTGAGAAAAAAATGACTCTCCCGAGGGTTATCTGCTTGCCCCATCTGCCGGCAGGCTGGCCTGAAAGCAGCATGTCCCCTTGTCACAGGGTAATGCGGGACACGAGGTAGGGTGAAGGTTGAGCAGGTGGCAGCCCAGAGCAGGGCCCCGAAAGGCAGTCAAGCCTCACCAGAGTAGATCTTTCTTCCCCACCGTCAGCTATACCTTTCAGCCCATGGAGCTCACACTGTTTTCACAGCGGTGGCTCACACTGCCAAAACACTCGGCCCGGTGAGGGAGGGGCAGCTGGTAGAGGGGCGATGCCGGTGGGCTATATGCTTCCTGGTCCCTTCCCCCACACCTCCAAGCAGGTGAGCCCCAGCAGCTGCTGGAGAGTTCGGGCAGGGGATGAGATGCAGGCTGGCAGGAAGCCGAGTGGCAATGGCTCTGCTGTGGCTGGCTTGCCTTTCCCTCTGCCACCAGCCACGGGAGGAAGGTAAGGTTTCAGGCAGTCAGGAAAGCCAAACCACTGCCTAGGCCAGAGCTGCTGGAGGGATAGGCGAGGCTGCAGCACACACTTTCCCAGCCCTTTGTCTAAAAATCTCCCCAAAAGAGGGAGGGGAGGAAGTCCTGCCCATGGCCCCATTGTTGGATCCAGAAGCCTTGCCTGCCGGCCTTTCTGGGCAACGCAGATAGAACCCTTGTCACTTTTCTTTCTGCCACAGGGTTTCCTGGGAGCGAGCGACGCTGCCGGGCTCTTGGAAAGTACTTCATTAGAAGTGTGTGAGTTTGTTTCAGGTGGGTCTCCTAGCTTTAGAAAGAGAGAGGGAAGGAGGAAGGGAAGGGATAGAAAGAGAGAGGAAAAAAGAAAGAGAGAGGGAAGAGAGAGAGAAAGAGAGAAAGGGAGAGAAAAAGAGAGAAGAGACAAGAAAAAAAAGAAAGAAAAAGGGAGAAAGAAGAGAAAGGAAGAAAAGGGATAGACAAAGAAAGAGGGAGGCATGGAAGGGACAGAAAGAAAAGAGAGAGAGAGAGGGAGGGGAAAGTGAATGATATAAGGATGGATGGATAGATACATGGAGGGAGGGAGAGAGAGAAAAAAAAGGAGAGGAAGGAAGGACACAACCCTGGTTTCAGAAGACTTTGAAACAGCACAGCAATCTAGGGCTGGCCTGGAAGGGATCTCGGAAGTCATCTTCTTGTCCAACCCCCAGCTCCAGCAGGAGATCCTTACAGAATCATAGAATAGCAGGGTTAGAAGGGACTCTGTGTGTGTGTGTGTGGGTGTGTGCATGGCTGTCAAAACTTCAAAAACAGGTCAAGTAGCTCTGGGGAGGTCAGTCATCAATTAGAACACTTGCTAAACAATCGGCCATATGGCCACATCCACCATGTCACATGACCACCAAGCCACACCCAGCTGCTCATGTGACCACTAGGCCATGCCCAGCCAGTCACATGACCAAGCCACACCCACAAATTAAGCCATGCCCACAGAACCGGTTGTCAAAAAAATTGAATCCTACACCTGCTTTAATGGGTTCACACATCATGTTCAACCATAATAGTAATTCCTTACATTGCCAGAGGATTGTACTAGATAATGTCTGAGGTATGTGCCAATTCAATGATAATAAGATAATGTGGGTTGTTTAGTTTTTAATTGATGTTAATAAGCCAAGCTAGTACAATCGGATAAACCATGATTATTGGCTTAGACCGGGGTCCTCAAACTTGGCAACTTTAAGACGTGTGGACTTCAACTCCCAGAATTCCTCAGCCAACATAGCTGAGGACTTCTGGGAGTTGAAGTCCACAAGTCTTAAAGTTGCCAAGTTTGGGGACCTCTCTTAGATAGTGTTAAAGTCAACCAATTTCAGCATTTAATAAGATTGTGTTTAATAAATAAGCATTTATTAAACAAGATTGGTTTTATTTTCTGAATGACTCCTATGCCTACAAACATTCCCAGAAGAGAACTCAACTCAGTGGTACTCATAACACTTTTAGTAGCACATCCAATGCCTAGCTACATGTTTTCTCCTACATATATTCTCTAAACAAAACAATAACACAAACAAGAAGCCCAAGGCCATTGGGCTTGTTAGGATTGAAGCACCAATGCCAAGCACAAATGGACAAAACTTGTGGAAGGGATTTTAAAAAATCCAGATACTCCAACAAGCCATGATTTTCTAACATTATTTGTAAATTCAATCCTACATAATAAAAAATAATTGTACATATACCGTTAGTAGGTTATATTTTTCCACATAACACCCTTAAATAATGCCCATCTTGTCTCAGGATTTCAAAATCATCTTTCTGAAACTGCAAACTGCTTGCAAACAAGACACTATTTGGTCACCAGACTGATTGAGAATGAAATGCTCAATCAGGCAATCAGGCACGCAGTTAATAAACTATAGAAAAAATCTTTTTTTTTAGTCAAATACAAATAAAAGTGTGTATAAATCTTTGGAATAATTTATAAGATCTTACTGCTTCTTTGACATCTTAGAACTAGAATCTAAGGCCAGAAACAATGCTACAGCTAAGAAAGAGCTGTACTTCAAACCAACTTTAGGCAGTGCCATAAAATCTAGATATGGCTGCATAGAAGAATCAATTATGACAGAAAATTTGGCCAATAGGGAATGGATTACGATAATAACAGGATCCCATTTCAGACCAACAATTGACAGATAATAACTTCATCAACACCAACTTATGATGCAGCTGATCTAATGACTTCCAAACAAAGACTCCATATGTGCCATTTCTAATTAATGTTTAGTTTTTGCAAAGAATTTGAGCGTTTTGTATTTTTTTCACAAAAGTGGAATTTAAATATAGTGAAAAACAAATAGCAACTTACTGAGTCATATTATGAGAGTAGTATTGCCCTATTTAAAAGGCATTGCACCCAAAAAGGGAATCAGATCTACAGCAGTGGGCAGCAAATGTGGAAAGGAGAGCTATGCTGCTGTTAACATGCTTGATTCAACATATCTATTTTCAATATAAAGTTAATAGATTGGTTTGCTAAAAATGTTGGTTAAAATAGCTGAGTAAGTGGGTCAAGCTTCCATCATCTTTTTCTTTTAATAAACCAGATAACAGATAATCAGAGTTGGAAGGGACCTTATAGGTCAGTGATGGCGAACCTTTTTGCACTGAGTGCCCAAACTGGAATGCGCATGCATGTATGTGCATGTGCCGGAAACCTGAAGACCAGCTAACAGGCACCCGCATGCCTATTTTTTTGGTGATTTTAGGGGGCATTTTCAGGTGTTTTGGAGGCCATTTTCAGGCCATTGTTTTGAGCTGTTTTGCCATTTTTCGGGCAGTTTTTGGCCTAAAAACAGCCTGAAAAGATCCCCAAATGGCTTGAAAATGGCCTAGTTTGGGGACATTTTTCGGATTGTTTTTGGCTGTTTTTTCAAGCCATTTTCAGGCCATTTTTGGGCTGTTTTTAGCCTGAAAATGTCCTGAAAAACGGCACGAAAAAGGCCTGAAAAATGACCTGTTTCCTGCCCATTTTCTGGTGCTGCAGCACCTGCGAAGACCAGCTGGCCAGCGTGCATGTGCACACCAGAAACCTTAAGAGCAGCTAGTGATGGCACGCATGCCCACAGAGAGGGCTCTGTGCCATAGGTTCGCCATCATGGTTACAGGTCATCTAGTTCAATCCCCCTGCCCAAGCAGGAGACCCTACCCCATTTCTGACAAATGGCAGTCCAATCTCTTCTTGAAAGTCTCAAGTGATGACGCTCCCACAACTTCCAAGGGCAAGCTCGTGTTCCATTGGTTGATTGTTCTCATTGTCAGAATGTTTCTCCTTATTTACTTACCTACTTAATTACTTATTTCAAAACAAAGCACCTCCCCCCAATTCCCTCACCTCTCCAAATACATGTGTGTCCTCCAGTATAGCAGTACCTTTACAAAAAGAACATCAAAAAGGGAAGAAGGCCTGGATTTATGCAGATAAGCACCTTTCTCAGTAAGACTCACCATTATTTTATGCTATTTTAAGAGACAAAACTTGCTCCCCAGGAAAAAGTACAACCAAATACAGCCTACTTTCTATCAGTGTGTTCAATTTCTTTTCTTAAAGCCACCGATAATCAAATGTTTTCATTAATTGTAACTTGCTGAATTTAATTTGCAGTAGAATCAAAAGAGGAGGGGGGAGATCATCATATGTGAATGCTGTGGATTCTTATTGTTTGCCTGGCTCAGTATACTTCCAGACTTTCTGGATAAAGCAGTGACTTCTACATGGCCTTGTTAAAAACTTAAAAACTGACACACGCTGAGTGCGTTAGCCGGTATGTCAGGAGAACATGTGGCAGCTCCAGGCGGCTTCAGGCAAAGCCGACTGCCTACAAAGAAGTTCAACAGCTTGATCTCATCTTCCTCCCTACAGTTCCCAGCAAAAGATGGTTAACATTTAGCTATGTTAATGCTGATGTTTCTGTACCTCCAAAGGAAACTGGGTGCCTTTTTTACTGTTTCATAAGGGCCCTGGGGCTTTCAGATGTAGCAGACATAAACAGAAATAGGAAGGCTTTGTTAGATATTTGCCTTGAAGCCTACTAGCTTTATCATATATTGAATAAGATGACTATAACCAAAAGTATGAGGATTAAACGAAGCACTTGTTTGTTCTTTCAGCCTATAATGAAGAAAATTAGATTTCTCTCTATCAAAAACTGTCATACCGGTCTGTAAAACTCCAGACATCCACTAGATACCAGGAGAATCCACCATTCATTGTTCCTGCATTAAATCTGTGACAATACAGTAGCACCAAATCACCAGCCTCATTCCAAAAGCAAAAGAACATACAACATTGAAGCCTGTAATTTGTATCAGAATTAGAGATATCATGTTTGCATTGCAAAAAATCCAGATGACCTACTACATAAGCAACTTGTTTGTGTCTCTCTCTCTCCTGCCACCTAATGTGTGTCTGGAGTTTTGCAACCCATACTATAAATATGAAAACAGTAAGACAAACGGTTCATCTAAATCAGGGGTCTCCAATCTTAGCAATTTTAAGACTTGTGGACTTCAACTCCCAGAATTCCTCAGCCACCTTTGCTGATCTAAATCAAAGTCAAATTGACCCATGATCTAAATCAAGTCAAATTGTTTTTATACTGAGCTACAGACTGAGTTAGAGTGATAAAGCTATGTAAATTTAGATCCAAGAATATCTTGTAAGCCATATCTACGATGACTAAATGTTTTGGGGATATATAGCTGTGGAGCATAATCTACAACATCATGTCACATAGTACAATATAGCAGGTGATATTTTTTAAAAAAGAGTGGATATAATACTATAGGTGTAGAATTTTTGAAATATCAAATCCAACATACAATGTATGACACACTTTCATCATACATTGATGTAGGAATGCTATGGTGCACAGCCATATAAATACCCATACAGCAGTTGACATGAAGTGTTTGCAGGCCCTAAACCAAGTTTCCATAAAGATCTATTTTAAGCCTTTTAAAAATTCATAATTCTGACAACTCTCAGTGATCTTTAAAATGTTATTTCAATGCCAAGTAGATTTTACTGGTAAGCAGCCAGCAGGACATATTACACAGTTTCTATTTTGCTAAACCCATCTAACATTAAAGAATTTGCCAATAAATATAATTTTCATAAAATACATTTCAGACTTTATTTAAGAAATATTCCAAAGACAGAACACATGTCCCTATTAGAAATAAAGATGGTTTCAACTAGTGACATAGCATCAACATTGTCTTCTTTTGAAATTTGAAATTTAATCTTTCTCTAAGATAGTCTTCTGACAAGTGAAAAAGATGGACTAATAATAAAGGTATATCTCAAAAGAATCCAGAGAGGTATGTTTCTCTGGCAATGAGTGACACCAATAGTATATTAAATCCAGTTTATTGGAGTCTGACTGTTTTGTAAAACAGGACTTGTCTTATACATTTCCTACATGGTCTATGCCATGCACAATTCACATTGTTTTTAAGGAAACTGGTGAATATATATGTGTGTATGTGTACGTGCGTGTGCGCGTGCGCACACACATGCACACACGCACAAACGGAACAAGGACCATGTTTTGCTTAGGACAAATTTGCTGTTCAACACATGGCCAAACTCACACAATAAATTAACTGTTTGGCAGCCACTGAACCAGTCCTGGAGCCAAACCAATTAAGACTTTAACGTGATCCCAATTTCCTTTTTCTGAGAGAGAAAAAAAAGAAATTGTTGGGGGGGGGAAAGAGGGGAAGGGGTCAGTAAGAAAATTCCCCTTTGCTGTATAAATCCTTGCCAATCATCCCAGATAAATCTATCACCTACAGTTCTCAGATCTGCATTAGCACTCTTAAGCTCAAAGATGAGGCTACAGCTGAACACACATGGTGTTCAGTGTGTCTGACTCCTGCCATGTGTTTTCTATAGCTTCGACATTCAATCATTTAAAAAATATTTACAGAGCTTTGCCTTTAATCAAAAAACATGGCTAGAGATAAAGCAAGCTTAGTGCAAGTTACTGTTTCTGTTACTGAAATGCAGAAAAGGCAATGATGTCATCAGATAAATTTAGTTTCCAACCCTGGAAAGTTTATATGCCTTATGCTCCATGTTAACAACTGAAGAGGGACAAGACTCTCAGGGAGTCAAAGTACAGGAAACACAGAAAAGTTATTCTGAGAAAATGACAGTCAAAAGAAATATTAACGTAAATGCTCTAAAAATGATGAAGAAATGAAAGGATAGAAGAAAAACTAATTCCACTGTTGCTTGCTCTTTAAAACAAAAACAAAAAACAAACAGTAATTCAGTTTGCATGAGGGGATACAATTATTTCTATCCAAGAGTTAAGCAGGCCTAATTCTGGTTCAATGTTATTATCATTAAGTATTGAAAGGCTTTTTGCTTGGATACTTAAAGATTTCTACATAATAAAGACTAAAGTCAATTGTTTAGAAAAAGGAATTATCTAGAATATTTCGTACTCAATAGATCAATCCTCTTTCTCTTATAAAGGTGGTCAACTTAATTAATGCAAAGCTAAATTTAAATTACTGGATGTAATGACTTGAGTAATTTTTCCTTAGAACCTTGTTGGGGGGCAATATACTGACTCTGTAAACTGCTTACAGAGGGCTGTAAAGCAATATGTAAGTCTATCATATGTAGTGGAGTGGTTTCCTACGTGGAGACTGATGGAAGAAGTACAATAGACTTTCTATATGACTGTAACTCTTTTAATCATTCTTTTAGTAAAGTTTAATAATGTCATAACTGACAAGAGCAAAAACAACAAAGTATCTCATATCAAGAATGGGAAAGTATGACTATTAATGCATAAATTCCAATATTTGGAAATAGTGAGGATTCAAAGCTTAGTTCAAATATCATAGCTTGTTCTGATGTAGTTTAATTTCAGATTAGTTTGTTGTAAACTAGAGTTTAGGACTTAGAATGTTTGAACATAGCCAATTGTAGATGATACAAACGATTGTTAGGCCATACTTACTGAAAAAATCTATCTTTACCCAGTAATATGAAAAAAATTATAAGATACATCAGCTACAAATGAGAAATGGATTTGCTCTTAAGAACATAAGCATAAGGAAAGAGCAAAAGAAACACTACTGGTTTATAAATGTGTCAGTACACATATGCAGCTTAAATAAGGTCCAAACTTTAAATTATTCTGCTGAGATCATTACTGACATTTAAACAAATAACATGATTCTTCAGCAGTGTTATTTCAAATGAATTAAAAATTAAGTAAAAACTAAAGGACACTAAATATTTACTTATGAAGGAACCAGCAAAGCAATGGAAAATATTAAAATTCTAAAATATTTGTTGGATTTTAGGTCCAGCATCTTGTGAGATAATCTTATGATGGCAATCACTAATTTCAAAAACAGAATAATTGTTTCTCGTTGAACCCTTTCTAAAAGTTCAACTCTAGTCACAGCTATTTAATGAAGGTAGAAACAACAAATAAATCATGCTCAAGGAAAGATCAACAGCATTCTTCCATCCTGGATGAGGAATTTTCTGAATTTAAACAATAGAGTTCAATGGCAGAAGTATCTAGCAAAAAGAAACAAGATGACCAGTGAATTGAATGAAGGAACCCAACAATAGATCCAAGGGCAATTTGGGCATTGTCCAGAAGTAAAACAGGTTTCAGAGAACATCTACAACTAGTTGCTTTTCTGGGTAAAATTAAAAAAAGCTCATCTGATTATGGTAGCCAGTTTCTAAGAGGTCAGTTAAGATGTTCTCACTATAGCTGCTAGTCCACACAGTTCTAGAATATAAGGCAATAACTTCTGATGATTTTCAAGACCTTCTTTTGGAATTGAATCTCCCTCTGATCCTGAATGTGATATATGATAGTACCTGAAGAAATGTGTCAGAAGCCCCCACCTCACTTCAAGGTTGGAATGGAATATGCATATGAGTTATGAGATAAGCAGCTACATAAGATATTAAATTATAAAATAAATCAAACCACCACTGAAACTGTACTATTTAGAAAAGGGACTCATGTTCAAAGGATATACAAAGCACACAACAACCTTCATTTGGGTTTTTTAATTCAAAATTACATAAAATATGAATTTCAGCTTATTAAATTTTCATCAGTATCTGAGAGTTCCAGATGGATTTCATATTCTAAATTCCTTTATTACTGAACACAGTAGATACTATCTTGAGAATTTAGATTAATGAGTATTATTTAAATATAAATAACACAATGATAATTCATTTAATGAAAATTGTAATGCTTTTATTACTGGATGTTACAGTTCCCTTTTCATACTAGTGTTGACTAAGATTGTGCATGGTTTGAAAATTATTTGGGAGAAATTAAAAGAACTAACCTAGACTGTGGCTTACTAAAGCAATCATGTCTTTTTTCAGACTCACAAATGAATAAAATTTTAGCATTCATAAAATATATTTGGAATATGGATTCAGTTCAAAAATTAAGTTTATATACTGTATATACTTCAAGAAGTAAATTAGGACTTGACTAAAGAAAGACAAGAAAACAAACCTGCAAAGAAAAAGATAACTGATGACTTGCTGGTCATAATGATTAAGTATTACTTCTGCAGAGCAATCTAAAAAAGAGAACACTATTGCTTCATATTCTGATATGGACTTCTTATAGGTCCATCCTACTATCTATCTATCTATCTATCTATCTATCTATCTATCTATCTATCATCTATCTATCTATCTATCTATCTATCTATCTATCTATCTATCATCTATCTGCTTACTTACTTACTTACCCACCCATCCATCCAACCATACAATTATATGGTCACCCTAGTGAGGCAGGTATAAGCCTCTTGATGATCTTGGCTAGTTAAGTATAGTCAAGCCATTCAGAATCTGTATGTAAAGCCATGAGTACAAACCAAAACCAGGAAAACAAAACATATTTCAGAAGAAAGCAATGACAAACTACGTCAATACTGTTGCCAAGAAAACTACATGGGTGTCTCATTGAAATCAAGAGTCAGACTTGCCTAGGAGATTTGAATTTACCGTACATTTTAAACACACAGCTTTTCTTAATACCCACTTTAATTTTATTTCCACCTGTTTCTTTCCAAAGCTGCTAGGTTGCTCATTTTTTCTTATTACAAATAATAATCTGAAAAAACCAGAAAAGGGCCTTTAAAATTTAATTTTACAAGCAGAATATTTTACCAAATTGCTAAATCACAAATTTCAAGTTTAGTCTAATTATGAATAATTATAATAAAACTGAATTATGAAATATTGCCTAAATATTAGGCAATAATATTGCCTATTATTAGAAGCATATATAAAAATACATATTCTTTCAATGGACCAGTAATATCATAAATGACCTATTTGCTAAAGGCTTGACTTTAATTAAACAGTAATGGAGAAAGTAGACAAGCCTGATTGGTTTCACATTAGAACTCAATTTGCCCATAAATTAATTTGCCAACTTGCCATTACTCTTGTTTTTGGTTGTGAATAGTAAATTGCAAACCATTTAATAAAAGTAGGCAAAATCCATACCGGCACATGACCTGCTTTAGAAAGTTAATCTGAACAACACCAAAAGCTCTTTTCAACATCCAAAGGTTAAAACAGCAGAATCCAATCAATCTTGAGCTGTATCCAAATATCTATTAATGTATATTATCCAATGCTTATCTGTTTTTAATAGCTGGGGTGTCTTAAAAGACTAACAAACTTATTTTCACATAAGCTTTCACAGATCAGATGCATGGAGTAGTCCTGAGATGGGGATATTATTATATATATAAACATCTGTTGGGGAAGATTCCCATAGCTGTGTCAAACCTTTCCCATGGTGTTGCTAAGAAAACAACTTGGACATGTCCATGAAGTCATGAGTAGTAGAATTCAGCTCAAAGGAGATTTACTATTTATTACCTACTGTGAATATCCAGAGGCATTTGGCTGGCTGCTGTTGGAAGCAAGGAGTAGGGTTAAATGGACTTTAGTCTGATCCAGCAAAGCAAATTATATGTTGTTAAGAGCTGTCTGGCAGCACTCACAAATGGATAATTATGTCAGAACTAATACTAAGAAAGCCTCATTTCCAGGAACAGGAAGGTACCACTGGGATGCATCACTATGAATCTTGGTGCCCCCAGGATGGTAATGAAATACAGATACTGGTTTTTTTTCTTCTGTGTATTTCCCTGCACTAGTTTGGCAATCATTATTATTAGTTTCCCAACCTGAGATATTCACAGGTACAGAAAAGTTTAAATGCAGTATGCAAATATTACAAACATGCAAGTATTCCTTTTATTTGCTTTTATGCTCAAACAATTGAGTAAAAGAATCTTATAGTATTAGCCTTCAATAATGGAAAACAAAACATGCCAAACCTCAAGAATCTAAAGTAAATTCTTATTCAATTGCCAGACAAACAAACTTTGCACAACCATCACAAAGAGAAACAGTTTTTATTTACTCTCATTGGGTCTTTTATCAATGGTAGAAGGGTTTTTTAGGTTGATTTCAAGCCCAGAGGCAGTATCTTTTTAAGTGCCAACTGCATCACATGAGCATTAACTATAATGAATATTCAAGTATTAAAGGAAAACTACTTAAATGCTCTTGAACCTTTCTTTATTGTCATCTATGGAGAGGACCTTTCTTTTTTGTAGCTATCAATAGTAAGCAGCCAGTGGTACAGAGAATAGAATACTGGATGTAAATTTGAGCAATCCAGCCTTAATTTATTGCACAGATCAGAAACCCATTTGGTAACTATATGTCTATCACATTTTTTCTCAATTGACTTCAGTACAATTAAGATCAACTGTGAATCTAGGATTCTCAAAGAAAGATTACAAATAAAATAACCTTTTCATTAAAATCTAACAAAATTCTCTATTTGATCCCCCATGGGAGTATATTCCATTTATGAAAGATTGATGGCAGCATCATACTACTGCTAATCATAATTAACAAAATCACAATAGTCACTTTTCTAAGATCAGGACTAGAGAGTAGGCAAGCCTCAAATTACTTGTCTTTTTTAATACCGAAAAATACTTTTGAAGTTACATTAACAGAGATGGAGGTAACATCTAGGAAATGGAAAGTGTTTCAAAATCCAGTCTCTTGTCTCCAATTTCTTCAGGAGTCAGATTACTAGCCACAGAAATGTTATTTAATCAAACATTTCTAGCTTTCAGTCGCTGAATCGTGAAAATAGAAAATAAAGCTATTATGAAAGCGATTATTGTAATAGGAAAATAATATAGAAATATTAGTAAGATTACTTTAAAGTATCCTCTTTGGGGGAGGGAGGAAAATAGGAATACTGGACAAAAAAGGAACACTCCTACAATGCCAGAAGCAATAGCAAGAAAGGGAACATTTCTA
Organism: Bungarus multicinctus; assembly: GCA_023653725.1. NCBI lineage: Eukaryota > Metazoa > Chordata > Lepidosauria > Squamata > Elapidae > Bungarus > Bungarus multicinctus. Next base: position 99,347,953 of record CM042842.1, on the reverse strand, counting down.
CAGATGTTGGGAAACCCTAACGAAAGGGAGAGACAAGTAGATATGGCTTCATTTAAAAGAAAATAGGATGCAGAAAGCCAAGTTGTTGTGTGTTTTGAACTTTCAGAAGTATATAAGAATTTCCAGAGAGAGAGCTATATTACTTTACTGCATCAAACAAAGAATTAGTGCATATCCCAAATGCAAGCAGATTTGTTGATGCATTTATTGAATAAAAGCTATTTTATAAGATGCATGACATGTTACATGCAATTGGCAGATCATGATAAATATGAATGTATGAATGATGTGGGTGAGGAGGGGAAGAGACAATTAAACAATAGGACTAAATATACCTAAATGCATGGAATTGTAATTGTTTTTAACAATACGATTTCATTGCTTAAATGTACAAAAAGCAAACACAGTGCCCATTCAAAAGAGCTGTAATAGACATTCTTAATTAGTTCTATACTTCTTAACATCTGTAGTGAGGAAAGATGGTCAATGGTCATCTAACTGAACAGAAACACACCTGCTGATAAATTCTATTCAGGAAATTCATGTCAAAAAGAGATATGTAACTTTGTACTGAATCCTTGTAATGGCATATTAAATAGGTTTTTTTTATGAAACTCTTATCCTTTTGGCAATAGCAAATAAACTGCGTAGAATATTTACCTCTCATTAATTTGTGTTAAAGGGTCAAATTTGAAAAGTTTAGTGCAGAAAACATTCAATTTCTTATTCCAAAGAGTTGCCTCAATTTCAAAACAGGATGTTTGTACCTTTCTGGAATCCCTTGGAGTGCAAGGCGATCAAACCGGTTGATTCCTAAAGAATCAACTCTGACTGCTCTTTAGAAGGCCAGATCCTGAAGATGAAACTCAAATACTTTGGCCACCTAAGGAGAAGGAAGGACTGGAGAAGAACCTTATGCTGGAACGACTGAGGGCCAAAGAAGAATGGGACAACAGAGAATGAGGTGGCTGGATGGAGTCTCTAAAGCAGTCGGTATGAGCTTAAATGGACTCTGGGGGATGGTAGAGGACAGGAAGGCCTGGAGGAAATGTTGTCCGTGGGGTCGCGATGGATCGGACATGACTTCTCGACTAACAACAACAACAGCAACCTTTCTGGAAATGTTTTAAACTCAAAACCAAACTTTTTGAAATTTTTTAGAATGGGTCAGAGTGTCAAATAGAGTACAATATCTCTGTACTCTTAATATTTTTTAGAATAGATGGGCATTTAGTACAATGTAGGGATGAGCTGTTCTTCAGCACAACCTTAGATATAACCATGACTTAAGTGCATTGGAGAATCACTTGAAGAACCATGTCTACTAAAGGAAGTGGAAGGAAGGAAGGACTACTGACATGCAAGTTAGGAAAAACTGAAAGGGAAAGAGAAAAAAACACCAAATAACCAATACATGGGAAGTGAATTTACAGATAAGGTAACTCTGCCTAAATTGCTATGTTCAGGAAGTAAATCAAGATAAATAGTGATAAAAGAATTATAAGATAACATTTACCTGAGAACTTTTCTAGAATTAAAATGTAAAATCCCTAATTATCTAATAAAAGATCAACTACGAATAGTCACTAAACTAGGAAAAGCAACAAATCTAATGCAGTAATGTAGTTTTTAAAATTAAATTAAATATATATAAATGGGTCAGATTAACATGTATCCTGGGAAAACTAGTGAAGATATCAGTATTCACAAAGACAACCTTTGCTGAAGAATGTAATTCAAAACATGATTTTACAAATGTATGCCTCATTAAACTTTTAGAGTGTTGAGTATAATATACATTTGGAATAATCCAAATGTTGGACTTTTAAAGACTTCTGATAAAGGCTCCCACATTCTAAGCAAATTTAATAACCCTGGGAATACCTCAGGTTTGATGGATCAAAATTGACCCATTACTACATAGTGTAGTAACAGGAAGCAGAAACCAAGATAGCCATCAACTGGAACAGGAATTAAGTCTGAGCAAAGCAATTTCTCAGTGGTGCAAAGGAGTAACAAAAGTACCCAAGAATTCAGTAAATGGGAAAATGAGCATCACTGTAGGAAGCAATATATACGGTATCTATATAAAAATATCATGCATAATGGTAGAACAATCTCTCACACGTTAGTGGAATAAAGAAAATGATCCTAGGATAAAATGTGCTGTGTACCAAATATCTAGCCTATGTATGCCTATTCCACACTAGCTAACATATACGGGACATCAGTAGAAAATTATATTTTTAGAAAACCACTAGTATCATAAACTTTTATTTAAATTCAATTAATAGTATTTGAATCTCTTTGCAATTCTGGCCACATCAAAAAAAAAAAATAGAGCTCTTAAACATGCTGATGATTCATGTTAAAATAAAGCATAGAAGTAAAATTAAGCACAGAATTAAAATATAAAATGTAACAATGGCCATTCATTTTGACACTTTGAAAAGTTAGATCAATGAAAGATAGTGCTAGCAATTGCTACTAATCATAATACTTACTAATTACTAACATAATAATTACTTACATTACTGAAGATATTGTGCTTGTCAATGTAGCTACCAGAATGCTACTCCTCCCATATTTTACTTATGTATTACTCAAAACATGTGGTTAGCCTCTGTGTAAACAGAATGCTGAACTGTAGACTTTTGGTTTGATCTAGCAAAGGTTCTTTAATGTTGTATATTTCTAAATTATGGGCTGCAACATAGGTATTGCAGTCTTTTAACTTTTTCATAAAATGCAAACATAATTGTGAACCCAATTATAACATGCTATACTGATTATGTATTAATGCAGATTTTCAAGGCCAAATTTACATTTCTGAAATTGACTTGCTATATATTACATTAGCAAAATAGTCTATTTTGATTCGCTCAGTCTTGCATAAATAAATTTGCTATCTCAGAGCACCACAAAGGATTGTGACTCTATACATGTTGTAAGAAATTTTTGGTATAAATCATTTTCCTCTAGTCAGGCATCTTCCAACAATCTTAGGCTACAAAATTCATCATCCTCAACCAGTTAGCAACATGAACCAACTCTGAACACTGATTCCAGGTTATAACGCTGGAGTAAATCATACTATGGAACAATGATGAATATGTTTTACAATCATTTGACAATAATGCTGTTAAAGCTATCTAGGTTGAATAGTACAATAGTACATACTCTCCTCCCTCCAAAAAAATGCATTAATTTTTCTTTCCACCATGGTTTCACTGGAGTAAAATGCTGATTCTAATCTATGGTATTAATAAAGAACTTTTAATAACCTGACTTCTGATGGACTTATATACAATCCAACTTAAAATATGGTCATTTATTCATTATTTATTTTCCATTCTTAAATTGTTCAAAAACTCATAACTTCCCTCCACTAAGAAAATAGCATGGAAGAAGATAAATTTGAAACACATACATACCACACAATGCCATGATTAAAGGGGAAACATGTAAATCTAAATCTGAGGACAGGCAATGTTTTTAAAGCTTCAATATTTATCATTCTCAAAAAACAAGATGGGAATATTTAAGATTACATTTACCTGAGTTGTTCAAAACTAGTAACATTGGACCCAACAGCAAGGATTCTCTATTGGAAATGAAGAATTTTTAATGTTTCAAGGCATTCTTAATAGAGATCTCTGTTCCAAAAGTAATACAGGTCTTGTAATGCTAATACAAATGCTTCTTACTTATTTATTTAATAAAGTTGATTATCCCCAAAAGCTGGCATCCTTTTACTAGTCCAGCATTATTGAAGAGGAAAAAATGCACAGTTATTTAACTGTCAGAGTGAAAAATGCAGGCTCAATGCCTGGTACATATTTTAGCAAATTAGTTCTAAATATCAGTTTTTCGTTGACCTAGTTTCTTTCTGATTTCCAAATGCTATCACAGAAACATACACCAGCACAATCCAAAATATTAGGCAACCCAATCTATAGACAAAAGAATATAAAGACTTCTATAAAAACTGTTCTTGGTAGAAGGAATGAAGGAGGAAAAGCTTCCTCAGATGAAGAGTACCAAAAAGCAAAACCCTAAATGGGTTTGCGAGAAAACAAGAAACTATCATTTAGAAGAGAAGGCGGAGCCGCTTAATTGATACAAACTGGGTCCCTACAGACCAGACTTCCCTAATTAAATAGCTCCCAGATGTGTTGGACTACAAGGCCCATCATCCTCAGTTGAGGATGAAGGGAAGTATAGTGCACACCTCCATAGGCCACCAAGTCGGGAAAGGCTGTTATAAATGAATGTGGAAACTATTCGGAAGGCAGTGGAGGGAAGAAATAATAAGAGAACGGAGGACGCGGCTGAAAGAGAGGGTCTAGGAGTAAGGAAAGATACGCAACGTTGTTCCAACCACAGAAGTAAAAAGGAGCAAAGGAAAAGTGGAGTGGGGGTGGGCAGTGAAACCCAAGGTAGAACCCAGCTAGAAGTAGAATAGAGGAGCGAAGGTGCGCGTACATTGCCTGGGTAATGTCAGAGGGAGACAAGCACCCCAGCCTGCCGCAGCCACGTCTACGGAGAATTAAGTCCCTTCCTGGGACTGCAGCCTTCCAAGCCTCCACAGAGCTCGGCGTCGCTCTGGCTTGCGGTCCTAAGGACGTGGGAAGCGCTAAATGAGAGGATAAGCAGGAGAGGTAGAAGGGAAGGGTCAAGAAAGGAGGCAGCATCGCTACTAGAGCGGAGGAGGATCTTACACTGAGAAGCTCCCGGAATGCCCACCATCGCCGATCCGGGCACGGACTTCTTCCTTTTGTTTCGCTCTCTCCAGCCGAGCCGACGGACACGAGCGCCAGCAAGAAATCAGGGACGCTCCCGGCCCCGCGCTAGGCCTTTGCCTAGATCCCATCCCCCCCTCCAGTGACGCCACTTTGCTCCACCCACCGCGGTCTGTCTCGAGGGGGAGCGGTTGGAGTTGCGCTATGGCAGGTTTTTTGTTTGGGGGGGGGGGGGGGGTTGAGAAGGAGCGTGGAGGAGGAGCTTCGCTGCGGCAAAAGGAGCGACGGATTAATGTCCCTGGACCCGCATTTTGTTCTGAGAAGTTTGGTTGTCTTGAAAACAGTGCAACTTTCCTCCCCAGGAAGGATTACGAACTTTTCTTCCCTTAATTCCCAGTAGTAGGGAATTATTGAAATTCAACCCTTTTCTGGAAATCACCAGTCTTTGAAATGATAATAGAACTCTGCTTTATTGTGGCTACTTACAATATACAGTACAACCGTTTTTAAAATAGGACAAAGATACTGATTGGGTATGAAATTGATAGTCATATGTGGACCCAAGAAAAGTACAAGCTGGTTGGCTGACTTTGGGCCAGTCACACTCTCCCAGCCTACAACATCAGGCTTAGAGGACAAGCCCGTGGGTCAATTCATGTTGCAACCAATTGTGATCCATAAGTGTTGTACTTGATGAAAAAAATGCTAAAAAGAAAAAATGTGGGTACATAACATAGAGAAATGCTATATATTTTTACCAGATGAGTGACTTTGGGCCAGTCACTGTGTCTCAGCCCAACCCACATCACAGGGTTGTTGTGGAGAAAATAGGAAGAGGAAGGAGCATTAGGTAATGTACCACCTTGAGTTATTTATAAAAATAATAAAGACAAGATATATAATACATACATACAAAATTTTTACATGTAAATATTTTAAAACAATTCATGCTTTGCTAAATGACATCTGCCTCTTTAACTTTAAAAGTGCTGAAACAATGTTGATATAGAATAGATAATCTTGAAGCGTGTTTGTCCCAAAGGTGCTTTTTCAAAAGGCAGACTGACTTTGTTTTAAAAAATAAAGTTCAGTTGCCTTTTTAAAAAAAGCATTTTTGGGATAACCATGACCTTGATGACAGAATCTCCATAGACACTTGAAACATGCTTATTTTCTTATCAGCATTGAAAGAAATACTGTATTCTAATGCACAAAGAATTTGGTTTAGGAGATAGGAAGACTGAAATTTGCATGGTATCTTTTGAGCTTAAAATGGAATTCCAAGGAAACACTGATAGATTGGCAAAGTACTCCCCCTGCCCATTCTTTGTAACAAATCTCCTTTCACTTATTCTTGATCATAATGGAAGAAATACTTAGATCAGTGACTTTAGAATTGTATGGCTAGAATTTGCTTTCAGAAACAGCTCAGAATTCTTAACACAATCTTCAATCATCAAATGGTTAACTCATATGGTTTACATTCTGAGGAGTCCTTGTTGCTCTCTGTGCTTGCTTTTTTTCTTGCAAATGTTTCACTACCCAAACTAAGTAACATCATCAGTGCAGCATCAGGTACTCCTCATTTCAACTCTGAGTTACAAATATTCTCCTTTATTGGTTTACATTCTCCTGGATAAAATTAAAGGGTTTAAATAGGAGAGAGTTTTGTGACACCTTAAACAAACAAACAAAAAGATCTGTTTCTACTGTGCTCTTATAGTGTATTCATCACCACTGTAACTGAATCTGGCCACCTTGTTGCTGATCATTCTCTACTCTTCTACCTTTTCCAGCATTAGAGCCTTCTTTAGAGAGCTAGTATGTATCTGAAGTAGGATAATTTGAACCTGGTCATTTGTGCCTCAGGTGAAATTTGTCTCCTTAACTCAGAGGTCTCCAAATTTGGCAACTTTTAAGACTTGTGGACTTCAATTCCCAGAATTCTCCAGCCAGCATAACATAGCTGACTAGAGAATTCTGGGAGTTGAAGTCTACAAGTCTTAAAGTTGCCAAGTTTGGGACCACTGTAACTGTTCACTGTATTCTCAAGAGTCTTCTCCAATACCAAAGCAGATGAGCATCAACACAGAAAGACTGTTTTAATAGAATGTAGAAGTTCTATTTAACTTAACTTTAGAAGGCAATTTGAAAAGTCATAAATTGTCAATTTGAGCTTCCTGCTCTAAACTAAAGATAAGGATAGTGATCTATCTCAGAGAGATAGCTTTTAGAAACACTAAAAATGTTTTTAGTAATTGAAATTACATGATGAGGTAAATGGGATGGACTTGACCTTATTAATTTCAAGCTTTATGGGTTCTAATATCACCACCTGTGTATTTAAAATGTGTACTTAAAATGTAAAATTAGGAAAAAAAACATTTTAAAAGGATAAAAGACAAAGATAGTTTAAAAAGGCATGGAGTTTCATATCTCTCATAAAATCCCCCAAATTTCCTGGGGAGTTTGGATTAGTGGTTAAGACTCCAAGCTATAAACCAGAAGACAGTGAGCATTAGTTCCATTTTAAGCATGAAAACTGGCTAAGTGAATTTGGGACAGTCTCTCAGGCCTGGGTGACAATCTGGTCAGTCAATTTCTCTTGCAACCAAAAATTGGCATCTGTGGGGAAAATGCTAGGAAGAAAATTATTGAGATATTTCAAAATTTCAGTCATTTAGAATGAATGCTTGGGTGAATATATTTGGCCCATTGATCATACTCAAGATAGTCCTACCAGTAGAGGAGTTGTTCTGTCCTGAATGCTTGATCAAGATTTATAGGTTTTTCTGTCTAGCAAAATGTACTTCCCCTCCCCTCCTTTTTCCATCTTGTAATGCATTGTACTTCTTGAAGCCAATAGTAAGAAAAAATTCTTAATAGTGAGTTCCTCTGCATTCCCTAAGCAAGGGCATAGAACCATGTTTTTGCACTTTCTGGGATGGCAGGAGAGTGGGGGCCTGGCTCCTCTCTGGGGAGAGGGGGAGAATGTTCCAAAGGGTGGGGGCAATGGCAAAGAAAGTTCTCTTCCAGGACCCACCAGTTGGAATTCTTTAACTGATGGGGTCCACAACATTTGTTCCCAGAAGCAAATTGGCATCCAATGTAGCTCATGCAACAAAAGTGTTATATGTGCCATTCTTTGGGCACTCAGGATCACTCGCACAACCACATTCTTTACCAGCTGAAGCTTCCAAGGATAGCCCCATGTAGAATGCATTGCAATAGTCCAGGTGACCAGGGCATGAGCAACCAAGCAGAGAGCCTCTCAATTCAGGAAGGGTGTAACTGGTACACAATAGGAAGTTGAGTAAAAGGCTCTCCTAGCCACAGCTGCCACCTGCTGTTTGAGCAGGAGCTGTGAGCCCAGTGCAACCCCATCCAAAACCAAAGATAATAAACTGGATGACAAGGAATCCATCCACCGCCACTCCATCTTACTAGGGTTCAGCTGAAGTCTCTTGTTCCCCATCCAAGCCCCCACAGCCTCCAGGCACCATGAAAAAATGTTCAGACCATCATTCATTTCACCCAGGTTGGAGATATATAACATATATCTCCAGTATAGTATATCACCAGTATAGTATCATGAGCATACTATACTGGTGATATCCCATAGTGATGATTGTCAAATCTAAAACAAAATAGGCAAAGTCTCTGACCTAACCGATGTTTTTGTTTTTAGTATCACTAATATGCTGCCCTGGCCTGCCTAAAATGCATGTTTTCCCAAAGCTGGATTTTTAAAACATTGATAGAGTTACTATGAAATAAAATGCACATAGATAATTTTGATTTTTAGCCTCCACCCAAAATTCATTTCAAGAAAAGCATGGCAAACACATACATGCATGCACATATAACGACTATGGTCATGTAAAGTTGAATCCCTAAGATTGGAATAGGGTGATAATTTTGCTTACAGCCAGTATTTCGAAGTCACTCACAGGACAAATTTATGTTTAACTTCTCTTTCAGTGCCCCAATCAGCAGTTTTCAAGTATGTTTCCTCAAATTTTTAGATACAGTGTTCAAAAACTTTTCTGTCCTGTATTTTACAAACTTCTCACTTTCTCACTTGCAGAATAGCAGGAATCTATCTCAGTGCCTAGCCTAGCAGACTGCCTGCCATCTGCCATTAGCAAAACAACATACAGTAAAATGTTAAATACACAGCAATGCCATGTGACACCTAGAAAAAGGCAATGGCTTAAAGCTATATGCGCTTTGTTACGTAAACAGCATCCTGAAATTAGTATTTGCTTTTTGAAAAGTAAATAGACATTGGGAGCATTCTGCCTAGCAGATGCTAGGAACAACAGCTCTTTCCTGAGGGGAGATTTGCTTGATGACCTTAGGGGAAGTGAAGTCCCACTGTGCTCCTGATTGAGATCCATAGACAATTTGTTTCATTAATCAGGTGATAAGTTTTTATATTCTTAACATCTTTGCTTGCTGGCTGATACTTTCAAAAAGGAATCAGGAAGTGTGGCTGAAGAATTATCCCACTATACAAATCAGAAAATTAGTGACTAAAATAACTCTTTACCAATGTTTAAAATGTGGAATTCAAGGTCAAAATAAATTTGGCAAACCAATTCTATAAATGCAATATAACAGTACACAGTTATTAATTTAATTCTATCAAAATGTCTTTGAGAAGTAAAGCTGGAGAATGCTAAACTAGTTATGCTGATGCTTATGAAATTACGTATTGATTAGTAAATAGACCAGTTATATTTTTACTACAATCTGTTTGACACCACTGTCCTAAAGATATGAATAGTTGAGATTAGATAGCTTGTTTTAATCTGTATTATCCTGTCCATTACAGATTACTATATATCAGTTATGGACTTTTTCACTCTATAAGAATTGGAGCATAACTAGATTTATCTCACTATCTGATTAATTTATGTCATGAAATATTTTGAATTTGTAATTATTCCATCCCATCCAGATGTACTAATACTGCTCTTTGCCATGATGATTCAGAGGGATTTGTTTTCTTTGAAAAAAATCTTTCCAGTTGCTTTTGATTGCATTACAAAGAGTTCAAGAAATTCTTTTTTAGCTTAAGATATATCTTATTTTTCTCTTCTAGATGGAGATATTCAAAGTGACTATTAAAAAGCATAATGTTATAAATAAGCATGTTCATTTGTTCATAAATTTTAGTAAAATCAATGGGCTATTGTCAGGTACAGACCTACAACCAAAAGATTCAACCCATAACATGCCATTTTCCTTTTGCGGCTAGATTTTGTGTTGTAAAATTGATTATTTGTAATAATCTTTCATTTTCAAATTGTGAGCATGCTATATATAGCTTAAGAATCTTTAGGCCAATATCAGTATATTAATACTAAAACCATCAATTTTAAATTCTTGGCTTTATTTTTCCTTTTAAAAATTATTTACATTTTAGGAAAAAGTATATGGCTTGAAGTCTGCCAAATCATCTAACTACATTCTAAACAAATTTGTTGTAGTGTTAATCTAAATGGGAAATACTAAGCGAACAAGATTGTTTGGTACAGTAACATTTTTAAATCAATTGCAAACAAGATAAAAATTCAAAACTTGAATTATCAACAGAATAATTTGGGTAGTTTATTTCATGTGAGGATCAGTAATTTGATTACTTCTATATATATTTCATTCTTTTGCTGTTTCTTTAGGAGTGGAAATTGAATACTTTCTCTCCTTGTCCATTCAAAACCCTCCAATATGAGCTTAGGCTGTAACATTTATGGAAGATGACTCCAACATATAATTTGCAATTTTTAATTCATTCTTGTATTCCCAAGCTTCTTTTTAGAGTGAGAAACAATAAATCAGGAAATTAGAGCAAAAAAACTTGGCAACAGCTGAAGCATCAAAAAACTTAACTGGAAGTAAAGACTGGTTAAAAGTAAATCTTGGGAAGTGGGGAATATGCATATGAAACAGAATAAATAGACTTGGCATGAATCCAAAGTCTGATGTCACAAGATGCTTAATCCATCAATACAGGACATGGTGAACTTCTGAGTAACCTTCTTCTCTCCTAGGCTTCCCCCTCCCACTTCTCCCCAGTGACTGCTAGGCTGCCACCTGCTCTTTCAAACCCACCACACAGCTGCTGGTTTAGAATAACAAATTAACATCTACTTGCCAAGACCATTACCTTCTAGGCATGATAAAGTAAACCTATTAACCTAGGAACTGGTACTGAATGTGGGCTCAGAGGCTGAAGAAAAGGCAAGCCAACAAGAAGTTGGCAGTTTTGGTGGCTGTTTCCTCCCACTATAACCCAGTGTAGCGAAGAAAAGTTGGGTAGGGCCCACAAGGAAAAACAGTGTGGAATTCAATGCCTCTGTATGGCAAAAGAGAAAGGTTGCGCCTTAAATCTGAGGGTAGAGAAGGAAAAGAAGCATTTTTCATAGCAAAATGCAGGCATTTCAGCCCAATCTATTCACGAGGCAAAATTAATCAAGATAATTTCTGCAGGCAGGCTACCCAAATAAAAAAAGAGCTTACCTGGCCACTTTTCTAACTCTGAGGCCAATTACAAAATGCCAGAGCATTTTTCCTTCCTTCATCAGCCCTTATAATTTTGTAACTACAAAATGATAGTTTTTGTGCCAGGCTTCATTCTTACTTAGTGAACTCCACTGGCCTGAAGTGGGGAAGAGAAATCTTGGCTCTTCAAAGCTCATTTATATGGTTTCCAGAAGGATCCAGGGATCTGTTACCAAATTATCAAGAAAATTGTCCTGTTTTGCTTTATTTTTTAAACAATTTATATTAAGACATAGACATATTAGCCTCCAGGAGGCTTAGAACATCTATTTTTTGTTAGAACAAAACTACCCTACAAAAACAAATCAAAAATGGATTGAAGATTTCAGCATGTCGCTCAACAGTCCTAGGAGACCCATTTATACATGTTGCTCTGGGAGGAAAAAAGATGACATCCCTTCACTAATTGCTGCAGACAACCTGGACTAGTAGTCAAAGTCAAACAAATGCAATTGCCATTCAAAAAAAATGATATAATCACACTTGAACCTACACAGCATGCATCAATTGGGGTCAGAGGTACCAGCACAAAAAATGGTAGGAGGCAGTGCAAGCTAATGAACCCTTTTTAACAACTTGAGAATTTTGTCCATCTTGCTTTTTGGGAGAAGCATCATCTGCCCATCTGCCCATGTGTCTAAATAGTTTTTAATGCTGTGATAATAGATCCTTCATAATCCAAGTATCTAAAAATGTACTCGATAATATTGAAAGAGTTGGTTGCTGTATTTTGGTAGGTTCTCTCTAGAATTTCTATTTTAGGAAATTAGATATCCATCCTTTCCACTCAAGATTTTAGTTTTCCAGGGAAAATTTTACACTCTAATTTTGTGCTGATATATTCTCAAGACTGACCCTCCCCCAACTTCAGATTACACGAACCTTATATATACACACAGCTGAGAAAATCTCCAGAACTGCATTGGATTAGAAAAAATTACTGCTGTGCACAGTAAGCTTCATAATGATTTTACAATGTTCAACTAACCCAAGCTATATTCAGTGAAAACAGTTAACCCAGCTGCTCCATAATTTTTATTTGCCATCACCAGTTCATTTCATTCAAAAGGGCCATCTGTGTATAGTTCTCTTCAGAAATTACTCTTCAGTGCCTTAAGCCAGCATTTGTGCACCTCTTGGTATGCACAAAGATGTGTTTCTTCTCATGTAAAGTTTTGAAAAATCCTCCAACTTGACTGGAAACATTTCAGAGCAAAATTATATCCCCCAACCACCATTTATATGCCTCTAGAGACCCATGCAGGCGCTGCCAAGAAAAGATGACAGACAGATGCAGGTAAAGACAAAATTCAGTATGCCCAGCCACTCAACACAGCAAAGCCTGATTGTGCCAAGGAGATGAGGAAGCCCTAGCAGGAAAGAGTCACATGCAGAGGCAGGGTGGACTATAGACAGAAAGGGGGATAAAGAAGCAGCATAGAGAGAAAGAAAAAACAAGTGGAGAGCTAGACAGACAGAATACAGTGCTGGAAGAAGGCAAGGAAGGAACAGGCAAATAATGCTGCAAATCAGTTCATGTCAAGACTATCGTCCTTACCATTGTTTGACATGTTTTGAGACTATATTGCCAGAGAACATAATCAATAGAACAGTAACACTGCAGAATATTGGCGGGGTAAGGAAAACATTATTATTGATTTTTTCACAGAGTAGCCTTCAATAAGAATCCAAGAAACCCCAGGGTTTCCAGAACACTGTTTGTTAATCACTAAATTCAATGGGAAATCATAACAGCTAGAAACTGAGTTCTAGCTTTTCACTCCAGAAACAGGAAGCAAAAAGAACTTCATCCACAATGGACATAGGGACTGGGTGGCAATGAAGATGCCAGACAACAAGGCAACCATTCCACTAATCTGTGTTCTCTCCTGGTTCCTGGCAGTTGTCAGAATACATGTTCCAGGTTCTCCCCTCCAGAGGGAGGGGCAGGAGGAGCTGCAGATGGTGGACTCAGGGTCAGGGTGCTGGTGATTATTATGCCAACCCCATAGCAGCAGGCCTTCTGTCAATTTGTAGTATTTTTGCTTCTGGCAGAGGGTGATACAGTCCAGGTTCTTTCCTCATACGGGAGTAGGCAGAAGGAGTTGCAGATGGCTGGCTGATGGTAGAGATGCCAACCTCCACAAGCAGACATTCTGTCAATCTGTGGAGATTCTTTGGATCTGAACCAGTACAATTGGGGTCATAGTTTCAGCCACCCTGCCCTTTTAGTTAGCATTTAAAGTGACAAATACATGGAGGCTAGATAGTAGTATGTGCTTTCTTGCCTCATATGTAGACAGGATGCTGCCTATCATGAAACAGTAAATGATGAAATATTAAAAAATAAAACAACTATGAAGCAACCCATTCTGTATTTTATTTTCATTGTTTATTCATTCTTCCTTTGCCTGTTTGGAATGGGGAAAGATATAGCTGCTTCAGAGTGCTGCAAATAGGAATTACATTTGTACTTCCATGCACTTTGAGATAAAATTAACAGGAGTTGAGCACATTATTTTGATCAAGAGGATTCCAAATAACATGAAGCAATTCTGTGATAAAGAAGTTATCTTTAAGTATACCTATTGTTATTTCTGCAGTTAGCTATTTCTATATCTCAGTTCTATTCTTATTTCTTAACTTGTGTACACAGCTCTCAAGAAGACCCTCTTTCATCCAAGCCTCACTACCAAATAAGACAGCTGGCTAGTATATGTGCTGGGGTGTGACATCAATACACAAATAGTATTTCAAGAAGTCACAGGTGAGAACTGTATGTTGGAATGATTCCAGATTCAATTATATTACATGGGCAGAGGGCAGCCCTATAGACAAATATCCTGCTAGCCAATTCTAACAATTAGAAAGGCGTCTGTAAAACATGCAAGAAGGACATGCTCTCTCTCTGAAAATCTTTAGAGAATTGAATCCCATAACTTGTGTATGTATTTGAAAGAAAAGAGGATTGTAACCTATATATAATAAATGAGTCATTGAAATTGTTCTCATTTGGCAGCTACCATGGCTCAAATCTCTCTATCAGTATTGTATTGGTGGAGAGGAGAAGAGTATTAGGATAGCTCAACATACAGTAATTACCATAGGATATATATATATATCCTATGGTATCCATATATATGTGTGTGTATATGTGTGTGTGTGTGTAAGGTTTTGAGCTGATAAATAATTAAATAAGGGAGACTAGGATAGATCTATTTCGAGCTAGTTAGCTCTCTTCAGCTAGCCATACCCTTAACTGGGATTCGAACCAGGGAAGTATTACATGTGAGGCAGTTGTAATTGCCACTAGACCACTGGCTCTATCCTGTTCAGCTGTATATTCCTGGTCTAATATGGATCTCAGTCAGAGATGATGCTTATGATGTTTTTCCCTTAAGAATTAGTTTTATTATGAAAACATCCAAGCAGAAACAGAGTCGTCAAGTAGACTTGTCCCTGACATTGCAGACCTGATGAACATCTCATGATGTCTGCCTATCAAGTTGCATCTGTGAAGACTTCCATATGAATAGGCAACTGTTACTGTTTTCATGGAAATGCATACACAAAACTCCCCTGGCTCATGTGACTATCTAGAGAATAGGTGTACCATCTGTACAGTGCTGGAAATAGGGATATTTAGTACAGTTCCATCACTCTCCATATGAATAGATAAAAATTAGGAATGGTGCTTGAATAGAATTACTTTGAAACAGTCTTGAAATATAAATAAGTTTGTCACTTAAATTCTAAAACGTATTTCCTGAATCCAACCAGTGTTTGCAATCAGGTTTTTCTCTGAAATGAATAGCTATCTTCTCTAGCCTATCAAAAGGATTCTGGGGAATAATATGGCCAGTATTATTCTTACTACAATATTGATCTGTATACATTACTTGGTACAATATTGAATACAGTATATCCAGTATTAATGAAATTTAAGGTGATTGAAGACCTAGCCTACCAGTCCAATGATTCCATGTTATCTCTTTTATACAATAGAACATCTGTAATGTTTGGCATTTAAAAATGGGGGAAGTATAAGACTAAAAAAATGCAGGTTTCATTCTGGATACCTGAATGTACCAAAAAAAAAAAAAAAACCAGCCCTGATTTCATTGCTGATGCAACTGTTTTCCCAAACTTTATTTCATTCAGGTTGGAGTCATGCAAACTAGACAAATGGCTACTTCAGATACCATCTGGCTTCTGACAGGATGACAGCAGATTCCATTGGCTCTTATACTGATGACACCCTCTGCATGACAGTCTGAATTAGAGCAGTTTGGAAAATATACAAACCACAACCAAACAAAACTGAAGAATGTATCATTCTGTAGCTGTACAGGAAAGTAAGGCAATAAAATCTCAAATTGCAGAACATTCAGGTTCATTCACTGCAAATTAAAAAGTAGGCTTTGAGGCTGAGATTGACGACCTCCTATGACAAGTTGTTCAGCAGTGCTAATGCTGCAAATCTTGAAGCAAAAAAGCAACAAAGCTTAGTTCACTAGTTGGAAAGCACCTTAGGGGAAAAATGGCGACAGACTTTGGAGAGAAACTGCCACATAGAATAGACAATTACATATAGACCACATTGCTTAGGTTTACATCTTAAATCAAAACGACATATAGGATGTTTTTCCTCATGTTGCAGGACACTCAAAGGTTGAGATCAGCAAAGATGTGGAGGCTGGGAAAGTAATGGAAGGGAAAGTTGACATAAACAGATAAAAGGCAAATTCAGTAAGTTTTATCAGCAGTTTCTTATAAATGGAAATTGAGCCAGCAGACAAAAAGAGCAACTAAGAACAAACTTTTCAAATCATTCAAAAACTCTGCCTTAATGAACTTACTTTAAATGAGGATTAGAAATTCCTCTTGCAGTTTCCAAGATTCTGTATGATCCCCAAGTGTATCATTGAAGAAAACTTACTGAAGACTGTGTAGTTCTTACGTCCTTGATTTCACCCAGCTGTTTGAGATCTAGCAGCAATCTCCAGGAATTTGAAGGACATACAGCCCCTAATTATCATCCACATGTAGGAGTTAGTTCTTTGTAGGATACAACATCCTCTGTTGATGGATGCTCTCTCAATTTCAGTTCGATTTTCTAGAGTTCTAAATTATGCATAGACTTTCCATGGACATAAGAGGCAGAAAACATTTGGGAGGGAGAGAACACATAGTGGCACTTCTGAAATGTTGAGAGCCTATGTTCAATGCAGTACCCAGGATGATAGAAGATTTGCCTGTTTACAAGATAACTATTATAATGAATTTTACAATTTGTCAGATCACAAAGCACGTACAATATTTATCAGAAATTAAGCTAGCCCATGCATTTTCTTTACCATGTCAAAGGAACACCTAGCTTATGTGAGCCAAACACATTCTTAGAACTGATGCTATAATTTTCCTTTGTATGATGCCAGATTATTAATTCTTTTTTTTAATGATAATAAGCTTTTTAAGTCAAGAGAACTGTGGGCACCAATGGAGGAATCTAGGTGCAAAACTGAGACTGGAGGCACCAAATTGTCTACCCTGGAGGAGGGTGTCTGCCTCATAAAGTTTCTATAAATGGAGTTCAAGGACAAAAAAACCTAAAGAATTAATTCAAGTCTTCTCTGTGGTTTCATCTTTGGGTTGGAGCTATTGAACTGTACCATTTTCTTACAAATCTTTTAATTTAATACTTCATTTACATGATCCTGTAATAAATAAGATTCTTAAAATTCTCTTCAGTTATTAGCTTTGAAGTGGGCTGCCATCAAAAATCAAATCAATAAATAAACTTTGTAAATCAATATATAAATTACCCTTGGAGAGGGCAGCATCCAAAATTTAAAATAAAGTGTATAAGTTCTGAATCTCTAATATTAACTGTTTGGAGCCTGCATTTGGACTGGAGCATTATGAATAAAAAAATCTCTTTGAAAGCAACCTAAAATAAAATGTTATAACTTTAATACTTATTACAGTTAGAACATTTTGCTAGGACTACAAGATTTGAGCTGCAAAAATACTGAGGAACACCTGATGATGGCGCAGAGAAGTAGACAACTCTTTGCTAGTACAGTAGTAGTCTACTAGCAGTCTAGAGTAAGGATCTGGTAATATTACAACTGCATGTGAAGTACAATGTGGAACAAATAAAACCACACCCAGAGTGCTGCATCCAGTTTTGGTCACCACACTATAAAAAAGATGTTGAGACTCTAGAAAAAGTACAGAGAAGAGCAATCAGGATGATTAGGGGACTGGAGATTAAAACATACGAAGAATGGTTACAGGAACTGGGCATGGCTAGTCTAGTGAAAAGAAGGACCAGGGGAGACATGATAGCAGTCTTCCAATATTTGAGGGGCTGCCACAGAGGGGAAGGGGTCAAGTTATTTTCTAAAGCACCTGTAGGCCAGACAAGGAATAATGGATGGAAACTGAACAAGGTGAGATTTAATCTGGAAATAAGAGAAACTTTCACAGTGAAAACAATCAACCAATGGAACAGCTTGCCCTTGGAAGTTGTGGGAGCGGCATTACTTGAGACTTTCAAGAAGAGATTGGATTCCCATCTGTCAGAAATGGTATAGGGTCTCCTGCTTGGGCAGGGGGTTGGACTAGATGATCTACAAGGTCCCTTCCAATTCTGATTATCTGTTATCTGAAATAATTTGTTTTTCCAAAAAGGAAGCTAGTAGATTTAGGTGCAAGACCTAGAGTTCTGCTTGAAATTCTGGTCATAGATGATCTCATTAAGTGTTAAAGATACAGTTATGTCCAGTGGGATCCTAATTTTGTTTCTGTCCAATCTGTCTCCCAATTGCCATATTCCCTACACTTTGAAAACTTGGCAAGCAAAAACTCCTCAGGCTCTCAGCAGAAGCTTATGGCTCAGAAAAGCATCTGGCATTTGCTTGCTATTCTAGGAAGCAGTTAAACTTCCTTCCTTCAGCAAGAAGTCAGTGAATATCTGGATATAATAAGAGTTCTGCTTTTCTTTTTCCTCTCCTTGAATTCTTGCCCAGATTGGTTACATTCCCAATCCTATACATCTCACAGATATTGAGGGGATAATTAGCCTTATATTTAGGATGAGTTCCTCTTTATGTTAGCTTTGGGAGTGGCTGCATATTACTTTATACACAATAACTTTTAATGGCTAATGTATGACACATTACATTTACAGAAAAGTTCTGATGATTACAGCATGCTTCCTATAGTAAGAAATACAGTCACAAGGGATAAATGAAGATGAGAATATATTTTAAAAAATTCAGCATCAAAAAATTCAGAAATTACTTTCTGACAGTGTAGCTTATTGTCTATTCTTTTCCATAAACTACTCCATACCAACCATCTGATACCCATTATTACCATTGCAAACAACTACTAGCTCCCCAGCTGGTCATCTCTCTTTCAACATTGCAATAACCATTCAAGGCTACCATATGGTCCAAGAGTTTCCTACTCAGTTGTCACTCATTTTTATATGTTTCTGAATCCACTTCCTTCTGGAGGTTTTGTAGTATGTCATTTATAGATTACCTCCCCCACCCTAAGTTGAAAATTTGATTTGATGGTTGATCTATAATTGTACAACAACCTTCTTCAAAATGGCATTCAAGTAACAATGAGATTTTAAACAAGATTACTGAGGCCACACTAAAACACATTAAACCTGCAGTTCTGTATACACAATTTTCAGGGAATGCATTTTACTGACTATAAAGAGATTAGCATTCAAATAAACATACACAGGATGTCCCTGAATGATATTAATAGCATAATTTTAAATCACAGCTGTCTAGAATTATGTGAAATACTACATCAAAAAATTATCTCTCACATTTATTACATTTATATCCCATCTTACTTTTTATTCTATGAAGAATCTGACCATTTTGTGCATGACTACACTACTTCCCCTACTTCTGAAACATCAACTAAATGCAATACTTATAGTGAAAGAAATATGCCTAAAATTCTCTAGGGTTGGACTTTTTGAAAATAATGAAGTCTTAGCTTGTGAGGCATCAGGTACCGTGTCCCTCAGAAATTAATTTTAATTTCAGTGTGATGCTTCACATTTAGTCATCCCTATTATATTATAGACTCAAGTGGGCTTTGAAATAGACCTACACTCTGTAGCAGACTTACTGAATCTTCCACAAGTCTGAAATACAGTATTGGCCTCCCATTTAGCCTTTCGATATCCTTGTTGAAGCTATAATTATGAATGGCTAGTGTTTATGCTCAATTCCCAAATTTGAGCAAATGGGTCTTTCTTTTCTGTCTTTCAGCTTCTTATTCAGCTTCTCTAGTGACACTTTCAGACTTCTAATCTGCATATTCATGTAACCAGGAGGGTTTGGTTTTTGATTATCTGAAATGTATAACTCCCAGCCCTAAGGCCTCATGTTCCCCCACCACCTCACATTAGGAAATCCTTTCTATCTCACCTGCCAAAACTGAAGACTTTGTTTATATGTTTGGAAACAGAGAGCTTTTCTGATTCTATTGTCAAAATCATTTCTAGAGTACAGATTCCTACTAAAACCACTATCCAATATTAAACTCTTCATGAAGGAATTATGAAGGAGAACTTACACAAAGTCTTTACTGTATCTGCCCATTCTCCTCCCCTATAAATACAATACATTTAATTTGTTAATATTCTATGATTACCAGCATCTGAACTCTGTAACTATTAGAAATCACTACCCTCTTCTTATAATTTCTGGACTCTTCAAATGTCTTCATATATACAGCATATTATCAGGTTACCCTCAAATTGACATGAAAGAAGGGCATGGATGTTTAATTACCAATTATTATTATCCTTTCCACCTTTACCTAGGTGGAAAGGATGGAGAATCACAATGACTGACTTTCTACATCCTTAAGAAAAAAAATCTTGCAGTTCTGCCATGACAGTTGGGCATTTTGTAGTATATCAAATGATTTTTCTGTGTTGTTATTTTTGGTGGCTTTATATCAGGCCAGATATCAAGGCCTGTGTTTGTCACCATATCAAATCTTCTGTCAACAAGCTAGATGGATTGTTGCATTTAACAGCATTTAGAAACACAATTGCCTTGGCTTTCATTACTGACCTATCAGCTGTCTATGCCATTTTTCATAATGAATTTTTTCCTTAAGAAGATTCATTACATTTCCTGTCATAGCCTCATTCTGTTCCTGAGACAAAATGCCTGCTTATTCAACAAGTTTTCTGCATGTAAAGGTCACCCAGTTAACTCATTTCTCATAGAAACCCACAATTCAACACATATTTTTGAACACCTTGTTTTGATAATTGGATCCTCCTGCATTGTCCACCTTTCCCAACATCTTAATGGAGTAAATGCTGAACATTATGCCCCTGTTCTGTATAGTTAAAATAAAGCAGAGAAGTTCTCTATGTTGCACCCACTGCCATCCAAAACACACTTATAACTTGTTCTTCCCCTTTCAGTTCAGTAATTCCAGTTGGACAGAATACCAAATACAATCTATGTCCTGGAATGGGGACAGGTGCATGAGGACAGATCCATAGTCACCATAGTAAAATACTGAGCCATTCCGAACTGGGCAGTCTTGGCACAGACACTGAAATAACACAGAACAAAAAGTCTTAGGTAATCCATCAGAGATCACCCTGGCTAAGTCAGAAAAAGAAAGTATTGTGTGATGGGATTGATGAAACATGAACAGTATTTCTGCACTGTTCTGGCCACTGAAAAATAGTAACAAACAGTGAAAATTGGCAGACTACCAGGTCAGAAGGGGTATTCAGCAGGTTCTGGAAAACCAGTAGCAGAAACTTTGAGTAGTTCGGAAAACCAGTACCAGAAATTTTGAGTAATTCAGAATACTACCTCTGACTGGCCCCACCCCCATCTATTCTCTGCCTCCCGAGTCCCAGCTGATTGTCTGGGTCTTCGTTTGTTGCCCTGCACAGGGGAACGGAGATGGAAAGCAGGTTAGTGGGGTGGGGAGAGAACGTGGATTTTAGAATATCCTTCCCCTGTCACCCCCACCAACCCATGCCAACCAAGCCATGCCCACCAAGCCATGCCCACAGAGCCAGTAGTAAAAATGTTTGAATCCTACCACTGTACCAGATAGAATGTCTGTTCAGTGTGATGGAATTCCTAAAAGCTATGACCACACAGCCTGCCCATCTTCCCACACTTGCCTGCTGGATCAGAGAATATCCCAGAAAACAAATAAAAATAAAAACTCAGCCAGGCTTCTATAGTATTTGTCAAAACAAAATTTTAATCTAGGATTAAACAGCTAGATGTTTTGCTAATCACTAAGTGGCCTGGCTATTAAAAACAAAGATTATTAGATTGGAGACCCAATTTTGCTATCACCTGGATCTCCTTGGTGAGACTGCAGCTGGAATGAAGGCAGGCCAGACAGCATGTTCTTCTTTATCTGTAATGGACTTCCTATCATTCCTATCATTTCTCCCTTTCACACAGTACAATATTTGCTCCCAGGCCATGATGTATTCTCCACTCCAGGTTATCTAGATTCAAGATGACAAATTTTAGACTATAGGTCAGATGTAGTTCCATAAAATGTCAGTTAACCTAAGCAGTTTCTTCCAGTGCAGTAGTTGCTTTCCATTACTATTGTCATAACCTTGACCATTATCAAGGCATTCTTGCCTAGTCTCACTTCCCCACATTTTAGAGGCAATTCTTCCAAAGCTTCTTCTTTGAAAGGTATCATATTGGGCATTGACACTGAACTTCTTCTATTTCCCAGGCAGCTGCAATGTTACATATGTGTTGCAAGTAGGAGGGGCACAACCAGGGATGGGATCCAACCGGTATAACTACCGGTTCTGTTGCTCTGGGTCGCGCACGCATGCGTAAGTCACACAAGTCGCACAAGTACAATTTACAACCTGCTGAGCTGCCTGGACAGCTGAGCAGTGCTCTGTGCAACTGTGCAGTGGTTGGAAAAGCCCTTTTTTCCGGCTTTTTCAACCGCAGCTGTGTCATGCGAAGCAGCTACAGTTGAAAAAGCAGGAAATAAAGGTCAGGTAAGAGTCCCCTATGGGCAGGTGGGCCAAAACAGCAGCAGACATAGAGCCGGTTCTATGCCTGCTGCTCTTCAGAACTACCAGTTCTACAGAGGTGGACAGAACCGGTAGAATCTCACCCCTGGGCACAACATAGATTCAGCACTGGGACCAAGCAATACCCTCCAGAATCAAGGCCAAGAAGAGTTGCTCTTGAAGAAGGGGAAGGTGAGATTTGGCAAAGGTGCTTTGAACTAGCCAGGTTGCCTTGGGCAGCACTTAGGAATGAACTAAGTTTGTTGCATGGAGTGCAAAATATACTGAAAATGAACCTTGGCACTTGGATCACACATATGGTCAGATCCAAAGCCAGCAGCTTAGCAAAATATGAATTATAGAGCAACCCTCTTCATATCTGCTTATGATCCTACAAGGAGGTAACAAACCAAAATGCTGTACTAAACTATAATGAAACAAACGATATTATGACTTAATGCATCTCTTCACAACCTGGTGCACTGCAGATAGGTTGGATAACATCCATGATAGTGATATAGCTAGAGATAGCAGGAGATAGCCAGAGATAGATAGCTAAATAGTTACCATAGAGATAGTTACTACTATCTAGTTACTACTAGAGATAGCTAGAGACAGCTAAATAGCTATATTAGATAGATAGATAGATAGATAGATAGATAGATAGATAGATAGATAGATAGATAGATAGATAGATAGATAGATAGATAGATAGATAGATAGGCAGGCAGGCAGGCAGGCAGGCAGGCAGGCAGGCAGGCAGGCAGGCAGGCAGACAGTATACCTAGGGAGCACCAGGTTTATGAAAGGTAGTTCTATGTGATTTGATCAATTCTATACATGTATACAAATGAATGTACTTCCATGTTTTGTGCTGGTTGACTCATTTCAAAAAGCTTACAGAGTTCTAGTTTGTCATCCATGTTGTTTTAGATTTTTATGAAACTTCTGAGAAAGGATTTCCTCTGTGTGTATGTGGGGGGGTTGTGTGTGTGTATGTGTAGGGGGGGAATAGACACAGCCCTTTAGAAATCACTCCTAAGAAAGGGAATATCGAGATAATGATTTCCATGCACTTGACTAGCTTTCGAGAATTTCAATAACATCAAAGAAAAAAAGTTAGTTAAAAAGTTATAAAGATTTGTATATTGAGACACATACAATCCTTCTAACCTATTATTATCAACCCTGGTTTATTATTAGATGTTTATCCACCCTTTAATTTATATATATATGTATATTTGTATGTGTGTGTACTCGAGGCAGCAAATACACCTAATATATCTGCTTCCTATTTTCTTCAGAAGAACAAACCTATGAGGTAGATTGGGCAGAGAGAGTGTTTCTGGTTCAAAGTCACCCAGTTGCAGTGGGATTCAAAAATCTTTACTACCGGTTCTGTAGGTGTGGCTTGGTGGGCGTGGCAGGGGAAGGATACTGTAAAATCTTCATTCACTCTCCACTGTACTAACCTGCTTTCCAGCTCCATTCTCCTGTGCAGGGCAACAAAAGAAGACCCAGCCGATCAGCTGGGACTCGGGAGGCAGAGAATAGATGGGGATGGGGCCAGTCAGAGGTGGTATTTGCCAGTTCTCCAAACTACTCAAAATTTCTGCTACCGGTTCTCCAGAACTGGTCAGAACCTGCTGAATACCACCTCTGCCCAGTTGGCTTTAATGGGTGGCTTTTCTAGAGGCTTTTCTAATTGGAAATGAGTAAAATTGAGTCTGATACTTTCTGCCTGCAAGGACTTGCTTTACTTCTGCATCATGGGCTGCTTCCAAAACAGTGAATCCCTTATGAAGTTCAAAGTATTGGATTTAATAGCTGATATACTTCTGCCTGCAGCATTTTGTCACTGAAACATTGCACTGATAATTGTATTTTGTCTGGCAACAACACTTGATTTTAAAAGCTCAGATAGGGTCTCATTTAAGGTATAGAGATAGAGAGTTAAGATGGCGACCGGAGGTCGGCTGGGAGAGCTCCTCCGAGGCAGCCGAACAGGGCGATGAGTTCCCCCCCCCCCGGGTCCTCCCCACCTGTGGCAGGGGTGGCGAGGGGTCCCGTGGGGGGGTGGGCAGCCCCCGCGGTCGAGGTATGTTGCTGGAAGACGGTGCTCAGCGTCCAGCGGCTCGGCGTCTGGTGGTGTAGTGTTCGGCGGCTCCATTTGGCACCCGGCGGCGTGACTTTCGATGGCTCTGAGGGCTTGGGCTCGGCGTCTGACGGCCCGGCGCTTGGCAGCTCGTCGAGCTTCTCCCGCCCCGGGTCCTCCCCACCTGTGGCAGGGGTGATGAGGGGACCCGTGGGGAGGTGGGCAGCGTCCGGGCCATGGCGTGATAGACCCGGCGCTGCGCCAAATGGACTATGTCCGCCGTTTGGCGGCTCGGCGGCTTGGCGTTCGGCGGCGTTCGGCGGCTCAACGTATGGCGGCTTGGCGCCTGATGACCCGGTGTTTGGCGGCCCGCGGAGTTTTTCCCCCCCTGGGTCCTCCCCACCTGTGGCAGGGGTGGTGAGGGGACCCGTGGGGGGGTGGGCAGCACCCGGGCCACGGCATGGTAGGCCTGGCGCTGCGCCCAGTGGCAGTGGCTGTCGACTCGTGCCGCGGGGAAGCGGCGTTGGAGGACTATGTGCCGGAGGACTATGCTCGGTGTCTGGCGGCTTCATGTTCGGCGATCTGGACGGGGTGTGGAGTTCTCCCCCTCTTGGGTCCTCCCCACCTGTGGCAGGGGTGGTGAGGGGACCCGGGGGGGGATGGGCAGCCCCCGTTGTAAAGGTTTCAGCCGATATTGGAGACCGTCGCTGTCATCGAAGTCAGGGTCGGAGAGCTGCCCCTATAGCTGGAGTCGAGGATGGAGGATTGCCCCCACGATTTTCACCTGTTTGGAGGCGGCAGGGGCGGCCTGGACTTGAAGCTGGTCATCGACAAGAGAAGATCCTGCCCGGGACGCTGTCTTATTCGAGGAGAGATCTATGGGCCCTGAGACATGTCCCCCTGTCTCGGGAATGGCCCTCTACTCTCTCGAGGGCCCATCTCAAGGACGGATTATGGGATCCGGAGGGATGGTGGGGTTTTAAGAAATGTAGGAGGGAGGGGTTTCTTAATAAATTTTTACTTAGATTTTTAAGGGGGTTAGGTAGGTCCGGGCGGGAGTTGGGGTACAACTCGCCAGAGACTGGGACCAGGCCGGGGGTTGAGCGTGGCCGGGAGAGTCGGAATCCGGGTGGCTCTGTATTGAGGATGGGGGGGGTCATCGGGGAGGGTGGAATTAAATTCATTGAGATGGTGAGCGGGAGGGGCAGATTTGGCGGTTGTAGGGGGCCATATTTTGTGTCGGGAGCGCGCCCTCGCTATTTGCTTGCTGTGGCGCGCTCCGACCCCCTTGTCGTCTCCCGTTCCCAGGGGGTTTGAGCAATCGGGCCCTGGGCCTTCGGCTGATGTTATGTAACGCCAGGTCCGTTGTTAATAAAGCCCCCCTCGTCCATGATCTGATTTGTGAGGGGGGTGCGGACCTGGTGGGAGTTACCGAGACCTGGCTGGGCCAGGAGGGGGGAGTCCCCCTGGTGGAGATGTGCCCAGCCGGGTTTCGGGTTTTTCATCGGCCGAGGGCCCAGGGGAGGGGAGGGGGGGTTGCGGTGGTTATTAAGGAGGATCTGTGTCCGAGGGAAGCCACTGTGTCTCAGACGACCGGGTGTGAGCTCCTTTTCGTGAAGTTCGGTTCCAAGGTTCAGGTGGGCTTGCTGGTCGCATACCTGGCTCCCTGCTATGCGGCAGCGGCCCTGCTTGAGCTCCTTGAGGTTATAGCTGGCGTGGCGGTTGGGACCCCCAGGCTTATGGTCATGGGGGATTTCAACCTGCCATCTGCTGGCGGTACCTCGGGGATTGCCCAAGAGTTCATGGCTTCCATGACGGCCATGGGCCTGACCCAGTTAATTCGGGACCCTACTCACGTGGGAGGTCACACCTTGGATTTGGTTTTCGTCTCTGATCAGTGGCAGAGTGATCTGGGTATAGGGGATATAGTTGTAGAACCCCTGTCATGGTCGGATCACTCGCTCCTGAAGCTCGACTTCCGTTCCGCACCCCCTGACCGCAGGGAGGCGGGGCCATTAAAATGGTACCGCCCCAGGCGCCTGATGGACCCTGATAGGTTCCTGATGGAGCTTGGGCCATTTCCCGAAGCTCTCACACACGACTCGGTTGAGGGCTTGGTCGCCGCCTGGGATAGGGTGGCTGCTGGGGCCCTTGACCGGGTCGTGCCCTTGCGGCCTCTGACCCGGTGCCGATCCCAAATGGCTCCTTGGTTTTCTGAGGAGCTAAGGGAGATGAAGCGCCGGAAAAGACGCCTAGAGAGCAGTTGGAGGGCTAGCCGTTCTGAGTCTGACCGAACACTTCTACGATCTTATATTAAGACGTATTTAGTGGCGATGAAGGTGGCGAGGAGGACTTACCTCTCCACCCTTATTGCGTCCGCGGAAAACCGCCCAGCCGCCCTGTTTAGGGTGACCCGCTCCCTTCTAGAGAGGGAAGCGCGGGAGGATCCCTTACAGGGACGGGCTGAGGAGTTTTCTAGTTTTCTACAGGATAAAATCGCTCAGATTCGGGACGAGCTGGACTCCAACTGGGCATCTCCGGGTGGGGGGGCGGGGGTGGATATCGGTGAGGCCAGTTGGGTTGAGTTCGACCCTGTTACTGTAGAAGACGTGGACAGGGTGTTGGGGGGACTGAATGCCACCACCTGTTTGTTGGACCCGTGCCCCTCCTGGCTGGTTTTGGCCACTCGGGAGGTGACACGAGGCTGGTTCCAGGGTATTATAAACGCTTCCTTGAGAGAGGGGCTTCTACCTACCGCCTTGAAGGAGGCGGTGGTGCGGCCCCTCCTCAAGAAACCGTCCCTGGACCCAGCATTGTTATTAAATTACCGTCCCGTCTCCAACCTTCGCTTTGTTGCGAAGGTTGTAGAGAGTGTGGTGGCCCGTCAGTTTCCCCGATTCCTGGATGAAGCGAGTTATCTTGACCCCCTCCAATCGGGCTTCAGGCCCGGGCATAGCACGGAGACGGCATTGGTCGCGTTGGTTGATGATCTCTGGAGGGCTCGGGACAGAGGTTGTTCCTCTGTCCTGGTCCTGTTAGATCTCTCGGCGGCTTTTGATACTGTCGACCACAGTATCTTATTGCAGCGGTTGGAGGGGTTGGGGGTTGGAGGCACCGTATTACGGTGGTTCTCCTCCTTCCTCTCCGACCGCTCGCAATTTGTGTTGACGGGGGGGCACCCCTGCTTTTTGGGGTGCCTCAGGGGTCGGTGCTCTCGCCCCTGCTGTTTAACATTTATGTAAAGCCGCTGGGTGAGATCATCCGTGGCTTTGGGGTGGAGTTCCATCAGTACGCTGATGATACTCAGCTGTACATCTCCACCCCGGGCCACCCCAACGAAGCCGTCGAAGTGATGACCCGGTGCCTGGAGGCCGTGCGGGGTTGGATGGGTCGTAACAGGCTTCGTCTCAACCCGGCCAAAACCGAGTGGCTGTGGTTTTCTGCGCCCAGATACAGCCAGCTTATTCCTTCGCTGGCCGTGGGGGGAGAGGTTTTGACCCCCGTGGAAAGGGCGCGCAACTTGGGTGTCCTCCTGGATGTACGGCTGTCTTTGGAAGAACATATTGCAGCCGTCGCCAGGGGGGCTTTTCATCAGATTCGACTGATTTACCAGTTGCGGCCCTTTCTGGATCTGGGCGCACTTCGCACAGTCACTTCCGCCCTCGTTATCTCCCGCTTGGATTATTGCAACGCTCTCTACATGGGGCTCCCCTTGAAGAGTCTCCGGAGGTTGCAGTTAGTTCAGAATGCAGCCGCGTGGGTGATCGTGGGTGCCCCTCGAGGCGCACACGTAACACCACTTCTCCGCAGGCTGCACTGGCTTCCTGTGGCCTAACGGATTCGATTCAAGGTGGTACTGATGGTATTTAAAGTGCTCCATGGCTCGGGACCTGGGTACTTACGGGACCGCCTGCTGCCATCAACAACCTCCCGCCGCCCAGTACACTCCCACAGGGTGGCCCTACTTGGGGTGCCGCCGCCTGACTGTTGTCGGCTGGCGGCCCCGAGAGTTCGGGCTTTCTCTGTGGGAGCTCCCTCCCTATGGAATGATCTCCCCCCGGAGATACGGGCTATGACGGATATTCTGACCTTCCGGCGCGCAGTGAAAACCCTGCTTTTCGAACAGGCCGGCCTGGCCCAGTAACTATGTTTTTTGGTTTTAATTAATCTAAATTGGGGTTTTATTAGTTTTAATTTTTAACTTAAATTTTGAATAGACAGCCGGATCTAATTATTTAATTTATTTTTAATCGTATTTATTGTGTATTTATTGTATGCTTTTAGTAGGCTGTACACCGCCCCGAGTCCCTTTTTGGGAGAGGGAGCGGTATAAAAGTGTGATTAAATAAATAAATAAAATAAATATAAGAAGGTAATGCATTCCTGTCTGAGATAGTGTTATTATTAAAAGGCCAAAGAAATGGAGTTGCTTTTTTGTATACTCATACAGAGATGGCCTTCAGCTCAGCTCATATCATTTAAATACTGGAAAAAGAGTTGAAAGTAGTTAAATGTATCCTATCTGCCCTGTTTTGGGGTTGCTCCATGTGGGATGCAGCTGCTGGCACATCTTTTTTGTCTTTTCCTTGAGATGCACAGCTGGTATCCCTATGGTGGAATTCAGTACCAATGAAGTCAGAAGAGCTTTTAGAAGTCCACTCTTCTATCCTTCCATCTGATCCCAATGCCCAACTTGATGAGCAAATGCTGTAAAAATCACACAACACGGCTTTCAATCAATGCTCAACATATTTTAACAGCAGGATCTGCTGTTACGAGGCCTTTGAAGAAGGCCTGGATATTCAGAGATGACAAAACATAGCTGCTATGTTAGTGGATGGGACCATCCAGAGTAAAAAACAACTCAATGATTTAAATGCTTCTGCTGGGCAGCCCAAGTTTAATTCATTTTAAAGCCATACATTTCTCTATAAGAAAATATCTTATCTGCTAAACTATCCTTTCCTATTGTTGGTATATTTTCCTTTATGCATACAATAAGTTTAAATTAAGAATTAATGAAAGATTGACTAGTAATGCTATTTTGTTAAAGGAAAAGGCTGGCTCCTGCCATTATAGATAAATGAGCATATCACATAGCAAAACATACATAAAAGAAGACATATATCCTATGCATAGGAAGATATATGCATAGGAAAGATAAAATACTCATATATACAGACATTGTGGTTAACTATAGATAAGAAAACATCTGTTTTGATAGAATATGAAAAGGAGAAAGATGTTCATGCTAATAGAACAGAACTATTACAATAAGCTAACACATTCTAGTATGCTGATGATTGACTAAATCTTTAAACTAAAAGCCTACAAGAAGGGAGACAGTCTATCATGGATATTACCTAATGTTACTTGACAACCTTGAATTGAATAAATACATTTTCTTTGACCTCCACTGAATGTCTGGCATATTTTATTGGATTCCCAGTTTGGGAATAAACCACAGAAAAAGAAGGTATTTGATCCTTCTGACATTATTGAAGGCAAAAAAAAAAAAACATTTCTGAGAGTCCAGTATCTCCAGAACTGTAAGGAATTATGAAGTATAGGTAGTCCTCGAGTTACAACTTACCCATCACAGCTTTTAACTTGTGACAGTCAAGAATCAGATCATCTATGTGATTGATCTGACTTTACTGCCTTTTTTGCAGTGATAATTAAGCAAACACCAGTTGTTAAGTGACCGTCACAGTAATTAATTAGTGTAACAAACCAATGGTTTGCTATGAGCCAGTTTTGCTGAAAACCAACAGTAAATGCTGGTTTCCAGCAAAACCATTATCAAACACAGTCACATCACCATGGGATTATGCAAGGAGCCATAAATGCAACCTGGTTGCTGAATGCCCGAAGTGCAGTCATGTGACCATACAGGGACAGCCATCATAACTTCCAATCCAGTAAGTACACCCCCCAGGAAGTCTGTTGTATCTTTGAACAGTTATTAAGCGACAGGTCATAAGTTGAAACCTATCTGTAATGCTAATGAACTTGTAGTCAAGAAACAAAGAGGTTTAATAATAACACACATTTAAATTGTCCTTCTTAATGGATCAAACTGCAACCCTTATTTCATCCAGTATGATAAATCAAATATTTCAGGTAAAGGCCTGAGAGAAAAAAAAGTATGCCTCAATGATGGCAGTAGCAATATTGAGAAGTTTTGTATTCCTAGTTCATTCTTTGGTTATCTCTTTAATTGCTTATATTTTGAAATTTATACTGAAACAGGAGATGCAATCAAACCATTTATTCATCTAATTCACTTTTTAACTTGTTTCCCAAGCAAAGTTCTTTCCATTGCTTGTCACTGTATCTGTAGGGCTGAGGTAGGTATGACCAGGCTGAGCCCCAGGGAAAGGTCAAGGGCATCATTAGTCATGAGTCCCTGTGTGCCCACAAGAGATCTAAGTCCAGTCCACCTTGAATTCTTAACTCCCACTAATTTCCCTTGGCTGCTAGTAATTCAAATTCTTGTAGAGAGCTTAAGCTTGCAATACATCTTTATATTCATTTCAATTGCCTGAATCTCCTGATTTCCACAGCACTTGATACTATCATATTTTTGTCTGGAATGCCAGCAGTTAACCAGCATGTGTTTCTGTAGCAAAGCCCATGGTTCCCCCCCCCCCCTATGGATCATGGTCTACCCCAAATTTGCCTTGCACATCTATGAAGTTGCCAGTCTTGTCCATTTGCTAAACTGTTATCTTTTCCTTACGTAATGCTTAAGGATTGGGATAGAAACAATGTGAAATTGGACCCAGTGTGCAGGAGATAATAGGTATGGATTTGAAGCTTGAGAGTGGCTGTTGTATCCCTGTTCAGAAAACAACTACAATAAATACTGGTTCATAGTCACAAAAATTACAGGTTGAGTTTTTGCAAAAAAAATAATAATTGCCTTACTCTGGAGAATTACAAATGCAACAGGTGCTCCACACTTAGAAGATGCTAATTAGCTATATCTTCTGAAGGTCAAGAGACCAGATGGGTGCATAGATTTCAGGAAGAGACAGATGTTGAAGAAATGCCTGCTGCAGGCACAGCAGTCTTCAGAATCCGCCTAAAACTAGAATCTATTTTTTGATGTACAAATTGTTCTTGTGATAAGAAGTTATTCCTTCTCACTTTGGAGTAATATGACAAAAATAATCAGAAAAGCAGTTGCTGTACAGGATGTACTATTTTCCCCACACAGATTAGGAACACTTTTGTGGAGACCTTGGTTAAGTGCCTGAAATGGCTGGGACATCTATAGTGTTGATTGGGCAACTAGATGAGTTATTATACCATTGGAAACAAGGATATTGCAAGCTAGGAATTAGATAAAAGAAATATCCTTCCACAAACATGCTTATCTACTGTATATAAATACATGCATCACCAAAAATAGAAAATGCAGTGTTGTACATATGTGTATTTCAAATAATAATTTAATCAGGAGTATGACTATTCTTGCTCATGGTGGTGAACATGATGTTCTTTATCCCCACAACAAACTGTACGCTCATTTGGGTTGAAGAGCATAACTTAATCAAAGTCACTGAGTGTTTCTTGCTAAGGTTATTTCTCATCATCTTTATGGTGTTCACATTTGCTCCTTTACATGGCTTAATATCCTGGAATCTGTCCAGTTCCAGCTTATATAATTGTTATTAAATATTTTGGAAAATAAAATAAAAGCTAATGCAAATTAATCTAAAGTAAAAAAAGAAATGAAAGAAAATCTAGAAATGCAAGAAAGGAAAAAAGAAAAGAAAAAAAATACAAAGAAGTACCATTCTCTCACAGGATCAGACCAAAGCCTAAGTATATTTTTTGTAGACAACATTGCCTGTCAACAAAAAATAGAGTCAGTTATATCAAAGCAAAATGATGGAACTGAAAATATATTCTATTTTTTAATTTCCAAGTTTGGAATCATTTGAAGATTTAAGAAGAGAAAACATGGATGTGTCACTTGAAACAATGTCAAAACAGTAAGAGAAGAAACAAAACAATGCTTGAATGTATGCTTTAATGATTCTAGTGCAAGAGAAGAGTATAAAATTATGGCAATTCATTCTGAAAATACAGAAATTACAAGTTAAATTTAAGTCTAGAGCAGTTGGAGAATTTAATCTATCTATATGGCTGAATGGCTCAAGGAGGCGGAGTGTAAGAGCTCTGACCTTTGATACACTTTTCTTTGCAGAAGATGAGAGAAAGAGGATGGTAGTCTTCTTTTGGAAGAAAAGACAACTGTGTTCAGGACCAAGCTCAAAGGATGAAGTAGGAAGCCAAATATTTTCTTTTTTCTCTTCATAGTAACAGCTATCCCACATCTTTTGCCTTATCTTTGCAAGGGCAACTCTACTTGATTCTGGGCATCTGAGGCCATCTGAGCTATATCATATTGTCCCTCTTCAGAGAAGTGCAGGTTGTCTAAAAGGGAGCTACACTGGCAAGCATTCCAACTGGTGTGGAATCCAGGATATTGTCTCTTTTAGAGAGACTCAAGACAGCTGAGATACTCATTCTTGTATGGGCTCCAGCTGGAGAACATGCTGTAGAGTTTTTGGGAAAACCCTTCAAGACCAGCAGATAAAATGGGCCAGCCTGGCAGTTGACTTCTACAGCTTCTACATTCTATCCCAGAAGATTGCTTGCAGGGGTGGAATTCTACCACTTCGCACCTATTCTCTAGAACCGGTTGTTAACATTCTAAGCAGTTCGGAGAACCGGTTGTTAGAAAAAATTACTGGCCTAATCCTATCAGGAAGGCAGGAAGGAAATATTCTGGTGTTGCTTACAGAAACTGCCTCTCCATTAACCCTTATTACATTCTTGGCAGGACTAGACTTCCTGTCTCAGGAACATCTCTGGAGTTTTTTCCCCCTCCTTTGCTGGTACTTTGCCTTGTGGAGTGACCATTCAAAGTTACAATGGCACTGAAAAAAGTTACTTATGACCATTTTTCACACTTACGACTGTTGCAGCATCCCCACAGTCATGAGAGGCCAGGCAAGGAGATGCGTGCCTCGATGTGAGTGATACTAAGTTGGCCACACCCAGCCAATAGCATGACCACCAAGCCATGTCCACCCAGTCACATGACCACCAAGCCACACCCACCATCTAAACCACACCCACAGAACCAGTTGTTAAAAAATTTGAATCCCACCACTGATTGCTTGGTAATTTCTTTAAAGCATATTCACTGTTCAGAGTAAATTTATTCTCATACTAATGGATCTTGTATTTTTAACAGCAGTTTAAAATACTTTTTTGTGTTGTTAAAGATATCTTTTGAGTATACTTACCCAACCCATTAAGATCAGTGACATGGTAGATGACATTGCACATTGCAGTTTACAACTCTCTGCATAATGAATTTAGTTTATTTCCTTACCTGTCAGTTTTTACATTCCCATTTCTACATTCATTATATACAAAGACATTTGTAGCAAAAGCAGATTCTTTCCCAGGTATATATTTTTTTACTTCTGAAGTCATAATCCTTTACCTGTGGCATCATGCAGTAGTTCATTGCTACAGACCTCACTAATTATCACACAGAAAGGATTAGTTACTGGAGTAAAATGGACAGCAGATAACTTTTCAGAAACACCCCTAGATCTCTGGAATTATAAGCAGAGGGGGGGAAACACCCTATAAAAATGTGCACTTTTTCAAATGTCAAATTTGCACTTTTTCAATGGGTCCTAAACATTCTAGAATACTTTGTTGTGTTTGTTAACTTTTTGACCCCAGGCATTCAAGATTTCTATTTTTTCCCCATCATTAATGCTGATGTTATTAACCTGATTCAAGATGTGCATCTTCTATAAGTATATGTAAATTGCAGGTCCAATTTGGACTATAATTAATCCTGGAAATAATGCTTTCTGTACCTCAAATATTTCAAACAAGTCAGGTAAAATAAGGTCTTCTGCCTTGGGCACGGGTTTATTTATTTATTATTTTTTATTTGCATTTATATGCCCCCCTTCTCCGGAGACTCAGGGCGGCTTATAGTCTAAGGAGCACCATGCTAAGTGCTCGGCAATAGCCTTCATTCCATTGTATATGCCTGCTTATTACTAGGGCTTTTGGCCCCCCCAAGCGGCATTTTTACAAAGTCAGCTTATTGCCCCCAACAATCTTGGGTCCTCAGTATACCTACCCTGAGAGGATGGAAGGCTGAGACAACCTTGAGCCTGGTGGGATTCAAGCCTCCACTAATTGCAGGCAATTGAGCTAAGTGCTAGATGATTAACAGCCTGCACCACCAAGGGGTTGGTCTAGAAGACCTCTAAGGTCCCTTCCAGCCCTATGAATGATTCTATATTTTTGAAAAGTTGCAGCAGAAGGGCAGTGACAAGTAAAATACCTTCATGATTTTACCAAGAAAACTGCACAGATGTGTCCATGTAGCATCAGAATTCAAGATCAGCATATAGTAAAACTATATAAAAGAACAATTTGAACGATTTCATTACCTCAGAAATTGGATATCATTTTTATGAGGAAGCATGTAGAAAGCATGCAGATTCCATTTTAAAGCACAGGATCTGAAAAATTATGGTTTAAATATAAGAATGTAGGACCCCGCTGGATCAGGGCCCCTAATCCAGCATTCTGTGCCAGGCAATGACCAACCAGATGCATTTGAAGAAGTTCACAAACTTGTATAGGAAAGTCAAAGCCCCTTTTCACTGCTGCTCTCTAGCAGCTGCGTCTGCATGAAGAGAAAAGAATAGATAAAACCTAAACCAAACAAGTGTGTGATTAAATCAGGCTAAACAATCTCCTAGAAGACTGCTGTGGGAATAAAAAAGGAAGGAGAATTACATTGCCTGAAGCTCTTTGGAGGACAAGCAGGCTGCATAAATGTAAAGCTACATCCAATAGCACAGCATAACTGCATTTCCCCTTGCTTGCTTTCTTCCTTGCTACACTGTGACCTCCCTCCAATCTGTTCTTGATAGACCTCCAGCTCCCTGGAGAAATATAAAGTGTAGTAGCTACAAAGAGGAGGGGAAAGATCTGTTCCACCAACAATGTTCTTTCTGGTGGTGAATGACCGATCGCCACAGGATACAACTTCTAATAAAGCAATGCTCAGATCAATAGGTGAGATTCAGCCTTGTCACTCTTTAATTACTCTTCTATTTTTTAATATCCCATTCATGTTAAAATATATCAGTATTGCTGCAACAGTACAAATTTTTTAAAAAATCCCTGTCAGGTTCTAGGCTCAAATTTCAGCTGATTGGTTATTGCTATTTACTACAAATTTCAGCCTGTAGTAGAGAAATTAGCTCTCCATGGCCTAATTGCTGTTTCTTACTGGGTATCAGAAGAAATTGAAATTGAACCACAATTTGCCCATAAATTACAGCAAGGTGATTCCCAGGAATAAAGAGCTCCTATTTCCCAGAGATGACTTTTAAAAAGGCAGATCCAAAGATGCTTCTGGAGGACTGCAACATCACAGTATGGTCTCTCTACCAATGAAGTTCAAGAGCAGCCCAACATGATAAGGTCGCCATATCCAATATTTTTCCCCATCATGGACCATCATAAAGAGGGTGGGGTACAGTAATTAAAAAAATCTGAAATACATCAAGGTCAAAAAAAAGTTGTTAAAAACCAGAAGATATAAAAGGCGTATCGATTAAAAACTAAAAATATACATAAAAATGAGAACGTAAAAGAAAAGGTAGGAGGAGTATTATATTTGTCAGGGTCCCAAGCAATAGCACTTAGACTTATATATTGCTTCACAGTGCTTTACAGCCTTCTGTAAGCGGTTTACAGAGTCAGCATATTGCCCCCAACAATCTGGATCCTTATTTTATCCACCTCAGAAGGATGGAAGGCTGAGTCGATCTTGAGCCTTAATACACCCATAGTAGCAGACTATGAGGCAGATGAATTCCTCAAAGAATAGCTTTATTGGATATATTGGCATACCTTTATTGGATATATTGGCATACTTCCGGTGAAAATCAACTCTAAAGGTTCCTGCGGGGAATGTGGGAGCATAACAGATCAGTATTTGGAATACTCTATCTGAAAGTAGTTTTTGACTTATGACTTATCACTTAGTGACCTTTTAAAGTTAGGCTGGGGGGAAATTATGATACAGATTCAAAGTTCTGATAGTTGCCCCAACTGTCACATGACTACACATCAACCTCTTAATGCTGCATTTATGGCCATTTGCAGTGTCCCACAGTCACATGACCACATTTAGAGCAGGTTTGCTGAAAACCAGCATTTACTTCAGTTTTCAGTAAAACTGCACTCACAGTGAACCACTGGTTCACTTACTGACCACAACATTCACTTTATGACCATGGTGCTTGCTTAACATAAAATTAGTCAGTCATGTGACCCATCTGCTTTACCATGATTTATGACTGAAATAAGCAGGCTCCATTATGTTCATAACTCAAGGACTGCCTGTATCAAGTTACAAAGCATTCTAATTTGGTGAACTGGGTTATCCTTAAATCTAATTTATAGTATCTCAAACACAGGTCATCATCCAACTAATTTGAGTTCTGCTGCAAAAGAATTTTGCAACCTTTCATGCTGTGACAGGGTTGGTGTTAGAAAGTGATAGAACGATATAAAATTATGTGTGCTGCATATTTATGCAATAAGGGTGAGATGAAGTTAGCACAAATGTGTCTGTGGTACAGGATTAGATATGTTGTTTCTATGTGTCCAGAGTCACACTGGGGCATGGTTTCTTACCCAGTAAGAATCATTCTATATTGGCCTGAGGGGAGAACATGACACCATGCCAGAATAAAGGCTCTAGATCAGGGGTGTCAGACTCGCGGCCAGCAGCCCAGATGCATCACATGCTGACCATGCCCACTCAGTTTAGCAAAGGAAGAAAAAGTTGCAATATGTCACATGACAACAATGTGTCATAATGAGTTTTTTCACCCCTGCTCTAGATATTTCAAGGTAAACTAGATATACCATGAGGGAGGCAGAATGTCTGTTGGATCCACTGACAATGAAATCTGGGGTCCTGGCCAGATCCAATTGGTCGTCTTTGTTGTTATGTGCTGTTTAATGAGTGCTTTGGTCTGATCATAGCCCATATTGAGTAGAAAACTTGGAGACAAGCCCAAGAATGATACTTTAGTTGCCACAGCCTGTTTCCATGTGGATTGGAAATCATAACCAGAGTTTATGGGCAAGATCAATGGAGCTAACTAAACAGGAGAAAATTAACATATTATGTTGGGCTGCTTGTGAATGTGGTTGGTTCAGTTCTGTTTGCAACAGCTATTTTTGCACTAGATTGATGGGCTATTTTTTGAGGCTTGTAATTAAATTTGAGAACATGATCACATACCTCTGCAAAAGTAAAACTTTCATTTGGACATGATGTACTGTATCTTAGAAATTCATCTAATAAAAATATAGGTTCACAATGTATAAAGTAAATATGGCCAGAAGCCAAGGCAGACATGGCTTCTTTATAAGAACTGCACAGAAAAGAAATGGTTAGTAAATGCACTAATCACATCTACGTTTCTTTATACATAAATTATTAAAGGTATTAAGGATTCACAAGTCTTTTGTTTATAGCCACTCTATTAGATGTGTTAAAAGTAAAAAATATGACTCATGAGGAATAACTATGACAATCAAAGAACATGACTTCAACTTAAGCATAGTAATTAAATGTTTAAGTTTTAGAGTGCTTATATATAGTTATCTGAACTGATGTTAACTAAATAAACTGATCAAAGTCACCTCAAACTACAAAATGGGAGATATAAAAATTTAATAAATAAAAACAATCCTATTCTGCATGTGGTGTGTATAGCACAATAAACCAAACTAACCCATGAAGTGATTTCAAAATCCTGAGTCAAAATATGGTTGACTAGATTTTGGCTCAGTTTGTTTTCAGGAGGCCTATTACTGGATATGTCATTCATTTAACTCAATTTTCACAAAGGAATCAAGTCATAAACTAACCATGATTTGGTTCTGTATAACATTCTAGGCCAGGATGTTTAATTTATAGTTCATGGTTCTGCAAACTCAGAAAATTGAATTAAAACAATAATCCATTAATAATAACAGGGTAACATGTAGGAATTTAGTTGGTAGTAGCATGAATTCAGACTGCATTCCAAGCCAGGTGTCTGAGAATATGTTTTGCCCAAAGTTAGCACATAAGCAGTTTTAAGAATGTTTTGTTGAAGTCCAACTGAACCCATAAATACAGTTAATTCTTGTTATTCATGGTTTCTATATTTGCAAATTCACCTACCGGCCAACCTTTATTTCTTGTAACCATAAAACCAATACTCATAGTACTTGTGCAATACTCGTACCAATTTTTACTTGTGCAACATGCACATTCCCAGCTGAGGTTTCAATATTCATTGATTCAGAGTTTGCAACATATTATGGAATGTAACTTGCACAAATCATAAGAATTCTCTGTACTTACATCCCAAAAATAGTTAGCACCAGGGGTGGGATGCTGGAGGTTCGCAGGGCTTCAGGAGAACCCCTAGCTAAGATTCTGCACAGTTCGGAGAACCCCCAAATCCCACTCCTGGCTGACCCCACCCACCATGCCCCACCCCTCCCAGGAGTCTCCATGCAGCCCATTTTGAATGCAGGTAAGTGCAGGGCGTGCACGGAGGCTCAGAAAGGGTGAAAACGGCCTCCCGGAAATTCGGGAAGGCCAGAAATGGGGCTGTTTCTGGCTTCCAGAGAGGCTCTGGACCCTGGGGAGGCCATTTTCACCCTCCTGGAGGCTTGAGGAAAACCTTTGGAGCCCGAAGAGAACAAAAATGTGCCCCCCCACCGTGGTGCAAGAGGCCGAATAGACCACGTCCATCATGGCCATGCTCACCCAGCAACCGGGCAGAGAACCCGTTGCTAATATTTTTTGAAGCCCACCCCTGGTTAGCACTTAGTTTGAAGTTTTGTCTCCGCTACAATAGAAAGGTCTTCAGCAATGAAAACATTGCTTGCAATTATTCAGACAAAAAAAACCATG
The DNA here is from genome assembly GCA_023653725.1 of Bungarus multicinctus. Taxonomy (NCBI): domain Eukaryota; kingdom Metazoa; phylum Chordata; class Lepidosauria; order Squamata; family Elapidae; genus Bungarus; species Bungarus multicinctus. The sequence continues at coordinate 99,308,408 of CM042842.1, read as the reverse complement.
TTTACATATAAAATAAACTGTTATATCTGTGTTCGCTAAATATTCTCCAAGTAAGACTCATTAGAGTTTTCCAATGCCATCACTCTCCAAGGGAGGAGGGATCTAATAGATGTCCTGAATTTCCTAAAGTGCAGACAGGTAGTTCTGAGGAGTGTTTGGTGAGCTACTGGAGTAAGTGATTGACAGGGATGCTTCACAGAATTACTACAGAATGCCTCTCCGGTCAGCCCAAGGAAAATATTAAGGAGTTCCAGGAAAGAAAAGTGACTCTGGAGTAAGATGAAGAATGAATTCAACCAAACATGAATAAGAGCACAAATACAATCTTACACTATTGGTGGTAAGTTTTAAGACTGTTCAAAGCTATGACAGTCAAGACATGGGTGATTTCAAGCACCCTGGCTGTTGTAAACATGTGACACATGTTGAGCAGATCAGCATTATGAATATTGGCAGTGTTCTGGGGTCATGAGACCAGGATTTGCTATTTTTTTTTTTGCCAATTTACATTATTGCCATTCAAATAAATGAATTCCTTTAACTACTGGAGCATTCACTTAATGACTATAAAAAAAACCCTCACATATTTGCTTCTGGTTACGTGGGTGCCTTATAACTCCAATAACTTATGAATGGAATACTGGGCTGAGTTATGGTTATAAATCAAGAACTATTTGTACATACATACCTATATACATAAGACATTTCACAAGATGAATGAAGGGATCATTGCCTTATAACTTCATGGGTAAGTGTAAAAGCATGTCATGGGTTTTCTCTCTCTCTCTCTCTCTTTCAGAAAGGCAGCAGTCTTACTTATATTGCTGGGTTCACCCAGCATGCTAACCCATTATGCATTTTGTAAAGTTTTGGTGCTGAGTGCTATGAAAATTCGGCCAGTTGTCGCTTTTGAACAAACTATTGTTAAATCATGTGTAAAACCCAAGCATCTTTTCAAGAGCCAGGTTAGGAAGAAGGCAGCCATTGTCTCCTTCATCCCTCTGTTCTTCACCACTATTTGCAGTCCACCCTATCACTACTTCCCCTGTCTTTCTTGCTAGGCTGTCACACAGGAATTAAACAAAGCAGCTCTCAGTGACAAGCTGACTTCTGCACCCTAACAATGGAATATTGACACTCCTTCCATCTGACTAGTCTTGGCAACTCAAAATTGGATGATTCTGTCAACCAGTGGGGGATAACTTTAGCTTAGCTTCCATGCATAACATAATTACTCAAATCATTAAAATGTAGCGGCATGAATAATAATCAAGATAGCAGTACATACTAGGCAGTTCAGAAAGAATTAAGACGACGGATCTCTGACTGAGAAAATTATAGTTGAGAAACAAAAGGGGGAAAAAGCATACAGCAAGAAATGGAAGCAGATTAGCAGGGGAAGAAAAGGGGTATGTTTGTTCAATGTGCTTACCAAATTATATTTTACTCAGTTAAGCAAATTATTGGGGCTCCCACAATATATTGAAACACTGACTAATACTGAGTCATGAAACAGTCACCTCACATTGGAGCTTAGAATGTTACTTGAACCTAGAATGTTGAAGATTTTCAGTGATTTGCAGTATCCAGTATTATTAAAAATACAGGTAGTTCTCACTTAATGACAGTAATTGGGATCCAAATCTCCATCACCAAGCCACGTGATATAAAGCCTGACTCCATGTTGGTGGAAAGTTGCAAATCATGATCATGTATCATGGGATGTTGCAATGGTAGGAAATGCAGAAGTTTCTGAGTACTTGGATAGTGATCATGTGACTGCAAGGGATGATGTGATGGCTGGAACTTTGAAATTAGACATAAGTACTATTTGTATCACGCTACATTTGAGGAAACCTGTACATGAAAACAAAGGTTATAAATTGCAACAGCTGAACTCAATATCCACAATCTGTACAAATTAAAAGTGATATAGATCTGTCTTGACCCTTCAGAATACCAATAGGGGAGGTGCCATCCACATCTCCCAGGGAATTTCCATTATTCCAAAGCTGTGGATCAACAACAGAAAATTTGTCTTCTGTTTGCTGTAAATTCCTCCTCAATGCCCCAGATTGTTATTAAGGACTAGATGGAACAGTTCCACTTGAAGGAAACTTCCCATGATTTAGATTACGTAACCAGTTTGAACAATTGGAACCCATATTCCCAAGACTCACTCTACCTCTAAAAGTTGCCTCTGCTAATAAATGGAGCTTTACCTTGGCTGATCCTGAAAAAGCACCAAGAAAGCGATATAGAGATGTAGCTATGTTTAAAGGAATCTTTCCTATGATCATATAAAGATGAACATTTATTCAAGTTTGGCATAGCTCTGCTTTTCACCACTGCTTCCAAATTTCCTTGATTTTATTTATAATGTTCACATGTATTGAAGACCTGTGAAATACAATTTCAGTGCTTGAAGAGGTACATGCCTGATATGTTAGCAAAGGCAGCCATTTGATTCCCTAATTTTTTGCAACAGTTCCTGACATATTAAGCATATCTCCTTCCTGTTGGAGAAACACATTATTCCATATTTGCAGGACAGTGACCTTCTGATGAAAGTATAATTGGTGGGGTGGGGAATTTCATACATAGCACAATTAAACCTTTATTTTTCCAATCCATTAAGAGCCAGGTGCAATTTTGCAATTATGTTTTCAAATTACATAAAACATTTTATTGGCTAGAAAAAATGTTTTTAAGTGTAATTGAACATGTCTCCCGTTATGTTGGATGAACAGAGCTGATGCTAGGGAAGAACACATTACAATGGTAGAGCTGGCACCTTGCAATTCCATTCATGAAATGAAAGTAAACGTTGTGTTGAATCTTTTGAACAAGGAGAAGGGAAGGGAATTTAGAATTCTTATACAACAACCATCGAATCCAGCTAAAGTGTTGGTGGGGGGCGGTGTAGAAGCTCTATAAGGGGTCCTGGCATTCAGATCTATGGCAAGCTGTACAAATGGACAATATTCAATTGGCCTAATAAGGCCAATGTCATGACAGAAAAAAGGCACATGCATGGAATTAGGATTGTGCAAAAGAGTTACTACAATAAAATAATTTTATTACATAGATATCCTGCCTTTCAGAACTCTCCCCATCTCCCCTTAATTTTTCCAGCTACCTGTGAGATAGACTAGACTGAGAAATTATGATTGGTTTAAGAAAAAACCCCAGTCAGCTTCTTGGAGAAGGGGACTTGGATCTGACACTGAGCTTCAGCCTCTTATCAGACTGTTATCTGAAAGTCCCCTCCCTCAGGATGGCATACAGCAGAATTATAGAAAAACAGATGACATTAGCAGCAAGTGCATGTGAACAACCCAGTCTAGCTAAGGAGATGCAAGGCACAACAAACATCAATTATAAATCTCTGTCTTTGTGGAGTGGTGGGTGATGTTTACTGGCAACCTTTGCAGAATGAATGCCCAACTGAGTGTCTTTGAATCTCTTATCCCCAGCAGTTGCCTTCTATAGCAGGGCAGATTAAGGGAAGGACATAGCTTGCATTATGCTGGTAGACTTAATATCATTTTCATAGAGGGCACTGGGTCTCAAACAAACAAGAGACCATTGACCAGATGGGGCGATATGTCTGCATAATCATGTGATCCAGGGCCCTATTAATCATGACAAAGGAGGGTGCCTTCTGAACAGCTGGCCCCAAGAAAGAGGTTAAAGAGACATGTGTTGGGGCAAGGCACACAGGAAAAAAGGTGATAGGGTGACCAGGCCCTTTGTCTCTGGGGTCATTTGCCATCTGACTAGAGGAGCAGGTGGGAGAAAAGCTGTTCCCTGGATGATCCTCTCAATAGCTCCATAAGATGCTAGAAACTGCCACAGAGATATGGGACAGGCAAGATTCAATCAAAACTGTGAAATAAAAGAGGTGGGGGAGATGATAGTCTCAGGGGTGATGAGGAAGTCTGGACAACCGCATTCTGCAAATGCACCACCTTTGTTCCCTGGATAGATAATTAATACATTTGGGTTAAAAAGTAGAATCTTTCCACTTATGTGAACTCCAAATGACAGTGTCTTTTTCCAGACTACAATGGCCAAGAGTACTCAGTTGAAATGGGCAGCAGAGGGGTGGGGAGAACATCCATTTAAATCAATAACTACCAGACACATCTTTCCCAAAGCTCTCTTTCTCAAGTCCCCCCCAAAGGATTGTGGAGAAGGAGGACACCATTTATCCAACCAGACATCAGGACTATTCAAATTGATCATGAATTTTTCAAAAGGGGAGCTTTCAACAAGTACAACAGATCTTTGGCTGTAATTTGAAAAGATCTTTTTTTTAAAAAAAAATCAGCAAATATATCAGTGATGGCTAATGAGAGCCATTTTCTATCATTGCCACTGATCTTGAGAAATATGGTAATATTTAGTATTTATTTGATTTGTCAATCGCTTACAAGATACAGATATAAGAATAAATATAGTTTTGAATACATGAGATAGATATAAGAAAAATAAAAAACAATAGGACAGGGATGGTAGGCACAATTGGTGCGCTTATGCACGCCCCCTACAATACAGTGGCCTAAGGCAGAAGTGATTGTGTAATTCAGACACCATTAGACAATTAAGTTATTTGTTTTCATTTATAGCTGTTTGTGCTCACCTAAACTCAGGTTCTCCAGAATTGGACCCTATTAATGTTCTATTATGAATATCCTATAATGACACCTTTTAGGCTAATTGGAAGCATTACATTCTAATTAAAACTATTAAGGTTAGAGTTAAAGCCCAGTGCCATACAAAATCACTGCCATTTAGTGGTTGTCTTTAATTTTTGTAGCCTGGTTATGATAATCCTAATCTAGGTCCAAATACTAGAAATGTGTGGGTATGGAAGCACATTCTTGGGCTCTACCAAGCGTTGGGTTTTATAGCAAGTGGCTGTCTAGATGTTGCTGAATTACAGAAATCCCAGCCATCACAAGCATAGGAAGGGATGCTGAAAATACACATTCAGTCAGTCAAATTTACTCAAAAGCTTCTGATTCTTGTCTTTGCTTATTTTATTTGGTGAAGAAAACAAAATTCTATAACTACTGCATAAATAAAAACTTTCCACACCACAGAAGAAAAATAGTTGGTTTGAACATCAGACTGGGTAGCACTTGTAATCTCCAGCAAGAAGACAGTACATAACAGTTTAAGTCAAGATGGCTTGATGTTGCACAAGGACAGTTGTAGATGAGGCTGCAGCTCAAGTCCATTCTAGAAACATCTCAAACTTTGTGTTCATATAATACAGGGGTGTCAAACTTGCATCATCACAGTGGCATCACGTGATGTATTGGGACTATTTTCCCCTTTGCTAAAATGGGTGTGGCCAGCATGTGATGCATCCAGCACACAGGCCAGGAGTTTGACACCCCTGATATAATATAATAACTTACAGTTACAAAATTAATTCATTTAGCTAGGTTCACACAACATACTAAACCGTAAGATAACCACTTGGGCTGAGTATGTAAAATATATTCAGCCACCAATTAGCCAACTACATTTCTATATATGTAATTTTAGAGTGTCTTATATAACTCCAGATTCTGATTAAAATTTGATATATCATGTTGGCTATACTGCTAGCTGAGAAAATCATGGTTTAGCTAACCGTGGGTAAATGTTGTTTTAAGAAGTCAACCAGTATATTTTGTAAATAATGGTTTAAAATTAATGAATTATCTATGGACCTACCAATTATGCTATGCAATTATGCCTAACAAATCATAATTAATCTAACTACAGTTTAGCTGGAATCCCACTGGAATTAAAAGGAGACATATTTGTATGAATAACCAAATGCTACATGTCAAATTTTAAACAAGTTGAAGTATTAAGCGACTTTTTTGGTTTTACTTGTTCCAGTACCATTATAAACCCCCCAAAATAAAAAATACTGTTCAAAACAAGGTTATTTTCACATGCGTTATTATTTAAGGCATCTTTTTTTTTCAAAATGTAGCTATCATATATTATAAATCCCTTATACCAAGACTTTTACTTTTCTTTGTCTGACATAAGAACAGAAATACAGGCTTTTTTCTTTGCCATAAAAAAAATCAATATTAAAATTATATTTTTCATGAAATGGAGACAGGTCAACTTCCCAATGTGAGGCATAAGCTTTTCAAGGCTGGGCTGTGTGAATGAGAGCTGCTGACTGCCTGTTTGTAGACACTCTCATTATCTGGACTAGGCCTTGAGTTTCAGAGCCTGTAAATCTCTCTTTAGTAAAGACAGCAGTGAGCTAATTTCAATTAGCTGCTTGGTGCCATATGAATTCTATTAATATCAAAGTAATGAGGTAATTACTGTGATTTGAAGAAATTACTAGGGAATTGCTTTGGATAAAATCTAGTAAGCAGCAAACAAAAACATCTGTTTTCAAAGGAATAATAAGATATTTTAAGAAGGATTTTTCTGCTTTTCTCCTCTCCCTCCCACTCTTTCTTTAAAAAAAGCGCCATACATTCAATCTCTGTGTTGTTTTATTGGCAAGGCATGGCGTGGTATATTCTGAGAGAACATGAATTATACTTTGGGAGCTATTACAGGAAGTACTGCACTTCTGGATGTGGTTGATGCAGCCACAAACTCAGATATTGCAGGATGTACCATAAGCAACTGAAACATGGCTTGTATATCACTATGGTTTGATGAACCAGAGTTCATTGACTAAACCACAATTGCTGCTTCTGCCCAATGTTCTGGGCTATTAAACCATGGTTTACAAACCATTTGGCTGTGTCCACAGAGCCAAAGCCACGTAGTTTAGTTTATTAGATTTTTATACCGCCCCCTCTCCCAAAAAAGGGACTCGGGCGGTGTACAGCCAGATAAAACAGAAACAGAGTATAAAGTTATAAAGTTAAAAGCAATTTAAAATGATTAAATTAGTGGCCGAATATAAAATTAACAAGTATAAAAAACTGATAAAAATTTAAAAATACCAAATTTAAAACCCCACAAATTATTACTGGGCCAGGCCGGCCTGTTGAAAAAACAGGGTCTTTACTGCTCACCGGAAGGTTTGAATGTTGGTGATGGCCCGTATCTCCGGGGGCGTCGTTCCAAAGGGAGGGAGCCAACTGGCATCGCCCAGCCTGCGGAACCCCGAGGAGGCTGATCCTGTGGGAGCACACTGGGGGCGGGAGGCTGTTGGTGGCAGCAGGCGGTCCCTTAAGTACCCAGGTCCCGAGCCATGGAGCACTTTAAAGATGATCACTACCGCCTTGAATCGGATCCGGAAGGCCACAGGAAGCCAATGCAGCATGTGCAGGAGCAGTGTAACATAGGAGCTCCGAGGAGCTCCCAAGATCACCTGCGCGGCCGCATTCTGCACCAACTGCAGCCTCCGGATACTCTTCAAGGGGAGCCCCATGTAGAGAGCATTGCAGTAGTCCAAGCGGGAGATGACGAGGGCGGAAGTGACCGTGCGAAGTGCGCCCAGATCCAGAAAGGGCCACAACTGGTAGATCAGACGAATCTGACAAAAGCCCCCCCTGGGGACGGCCGTAATGTGATCTTCTAAATACAGCCGTACGTCCAGGAGGACACCCAGATTGCGAGCCCTTTCCATGGGGGGCAAAATTTCTTCCCCCACGGCCAGCGACAGAATAAGCTGGCTGTATCTGGGCACAGGAAACCACAGCCACTCGGGTTGAGACAAAGCCTGTTAAGACCCATCCAACTCCGCACGGCCTCCAGGCACCGGGTTATCACTTCGACGGCTTCATTGGGGTGGCCTGGGGTAGAGATGTACAGCTGAATATCATCAGTGTACTGATGGAACTCTACCCCGAACCCACGGATGATCTCACCCAGTGGCTTCACATAAATGTTGAACAGCAGGGGTGAGAGCACACACCCCTGGGGCACTCCACATAATAGGGGCCTCGGGGTCGACCTCTGCCCCCGTCAACACAAATTGCGAATGGTCGGAGAGGAAGGAGGAGAACCACCGTAATACGGTGCCTCCCACTCCTAACCCCCCCAACCCGCTGCAATAAGTTACTGTGGTCGACAGTATCAAAAGCCGCTGAGAGATCTAACAGGACCAAGACAGAGGAACAACCCCTGTCTCGGGCCTTCCAGAGATCATCCACCAACGCGACCAGCACCGTCTCCATGCTGTGCCCAGGCCTGAAACCCAATTGGAGGGGGTCTAGATATACCGCTTCATCCAGGTACTGAGGGAGCTGACGTGCCACCATACTCTCAACAACCTTCGCCACAAGTGGAGGTTGGAGACCGGACGATAATTCGACAATAATGCTGGATCCAGGGACGGTTTCTTGAGGAGGGGCCGTACCACCGCCTCTTTCAAGGCGGTGGGTAAAAGCCCTCTCTCAAAGAAGCGTTAATGATCCCTTGGAATCAGCTTCGTGTCACCTCCCAAGTGGCCAAGACCAGCCAGGAGGGGCACGGGTCCAATAAACAAGTGGTGGCATTAAGCCCCCCCCAGTATCCTGTCCACCTCCTCAGAGTAACGGGATCGAACCCAAATGACCTCACCGTAGTCCGCCCCGCCCCCCGACCCAGAGATGCTCAGTCGGAGTCCAACCCGTCCCAGATCTGAGTGATTTTGTCCTGCAGAAACCTGGAAAAGTCTTTGGCCCGTCCCTGCAAAGGATCCTCCCGTGCCTCCACTTCCAAAAGGGAGTGGGTCAGGGTGGCCGGGTAGTATATGGAAATCTAACATACTGGTTATAAGAATTCAGAAGATTAAGCAAAAACAATATTGTTCTTTCTGGCAAGAACCAAATAGCATCAATAGATTTCTGATTTAAAACAACCACTTATGTGTGGCTCCTAAAAGAAGGAACAATTATAAGAGGGAAAAGTGAATGTGTTAGAAAATTTAAAAGAAATACAGAAATCCCATCACAATAAGAACAGGCAGTGCCTAGGACACATATATGCCTACTGTGTAGTATAGACAGTGTTTCTCAATCTTGGCAACTTTTAAAATATATGGACATCAACTCCTAGCTGGCTGAGGAATCCTAGGAGTTGGTGTCCATTCAAGTTTGAGAAATATTAGTATAAACTGCTTATTGGCAACTTTTAAGAAGTGGGAAACGATGGCCCCTTTATGACTTTGGACTTCAATTCCCAGAATTCCTATGCCAGAGTTGGAAGTCATAAAAGGGCCATAATTCCCCACCCTTGCTGTAGAGCATGGTTATGCAACCTTTTGGCTTCCCTGGGCCACATTGAGTGAAGAGAAATTGTCTTGGGCCACATATAAAATATAGTTGTATAATATAAAATCATATAATGTTAAATGTTTACAATTTTCTGGGGATGCATTACTAGATGTCTAGGGTGACAGGCAGCCCATGACACATAGGTTGGATGGACATGCTTGCTATGTGCAATCATGTTTGCTGCAAGTGACTAACAAGGCAATTTTTCTGGAAAATTTAAACCTCATAATTTCTTTGAAAGTTTGGTCATGTTATAGGTTGTAGAAAGTACAGTATTTTCATGTGATTTTTTTACAAGACATTTGAAGAAAAAATCCTTAGGTTTATCTTATGTGCCTGAATTCCTTCAAGAGACATAGGCCCCTTACTTTCCTTTACTCACTGAATAGCTCTTGGCTGGCCCCTACTGGCAGACATAAATTATATATTTGTTGTGTGTCTCCCCTCCACAGGAGAAAATAATGTTGTACAAGATAAAAGGCAATGTTTTGAAATTAAATTCAAATTGATAATTTTGAAATTGACAATTTCAAAAACCCATCCATACAGTTTTTTTGACAAAATCATGAAATTTCTTGTCACTGCCCTTTGGTGGGTCTTTTAAAAACTTTCCAATCTGGTCTACAGGTCTGATACTTCGTAATTGTCTCCCCTCCAAGTATGCATCAGGTCTGAGTCTGCTTAATTTTCTGTGATCAGTCAGGGTCACTTAGTAAGCATAAATACAAGATAGATCTACTCTATTGCATGCGCGCACCATACATGACCTGACAGAGCAAGAGGAAAGCAGTTCTGCATAATGGTGAAGGAGCCAGCAGGAGTTCTGTATTACCAACTGGATTAGTGGTGGGATTCAAAAAATTCTACTACCAGTTCTGTGGGCATGGCTTGGTGGGCATGGCAGGGGAAGGATACTGTAAAATCTCCAGTCAGAGGTTATATTTGCCAGTTCTCCGAACTACTCAAAATTTCCGCTACCGGTTCTCCAGAACTGGTTAGAACCTGCTGAATACCACCTCTGGACTGGAACTTTTTGCACATTATATTCACTGTACTACTCAGAACTTTTATATGAAATTTGATATACAGCAAGGTTCTATATCAAGTGGCTCCAAGAGCTACTTTAACACATCGTAAGATGCAAAGAAGGATCGACGACCTCAGCAAGTATTGCAGGGCTCAATTGGCAAAAGAAAGCTCAGGATCTTATTGGTTGGAAACATGTGGAAGAAGCCTTCATGCTACAGAGGCCAGACGGCTAAAATGATGATGATGATGATGATGATGATGATGATGATGATGAAGCAAAGGTGACAAATAAAGCTTGAAATATAACTGGAAATGAAATAAAAGTTCAACGTAAAATTAAAATAATTTATGTTTACCATTTAAAAATGCCAGCATTTTAATTCAGTAATTTGCACTTGAAGAATTCTTAGAATTTGTTCTACATTTAAACTGTTATAAGCAAAATTGAAATGAAAAAATTGAAAATCATTTCCCCTAATATATTTTTACCTAGTTTGTAATTAACTGGATCCATACATCTCTTTATGTATTAGTTTATATTATATAATTTGTTTTTAATTACTTTGACTTTCCAAAATTCATTGCAACTAGATATAGCCCTATCCCATTATTTTGCCAAGTGTTCCAGCAGTGACCAGATGTCTAAACAAGCGGTTTGTTTTTTTTTTTGGATCCAGAATCAACAGTGCGTAAGGAGATTTTAAGCTTTGTTGTTTAACTGTAGCAGGCAAATTAAACAGAAGTACAAGAAAGGATAACATACCAAAGCAAGTTGATATACTATCTCTCTTTAGCTGTTGAGCGTTCCAGGGGAATGACATCAGAAATACCCCCAAGGCAACCAATGGACACAACAATACCCAGTGCTAGGTCTGTACCACTACTCCAAACTGAAGAAGTAATACCAGGGCCTTATCAAAGACTGGGACTAAAACCTGGTTTCCATGGTACCAAGACTGCAGGGCCCAATCCTGAGCAGAAGGTGCAAACTGACAGAACCCTGTGATAGGAACCAAGAGCTCAAGAACTATACCAATGGTCGCCATCTGGTGGGCTGGGGACCACTGGTGATCCACAAGAAAATTTTGGTGGTCTGCAGAGAAATGTCCCCCCCAAAGCAATTAATCCAGGATGTGCAGGAACACAAGGCTGTGTTGTCTACATGGCCTGCCCATCTGCTGACTTTCGGCCAAGTGCAAACTTTACCTTGAGTAGAGCCACGCGAGCTGGAGCTGGAAGGTAAAGACCAATGGCGGGGGAGGAAAATCCGCCCCAGGGTGGCTTGCTGTCGTTGGTGGGAAAGTTGGTCCCATATTCCAGAGCTGCAGTGGTCACAGAACTGGCCCCTTTGGTCATCCCAGAGCAGCTTCTCCAGTCCATGGCAGGCCGGTGCACCCGGGTGGAGGAGCAGCTGCTCTGGGATGACCAAAGGGCCAGTCCTATGACTACTGCGGCTCTGGAATATGGGACCAACTTTTCCACCAATATCAACAAGCCACCGTCAGTCAAAATTCATCATAGTGGTCCGTGGGATTTAAAATTGTGAGTCCCTGAAGTAAAAAAGGTTGGCAACCCCTGAATTATACAGATAAACCAGTATTAACCAAAATAGTCCCAAGGTTCTTGCACAGCTGTGTGAAGATTCCGCCCCTCCTCTTCCCTCCTCCTCCTTCTTTCTACACTCAGAATAAACTCTATAACTTTCTTAATATGAAGGTGAAATTAAAAGTTGTCACTATTTCCTTGAAATATAATGTTCTTCCATATTACACCCAGCAAAAGCTTCTGTGGATGTCATATTACTGTAGACCTGAAATATACAGTGGAAGTACAGATAATCGTCCCCTTGCAACAATTTATTTAGTGACCATTTGAAGTTGCAACGGCACTAGAAAAGTGACTTATGACCATTTTTCATACTTATGACCATTGCAGCATCCCTATATGGTCACATGATCAAAATTCAGATGCTTGGCAACTGGTTCATCTTTATGGCGGTTGCAGCATTCCAGGGTCATGTGATCGCCTTTTGTAAATGTCTAACAAAGTCATTGGGGAAGCAAGATTCACTTAACAACCGTATTACTAACTTAACAACTGCAGTGATTCACTTAACAACTATGACAAGAAAGGTCATAAAAAGAAACAAAATTGACTTAACAACTGTCTCATTTAGCAACAGAAATTTTGGGCTCAATTGTGGTTAAGTCGAGGACTACCTGTACACTATTTCTAAAATAATTTGAGAAACCAGGAGATAGTGTTTTTATAGATACAACTGGTTTGGAATAAGGGCTGCTGATATGAGAAGAATATATTTTTAAAAACGTATCAAAACCATAAAAAAGTGAAAGTTAGACTATTTTGGACATGTGATGTGACACCCAGAAAAATATAGCATATTTCACAAGGAAAGATTGAAGGCAAATGAGGTCCAGGCAGAAGAGGGGACTGATTTGGACAAAGCTTAACAGCACTTTTTCATGCGGCTGTTGATAAAAATAGGATCACCAACACGATCGCCAATGTCCGATGACAGATATGGCACCAGAAGATCTATCCCATGGAAAAGAAACCTTTTTCTCTAGAGAAAGATTCATATTTCTAGAGAAAGATTCATCCCAAAAGCCACCACTCTTCTAAACAAATAATTCCTCAACACTGTTCAACTATTACAAAGTCTGCACTACTATTACTATTAATCTTCTCATCACTCCTTATCACCCATCCCCTCCCACTTGTGACTATATGACTGCAACTTTGTTGCTTGTATCCTTACAAGTTATATTGACTGTTTCCTAGTACTATTTGAATGCTTATTGTACCCTATGACTATCATTAAGTGTTGTACTTTATGATTCTTGACTCTTGATGAATGTATCTTTTCTTTTATGTACACTGAGAATATTTACACCAAGACAAGTTCCTTGTGTATCTAATCACACTTGGCTATCCTATTCTATTTTGTGAGTGGCTTAGATTTTTTCAATTAATTGAATTAGATCATTTGCAGAGATACTTTAAAACCATGGTGCTCATGGATTGCCCACTTCTAATTTAATAGGATTGACCCTTGTCTTCTTCATATTTTGCCATTCTACTGAACTGCTGATTATTATTGACAACGTATGGTATGACCATTCTGTTTTACTATTTCCCTGTTTCATAAAAAATACAGCTTTAAATTTTGATAATACTTGGGGTAACATTTCTCAAGGGAAAAAAATCTGAACATAATTTTAATATATTAAATGTTAAATGCTTTCCATGAGTTAGCTATTTTTGCTGTATAACTCAACAGTCGTATGCTCCCATCTCAAGATATATTGCTGAAGCTAAAGAGGTCCAAGGATGTGCAGGAGATCCCAAATGATTCATTTAAATTTCATGATTGAAATAATTATGAATGTATTTCCTGCTTTAATTGGTTCTTTCCCCAAAATAAGGAGATAGATTCCACAAGATAAAGAGATACTATAGGCATGGTTAAAAGATTCCTTCTCCAGCTTCCCAAACATTGGGGGAAATCCCCAAATATATAATCTGGTTCTGATTCTGAATATCAGTTATAGAATTGTACGTACCTATATGGAGAATATGCTCTTCTAACTTAATAAGCTATGGAATGTCCAATTAATCCTATGACATCTCTTGCATTCTGAATGACAACTCTAAAGGATAATTATGCCCAACAGCCATCTCAAAAAGAGGGCACAAATTACACATAAAGAGGGCACAAATTACACATATGTGATTACCTGTACACATTAATTGGAAGAAAAATTGTTCACATCACTGGAGTGATCATGACATAAATGTCTATCACACTTTTCAAAATGACAACTAAATGGAGACATTTCAATGCAGGTTCAGCCAGAGAAAACTGAGGTCAAGCTTTAGTTCTACTCACAAAATTTTGAACAATGAGTGTTTGTAAAATAGGTATAATTCAGAACACATTGAATGGAACATGAATATAATAAATCTCACTAATTATTTATTGAAATCACAGTCTTCCCCCATAGAGATATCCCTAGGATCATCCCATTTATGATCACAGCATTTCTGTAAAGTAGATTAGTAGGTAGTTATATTGTACGGCAATAAATTTCATGTGGACAAGACTTGCAGATATATTGATCTCATTCAGAGAGTTACAGTGTTCAGTCCATTCATAAAAAATACTGGATGCAAAATAAATGATGTTACCAAAATGATATCGGATGCATACATTCTGAAAACTTATGAAAGTATAGTATACATACTACTCAAACTTTGACCACAATTGAATCAAAAATGCCTGGTGCTAAGTGAAATATTTGTTAAGTGCATTTTGCCCCATTTTGTGACTTATCTTGCCACAGCTGTTAAATGAATTACTGCACTTATAATTTTGTACATGGTTGTTAAGTGAATCTGGCTTCACTTAACATTAACTTTGCTTGTAAAAGGTTGCAAAATATGATCACATGCCATCATAAATATGAGTCAGTTGCCAAGTGTCCAAATTTTCATCACATGGCTATGGGGATGGTCGTGTGAAAATGGTTATAAGTCACTATTTTCAGTGCTGTTGTAACTTTGAAGGTCACTAAATGAACTGTTGTAAGTCAAGGACTGTCTGCATTTGTTTAATTATGATCTTCTAATATAGTGGTTCCCAAACTTTTTCAGTCCACCGCCCCCTTGGTGCTATAAACTCATCCTCAATGCCTCCCATCCAGGGACGGGATTCAAATTTCTGTGGGCATGGCCTAATTTGAGGATGTGGTTTGCTGGTAACATGACTGGGTGGGCGGGGCTTGTTGGTCACATGACTGGGTGGGCATGGCTTGCTGGTCACGTGAGTGGTGGCGTGGCTTGCTGGTCATGTGACTAGGTGAGCATGGTTTGATGACTGGCAAACCAAATACAAGTGGTCCTCACTTAATGGCTGGTTGCTTAGCAAGTGTTCTAATTTATGACTGGCCTCCCCAGAGATACTTGACCTGTTTTTGGAGTTTTGACAGCCATCCACACACATATACACATACTTCCTTCCAACCCTGCTGGAAGAGGTCATTGGACTAGAATTGGCAAAGCATCTCTGATTGGATTCTAGTAGTGAATAAAATCTAATCAGAGATGCTTTGCCGATTCTTGTCGATTTGTTTTATTTGTATTTCTTTATTATATGTTGCTGAATTGCATTGACATGTGTGTCTCTTCTTGTGCACAACCAAGAAGCTTTTGTGATTCTTTGCAGCAAAAATTAGCGACCTCTGGCTTTGCTCTACTTTTCAAACGTGCCGGCACTGCTGCATTCTAGGTGACGGCCCCGCAGGTCCACCCCATTGAGCCCGCTGCACTGGAGGGACCTGCCCAAGCAAGTCCGAGCGAAGCGGTGCACCAAATCAATGGGGTGAGCCTGGGAGAGGGAAAGAGAGAGAGAGAGAAAAGAAAGAGAGAATGAAGAAAAGAAAGAAAAAAGGGAAAGAAAAAGGGACAAAGAAAGGGTGGGCATGGAAAGATGGAGGGGGGAGGGAGGGAGAGAGAGAGAGAGAGAGAGAGAGAGACCTGATGCATCAGATTGAAATGAGGCCTAGTTTAGACTGAGGCCCTTTTCCACATTGAAACATCTTTGCCAGCATCTTTGCCAGCACATTGAAACATCTTTGGCTTCTATTAATTAAAGGTTTTGTGGACAAAACAAGGCCAAGACTATCAGAAAGCTCTCACATTTTGTTGAGGCTTTAAACAGGATCCATTGGACCAGATCTCCACCCTAAAAAATTACTTTTTCCCAATGTATTACAGTGCCAATTCTGAAGAAGGCAAAACCAAAATGTATTGGTAAATTACAAGGAGAACACACACACACACTCCCTTCTAACCCTGCTGGAGCAGGTGATTGGACTAGAATAGATATCTCATTATCTTTCTCCTCCTTCCCTCCTTCTTTATTTCTTTTTCTTTCTGTCCCTTCCTTACACCCCCCTCTTTCTTTGTCCCTTTTCTTTCTTTCCCTTTTCTCTTTTTCTTCTCCCCCCCCCTCTCCTCTTTCCTCTCTCTCTCCCACTCTCAGGCTCACCCCATTGACTTGTGCACCACTCCATTTGGACTTGCTTGGGCAGGTGCCCCTGGTGCAAGGGGCTCATTGGGGTGGACCTGCAGGGCCTCGCCCCAAACACGGCGGCGGCGGGATGTTTGAAAAGGAGAGAAAAGCCACTCTGGCTTTGCTCTCCTTTGCCAATGCTGCATTCGGGGTGGAGCTCCTTGCACCAGAGCGTGCAAGTCAATGGGATGATCCTGTGGGGCCTTGCCTAGAACGCGGTGGCGGCGGGGTTTTTTCTCACCCCTGAATTATGCCCTGCCACTCACCACCAGTGCCCGCCTCTTAGCGCCCCCCTGCCGGCCCCCTTGCCTCTCAGCGCCCCCCTAAGGCATCCCACCGCCCCCCAGAAGGCGGTACCGCCCACTTTGGGAACCACTGTTCTAATAGAATCATCTGCCGTGGCTCATTATTTTCAAGTTGTATTCTATATGTTATACTTTGGGCCAGTAGAGGGAACCAAAAAGCTACAGTGGAGTTATATAGAAAACTATTGTAACCTTAACTCAAGATCTATGTTTTCTAGAATGATGCATGAAACATCCGCTCAATGAATACATTTTACATGTAAATAATTATTTAGCAAGTTTTAGTATTGGGGTTTTCCTGAGCTGTAAGCCATAATCATCACAATTATGACACATCACGGCTTGAACTATCTTGCTTTGCATGTAATGAGTCTATCTCATATATTAGTTTCACCTTTTAAGTTGCATTACTGAAATAAATGAACTTTTGCATGATATTCTAATTTTTCGAGTTTCACCTGTATTTGACATGGCAACTTTAAAAAGCTGAAACAGTAGTGAGATAGAACCCATATTGATTGTCCATTAGCAAGGCTTGGTGTTTTGAGTGCTTGATCATTTAAGTATAAAAAACTTTTCACTGGTATACTTGAAACAAATATAAAGCTTACTACAAGTTAATATTTCTGGACCTTCCTCTCCTTCCAATTCCAAATTATGATTCTGCTGATAGCTTTTTATTCCTCTGGCCTGAGAGTTCTACTTTAATTATATGAACAGTAATTTCAATTTGAATTCTAAAATCTCTTGGATGGATATAATTTGAATCCAATTGCATGTTATTATACTGTATTTTGTCAATATGATTTAGAATGTGGGATCTCCAAGGTTTAGGATGCCTTGGAATTTTGACAGCTAGTAATTTAGACTTCGTTGGCAATCCTTTTATATGACAATATATATGTTATCTTCAACCTCAAATACAGAAGAGATGAACACAGTTTATGCTAATTTATATAATGCTTATATACAATTCTTCAAAATGATTCCTGATGTTCTTCTTGAAAATGGTAGGTATAAAATTAAGATCATATTATGAAATGTTTGACTTTCTACTTCTGCTTTAGTTTGACTTAGAACTTGCATATGAACAATTTGTGATCAATTCCACAATGAACCCTTGGCATTGATTTTAGCTGTTATAACTGAGGTTTTTCATGTCTTTGTACCAATAGCACAGTTTATTTGATTTCCAGGTAATGATGTCCATGTATATAAGTGTTGTCTGAAAAGTCTGTTAGCAAGTAAAAGATTATTGGTAAAAAAAAAGATATATGATTTTCCGGATGCCTTTCATTTTCTTAAGCCATACAGTTCAACTATATTTTCCTCCTTCATATTTCCAATGTTAGCATACTCTTCTCCAGCAATAAGCAATACATTTTATTTTCATGTTTTATCAGTTTCAAACTGACCCTGATTATAAATCCCATAAACCTTTCTTCTTCATCAATGGTTGGAGGATAAACAAAGAGAAAGCCAGTTTGATGTAGTGGTGCTGGCTTAGAAACCAGGGGACTGTGAGTTCTACTCCTGCCTTAGCTGGCTGAGTGACCTTGGCCAGTCATTGCCTCTCGACCCAATACACCTCACAGGGTTGTTGTAGGAAAATAGGAATAGGAAAGAGTATTATGTATGTTTGCTGCCTTGAATTATTTTTAAAAATAATAAAAATGGGATAAAAAAATCTAATAAATAAGCATAAATAATTGTCACATTAAAGGATTGTTCCATAAAATCTAATTTATATTATTTGGTTATTGACTACTCTGCAACCAAGTACTGGCCTTGCTGTATCTAATCTAGTGAAAAGAAGGACTAGGAAAGACATGATAGCAGTGTTCCAATATTTGAGGGCTGCCACAAAGAAGATGGGTCAGCTTATTTTCCAAAGCACAAAAAGGCAAGATAACAAAGAATGGATGGAAACTAATCAAGGAGAGAAGCAACCTAGAACTAAGGAGAAATTTCCTAAAGGAGAGAACAATTGAACAGCTTGCTGTCAGAAGTTGTTGGTGCTCCATCACTGGAGGCTTTGAAGAAGAGACTGGACAGTCACTTGTCTTGAATGATATAGGGTCTCCTGCTTGAGCAGAGGATTGGACTAGAAGACCTCCAAAGGTCCCTTCCAACTCAGTTTTTCTTTGTGATTCTGAACTATCAAAGCAACACTGCCTTTTACATATCCTGTGTATAAAACAATGTGATCTTTTGACTGTAAGAGTTCAATTTTCCAATCCATCTCAATTTGTTGAGGTAAATTCCACAGTATTGAGCTTTCCCATAGCCACATTTATACTGTATTCCATATCCCCACTGTAATTCTGGTTTGTCAGCTTTAGATTCTCTTTTCCTGTACGGCAATATCAGAACTAGCTATGAAGATCATTCCAGCTGCCCAGCTAAAGCAAGCAGGATTTGTAGATCCAAAGACTTTAGCCACATCATAAACACTACTAGTATTTTAACCAATCTTCAGCTCTTCCTCTGGAACACATTGAGCACCATTTGATATGAAGGAACTATCAATCAGTGCAGAGATGATATTCAGCAGGTTCTGACCAGTTCTGGAGAACTGATAGTGGAAATTTTGAGTAGTTTGAAGAACCGGCAAATACCACCACTGAGTGGAGATTTTACAGTATTTTTCCCCTGCCCGCCCACCAAGCCATGCCCATAGAACCGATAGTAAAAAAAAATGGATCCCACCAATGAATCAGTGCTGTATTGTCAGTCACTGGATTTTTATTCATGTGTTTTTCTCAGTAAAAGAAAAGTTGGCCAAACACAGTTGGTCATTCCCTTCTCCTGCCCAGTACGAAAAAAGCCCCTTGACTTTGTCACTAGAGTGAGTCTTGTGCCTCCAGCAACTTCTTATATCATTGTGCCCACTACAGGTCCTGCTTGCTTTAGCTGGGCAGCTGGAATGATCTCAAAGCTTAGTGATCCTGCTGGAATTGTGTTCTCCTGACATTTTTTGTTCATCCTTCTCAATAAATCTCCCTCCCCACATTTCCCATGAGACCACACAGCAGGACTGGGGGAGTCAAGGTAATACATACCCCAAAAAATTTTGTGCAATGCTCAATGTCAGCCTCAGTTGTCAATTTCATTTTGCAATTTTATTTTCCTCCAATACAAACACACACACACAAACACACACACACACACACGTGTTTGTGATACACATATACATGTGTATGCATATATATTCACACTTCTTGTGTGTACATGAATACATAAACTTTTAAAAGCTACACTAAAACTTGCAGAATTAGGACAATAAAATTGCACTGTAATTGAATTTAAACCATTAATTAAAATTATTTTCCTGTAAGCATTTATTGCAATCTGGAAGGATAGTTTAACACTTGCTGAAAGATTCTTTATATAAATAACTTGAATAAAATATTGAAGTAAATAACTTCAATAAAAGTTATTTACTGAGGGTTGCTACCAGTTGAATTAAATCTCTTGACATCACTGGCCTGTTTTGCTGAGAAGTTCTTAGTCTTTTTGACTAGAAATTCTCCCTTCTGGCCAGCTTTAGGAAAAGAACTATAGCAAGGAAGATAAATTGGATCTTCCCATCCAAAGGTCAGAGTTACAGAATTTAACAAACCTTGTTCCAGTCCTGAAACACACAGTATAGCCAAGGGCATCCTGGCATGAGGGAAGATTTTAATTCCTTTCAAGGAGATCAAATCACTATGTAGAAAACATTGGGATAAAAGAAATATAACTAAAACAACAAAAGGCAGTGTTGTGGCATGTCATAACTTGAACTCCCTGAGTCTAACACCAGCTCCTGCTTCCTTGCTTTGATTAGCAAGGTTGCCATTAGCTATCTTCCAGAAAGCACATCACCTGACATTCTCCCCTTAACCCGTGTGTGAATGAAATCGTAGATTGATCAACCATTTGTCTGAAGTGGTATAGGACTTCCTGCTTGAGCAGGAGGTTGGACTAGATTAGGGGTATCGAACTCATAGGCTGCAGGCGGGATGTGTCACACCTTGGCCACGCCCACCCCCAGGTTAGTGAAGGGGGGGAAGTTGTGATATGTCACATGAGGACAATGTGACGATGAGAGCGTGATACCCCTGGACTAAATGATTTCCAAGGTCCCTTCTAACTTTGTAATTCTGTTAAATAAAAGATTATGATATTATTATTACTACTACTACTATTATTATTATTATAGTAGATTCCCTTTGCATTGCACTATACTGGATGTATGTGGAATTACTGTTTCTTCTTTTTTGTGGGAACTAGACCAATCTTATAAAAGATAAACAAAATCATGTATGTATGATTATGTATCAAAAAAGATGACCGGAAAAGAATAAACTGACAATGTAATGTTAGAATAGCCCATAAGATAGCATGACTGTGTTATTTTTACTGTTGTGGTAGTTGTTAAATATCTAAAACATTTCATCTGGAAGATACTTGATTCAGGTTTTCAAAACTTAAGTCCAGTATGTGGGTTGAACTCATATTTCTTCAATCAATTCCTCTCTTTTTTGAGAAGTAGGTTCAGGATAGCAGATTTTATTGTTTTTTCCTTCCACCTGTGACAAATGAAGCTGCAAGAGGTTAGATTTGAAGACCTACAAGGTCCCTTCCAACACCTATTCTATTCTATTTGCAAGAGAGAACAAGAGTTTGTTGGACCACTGTCTGTTGACAGAGTTAGATTTCCAGCAGATGTCAGGTAAATCAATAGGTCTAGATGTTTATAGCTGGAGCCTCCATGCTCTTCTGTCTTTCCCCTTCTTTATCCCTCTGTCCTAGCCAATTCTCATTGGATGTGGGTTTTGAAGAAGAAAGAACAAACACAGAAAGAACAAAGCAAAACATTATTATATTACATACAGTTCAAGCCTTATTCTCAAACCTTTAAATGCACAAAATAATATTGTCAGTTCTTGTGTTATAAAAGGGCTATCCATAAACAGAAAGTGAGCACATATCTATAATCCAAGATTGTCTACCTGGGATGGTTCTATCTTTCCAACACTGAACAGTGAGGTTTTTTTCTTCCCTATCCAAGCTTGATCAATCGAGAATTCTTCACTTAATGACAAGTTCTAAATGTTTGGAGAACAAATTAGAATTATTCACATCTTGAAAATGTAACAAACTTTTTATCACCATTTTTAACAATCTTGTCTGGCAGCTCTTAAAAGTAGACAAAAGGACACAATTCTTGCTAAGTAGGTTTATTTGAAAAATAGGGCTGATTAAGCTGCTATAAAGAATTTCAGGGACTGCTATTTATCAGATCCAAGTATATTTATTTTAAAATATGGTTCAAATGCTAGCACCTTTTCCTCTCACTTTACATGGCATAACAAGTTTGAAGTCGCTCTTGTTTGGGAGACATGTTTCAATTGTTTTGCTTTTCGCTTTGTAAAAACTAGCTATTACACTGATCGTTATCAAACCAAAATGGAACATTCACACCCCATTGCAAAATAAAGTTCCCCATTTTTTTGTAGTCAACATAATTTAATACTGCTTGTTTTAAACATTCTCTGGAGAACATGCTGTTTTATGGAATCTATGTTTTTTGGGTGGGGAGAGGGCAGAAAATAAATGAATACAGCCTCTTTAAGAAGTCTAAGTTTTCATTTGTCTAATGAAGCACATGCTCCATCTACGATATCCTGGATATAGTCAGTAAATCAGAAATTATCTAGGTCTAGGCCTTCTTTCCCAGCAATTCTTGGCAGAATGATAGAGTTGGAAGGGACCTTGGAGGTCTTCTAGTCCAACCCCCTGCCTAGGCAGAAAATCCTACACCATTTCAGACAAATGGTTGTCCAATCTCTTCTTAAAAACTTCCAGTGTTGGAGAACTCACAATCTCTGGAGGCAAGTTGTTCCACTGGTTAATTGTTCTGTAAGGAAATTTCTTCTTAGTTCTAGGTTGCTTCTCTACTTGATTAATTTCCATTCATTGCTTCTTGTTCTGGCCTCAGGTGCTTTGGAGAATAGCATGACTCCCTCTTCTTTGTGAAAAACCCCTGAGATGTTGGAACACTGCTATCATGTCTCCCCTAGTCCTTCTTTCATTAAACTGACATAACCCATTACAGAAACTATTCTTTATGTTTTAGCCTTCAGTCCCCTAATCATCTTTGTTGCTCTTTGCACTATTTCTAGAGTCACAACATCTTTTATGCATCATAGTGACCAAAACTGGATGTAGGATTCCAAGTGTGGCCTAGAACTGTGTTGGCTTTTTTGGCAGCTGTAGCACACTGATGGCTCATATTAAGTGATTGTCCACTAGGACTCCAAGATCTCTCTTACAGTTATACCAGGGGTGTGAAGCTTGATTTCATTGAGGGCTGTATCAGGGTTGTGTTTGAGCTCGGGGGACTGGGGTGAACATGGCCAGCTTGATGTCACTCATGCCAGGGGTGCCTTAGTGGTCCAATCACTCTGCCAGCAAGAACAGGCTCCTGAGCTCCGTTTCCAGCTGCAATGGCCTCCTGCAATTGTCTGCCAGTGAAAACGGAGCCCAGGAGGGCTTCATGAAGCCCTCCCAAGCTCCATTTCACTGGCAGAGGTATCACAGGCCAGTTCTTCACTGTTTCCAGGACAACTCCATGGGCCAGACCTAAGCAACTCACGGGCCAGATTCAGCTCCCGGGCCTTGAGTTTGTCCCCCTGACCTGTGCATTTGGTTTTTCTTGCCTAAATGTAGAACCTTACTTTTTTCATCATTGAATTTCATTTTGTTAGATAGTGCCCAATGTTCAAGTCTGTCAAAATCCTTCTGAATCTTAAGCTTATCTTCTGATAAAAGTGCATTTTTGAATAAAGGGAGAGGGTCTTGGGATCTTGGAATACTGCAGTGTATTGTACCCGAGCTGCAATTCAGGCACATGCAGAAACTTCAGCAGTCCAGAGTGTGGCAGCATGTGTAATTTTTGATGCACCAAAATCTGTCCATGTTACACCATTGCTACATAAAAGCATTGGTTTTCAGAAATCTTCCAAGGGCAATTCAAGGTGCTGGTTGACATCTTTTAAAGTTGTACAAACTCTAGCTTACTGGTAGGACCACCTGTCACCAATGGTTTCCCCCATCCTATTAGATTGGGCAGGACTGGCATGCTTTAGGACAGGGGTATCAAACTGGTGGCCTGCAGGCTGGATGCGACCATGCCCACCCCAGCTCCACAAAGTGGAAAAATACCCCAATACATCACATTACAGCAACGTGACACCGTAACTTTGACACCCATGCTTTAGGTCATTAGTGAAGTAATAATAAAAAATGATTGCCCCAATTTTACTGGCCTATCAAAACCCATGAGAAGATTGATCCTGCTCAGCATTGAAGCCAGGATGCAGTGGTGGGATTCAAATAATTTAACAACTGGTTCTCAGCCCTAATGATTTCTTCCATCCACCATTTCACCAAACTGCTCAGAAAGTTAGCAACTGATTCTCCCGAAGTGGTGAAAACTGGCTGAATCCCATCACTGCAGGATGTTAGTTACTGGAGCTATGACATGGCGACTTGTGACATGGAAGAGCTGAGATTTTTATAGTTTTTTTATGGATTTTTGGAATGGATTAGTTATATTTTTATTTGTTCACAGCTCAGAGTTTCATTGGATAGGTGGGCAGCCATATAAATGTGTTAAATAAATAAACTAGTAAGCAAGTTGAGTTCCATCTATTCAGGCTTTTCAGACTGCAGTTACTTCATCAGACTCTTTGCCATTAAAAACTACTACTGGTATAACCTGTTGCAATATCCCATTCACCAAACCCTTCTGTTAAACATGCACACACCTCCTTTCCTCTTTCCAAAAGAAACAGCAAAAAGAGGAGCAAAGACAGCAAAATGGCGATGGGAAAGGGTAGCCGAGCTGGGAAGGGAAAGAAAATGGTGGAGATGAGGCAGAGCCAAGGAGTAACTGGACAGGGAAGATATAAAGGTAAGCTGTAAATAATCTTCAAACTAGTTTTCAAAGACAGATTGTTTTTTTTAGCAATAATTTAGACAGCAGACAGACTAATTAGGAAAGTACTTGTGGCTGCAGCCACATGTTAGCATTGTAAACTTGAGTGTCCAGAGTGCGTCTGGGAATCAAAGATGTGGTACTTAAGAATCTTTATACCTGCACCAGCTAATTTATGCTTTGTTTTCCAAAGTAAATCAATCACAGTGGGGCACACATGGGAATCTTTGTGTCAACCTTGCTCAGTTTATGCCTTCAGATGAGTTGGATGTCAAGTCCCAGATTTTTCCATTACTGTAAACATTGGGGAACATGAAAGTTGAACTCCAATACATTTTCCATATTGGGGAAGGCTATTGTGGAAAGCAGATACCTTCTGGATGAAGTCTAGGGCTAACAGCATCAATAATCAAAATTATTCCATTTGTCAGGTGCTTCTCAAAACCTATCTTAAATGTAAGCACTAGTGTATTAATACTTCCTACAGCCCTATATTTTACATTTTCCAAGAAGTATTAGATCTTTAATATACAAAGAGTACATCTGAAAATACCACTGTAATAAGCCTTTGCAATTTTCTAGGTCCTTTAAAACATTTTTTGCTTACAACTATGTGAAGAAGAGTTTCAGGATTACATTTTCAAATGAGACTGTTGCTTAGACATTCAAGACATCACCGCCACTGCAGGCAAGATTTCAAAAGAGCTTTTAAAAATATATTCTATTGTTTCACACTGCACCGTCTGCCTCCCTTCCCAAGTCTTCCAGAAAAGAAAATTTTTTAAAATGACACCTAAAAGCATGTTGACAATTTCTACACTAAACTGATCAAAAGAAAAGAGCTGAGAAATAGGACCTCATTTGAAGTGCAAAACAAAACGTTTTGATTCCTATTATGGATATTCAGTTACTTAAAACTATGGTGGCATATAGACTATGGAAATTGAGTGTATGCTTTTTTGCAGGCATGAACAAGAGAAATGATTTGGAAATCTGAATATGAAAGGTAAGAGACTGCTAAACTGTAGTCTACAGCAGAGGTCACCAACCTTTTGGACCTCAGGGACCACCAAACTCATAATTTTAAATTTCGCAGACCACTAATATGAATTTTGACTTATGGTGGCTTGCTGACGTTTTCCCAGGGTCTCTGCAGAAACCAGCAGAGACCCTGGGAAAATCCCAAAAAAATTCTTCAGGAATATTCCCCACCCTGTTTTCCTACTGATCGATCATTCTTTATTTGGGATAGCAGGATACCGTCTCCAGCTACGTTCCCAGGGGAGAGAGAGAGAGAGAGACTTTTGGCTTCATGCAAGGAAAGCAGCAGAAGCAGCAGAAATCTTTCTTTCTCTCCCCCAAACTCCACCAGAAATTGCTGGTGCAGCCTCTTGGAGCAAGATACCTTGCGGGGTCTCAAAGACTCATTTCTGGTGGAATTTGGGGGAGAAAAAGACTTTTGCTGCTTTCCTTGCATGCAGCCAAAAGCAGAAGAAAGAAGCGGAAAGAAGCAGTCCAGTGGCCAGGCAAGGCACGTGGGGTGCATGGGGCAAGTTCCCCCCTCCCCTCATTACCTCGTGTTGTTCTCAATGCAAGTGACGCAAGCCTTGTGTTCCCGTGGGCCATGTGGCCTTGTGTTCCCATGCAGCCTGGATTAATTGCTTTGGGGGTGACATTTCTCTGGGGACCACCAAAATTTTCTTGTGGACCATCAGTGGTCCCCGGCCCACTGGTTGGTGACCACTGATCTACAGGACACCCAGATTCTTCTCACAAATCTTATTGCAGACTTGGTATGACCTATCTTATACCTGAATATGTATATTTTCCTACCTATAGGCAGAACCTTACGTTTCTTGCCATTGAACAGCATTTTGTTGGATAGAGCCCACTACCTTCTGAGATGTTAGCAATTCGGCATGCACTCTCCTGCTTTCTACCAACTTCAGGACTTAATAATGCCCCTCCCACACACACATGCTAGCCAAGGAAAGTACATGAAAAGGGAAAAAGGGTGTTAGTCTTGGCTCCTAGTGATATCACTGAATTACTGCTACCTCCTCTACAGGTTTCTGGAATTACAAGCCACATACAAAAAGCCCTGTTCACTCCACAGTTGCATAGCACAGGGATTGGCACAGTGGTTAAAGTGTAGTATTGCAGGAAAATTCTGGCCACGGCCTGGAGTTCAATCCTGATGGGGCTCTAAGTTGACTCAGCCTTCCATCCAGAGTGGTATTCAGCAGATTCTGACCAGTTCTGGAGAACCGGTAGTGGAAATTTTGAGTAGTTTGGAGAACCGGCAAATACCACCTCTGACTGACCCCGCCCCCATCTATGCTCTGCCTCCCGAGTCCCAGCTGATTGGTTGAGTCTTCTTTTGTTGCCCTGCACAGGAGAACAGAACTGGAAAGCAGGTTAGTGGGGTGGGGAGGGAATGGGATTTTGCAGTAACCTTTCCCTGCCACACCCACGAAGCCACACCCACAGAACTGATAATAAAAAATTTTGAATCCCACCACTGCTTCCATCCTTCCAGAAGTTAGTAAAATGAGAACCCAGATTGTTGGGGGCAATATATATGCAAATAATGCTTCTACATTGTAAACTGTCCCAGTTTACTGTGGGGCAGTATATAAGTCTAAATGATATTGCTATTGCTGCTAACAGCAAAATATGACTCAAATACTGTAATGGAAGTGATGAGTGTGTGTGTGTACATGAACATGAATGTGTTGGGATGAGGGAGATGTCTAACCTGGTATGATTCTGATCCAGATTGCTACTCATACATGCTGGAATGTCCCCAAAGCCATTTCATTTAGAGTAAAAAAATGGCTGCATTGTATAATAATAGCAAATACATTGTATTTATTCTGCTGTAACAATACATTTGCTAGACCAATACTCGAATACAGTCTGGAACCCACATTACGTATCTGATATTAATACAGTTGAGAAGGTCCAGAAATATTTCAGAAGAAGAGTTCTCCACTCCTCTACTCATTGAAGAATACCATATGCCACCAGACTCGAAATTCTAGACCTAGAAAACCTAGAACTACGCCGCCTTTGGTCCGATTTAAGTATAGTATATAAAATCATACATTGCAATGTCCTACCTGTCAATGAATACTTCAGCTTCAACCATAACAACACTAGAGCAAACAATAGATACAAACTCAAGGTTAATCGCACCAAACTTGATTGCAGGAAATACGATTTCAGCAACAGAGTGGTCAATGTCTGGAATATTCTACCTGACTCTGTGTTTTTTTCCCCGAACCCCAAAAACTTTAACCTTAGACTGTCTACTATTGACCTCATCCCTTTCCTAAGAGGTCTGTAGGGGGCGTGCATATATATATAATCTTGTAAGCAATTGACAAATAAAAATAAATAAATAAAATAAAATATTTTTATCATTACTCTGTCAAACATTGCTAAAAGAATGTTTCAGTATTTCATATCTGAAGTAATTGAATTGTCATGCCCTTGGTAGAGTCGGACTCTGAGGGAGGGGAGGAACAGCCAACAGGGAATGGAAAGGGGACTCCAAAGGTTGTGGAGGAGGCTAGGGAAGGGCAGAGGCAGATTGAGCAGTCAGAGGAAGAACCAGGTTCATCCCCTCTGCATCCTAGGACATGCAGGGAGGAACGGAGAAGGCAACAACTTGGCTTACAAGAGGAAGCGGGCATGATCCTCCTCATTAGTTGCAGCTGGGGAAGCTAGTATATAAGAGAAACGATTACAACACAGCATTGCCAGAAGCAAAGCGCGTGTCATTTTGGGCTGAAGTTATCTTGGTTGGCGTCCTTCCAACAGACTGTGCCTTGTTATCTCCTTGAATTTGGTAATTACTTATCCTGGTCGTTGTGGAAATTTCGTCATTGTAGTTTGTTTGGGTTTCTATTTCACCTCTATCTGCTCATTAAGTTTGGACTATATCACTTTCTTTTGAAGAATATTTTTGAGTATGTTTTATCTCCAATTGAGAATTATTGAACAGTGGGGCCAAATTGGAGGCGTTAAAAGACATTTATTTATGTTTTGGATTTTGTTACATTTGTGTTACGCTCCGGGTCATCACATGAATATTACTATTTTAAACAATAAATGTCTTATTGCACCAAGAGATTTTATGCATGATACTGAAGAAATACTGATATATCCACACTGGAAGAGTGGGCTGTGAAGATGACAGAACTTGCAGAAATGGCAAAATTGACCTGTTTGATCACAGATAAAACCTTAAGAACTTTTATAAAAGACTAGAAACTTTTTATGGAATTTTTGCTGAAAATGGAAAAATAATGAAATGGTGATTTCTGGATTTGCTAAGAAAAAAGGGTTGAATATGGGACAGAGGGGAACTATGCAATCTAATCTTAGAGAAAAGGAAGAATTTGTAACAGCTGTAAATAAGATCAGAAGTCAATTCTTGAATTGCATTTTTCTTTTTTTCTTTACCTTTTCATTGTCTAACATGCTTTTTACAAATATTTTCCTTAATTTTCCTTTATATGTGTTTTCATGTAATTTTTTAAAATAAAAATATATCCAAAATGCAAATCATGGCTAAAATTCAAGTAATATATGATTATCAACAGCAAAAGTCAGCACAGTATAAAATATAAAATGACATTAAAATTTACAGTAATTTCTGTCTCAGCAATTAAAGGTTGAAGAAAGCCAAATGTTTCCCAGTATTAACTGGCATAATCTCCAAGGTGGTGAACTTAGCTGGTTTTCTATTAACAAAACAGAACATTTTCTAGATTTACTGCATGCTCCTGTAATGGAATCTCCCAAAACAACTCTATAACGAACTAGATTGTATCAGGGATTTTGAAGTGGGGGTAATAGGCATGAACTCTTTTGCTTTGCTAAACTGTTGCAACACAATGTTTCTACCACAGAAGTAGTTTGAAAAATTTAATTAATTTATATGCATTGAGTACTGTTTTAAAGTGCCTTTTCTCATCCTTTAACAAAAGCTTCTGCTCAGTGTTTCTTTCTGACAGTGCCATAGAGCCCATTTTATCATTAACTTATGGCTTACTGCAAAGAAGCCTTTTATTCCTGGTACTCTCTAGATGTGTTGGACTGTAATTTCCATCACCCCCAATCAGTATAGCACAGGAATAATGGCAATTACAACCTGACATATCCAGAGGACATCTCAATAGAAAAAATAAAATAATAGTTTCCAGATTTACCAAATACCACCTTTCTTTCTCCGCTACTGTGCTATCAACTTGTTGTTACATATTTGAAACCTAGAATATAGTACACATAAAGCCTACCAGAGACATATAAATTAATTGTATTTTAAGCCTTAGATCCTGATATTTAGATTCTTAGATCCTTCATCCAATATGCTCCAAACATGACCCTCCCTTGTCTCCAAACTTTGTCCTTAGATCTTTGTCCTTTATCCAACCTTGGACCTTGCATAATACAGATTGCAGAATACTTGTAGAACAGAAGAGAATATTTGTAGCTCAGGGTTGAAGTTCCTAGTACTCTCTGAACCTGGCTGCTTGCTTGTAGTTGTTTCATTACCCGTCTAGTTAACACCATCAGTATTGAATGTGAATTCAGATCTCTCCATCACTGCACTTCAAGGTATATGAAATTACAAATTAAAAAGACTAAAATTAATGTTATCAACATATAAAGAAAATCTTATTAAGATGTTTTATAGATCACATTTGACACCAGAAAGATTGGCCAAGATATATCCGAATATGAATCCACATTGCTGGAAATGTAATGCTCCAAAGCCAAAAAGTACTGGGGATGGATAAGAGAAATCACAGGGTACAATATTGAATTTAAGCCAGAAAACTTCTTACTGGGGATGATTACAGGAAATCTGAAGAAACCTACCCAATACATCACTCAACATATAATAACAGCAGTGAGAATTGCCTATGCTCAAAGCTGGAAAGTAAATGACACACCATCTGAAACCATGGTAATTAATAAATACTTGATTGTGCTGAGATGGACAGACTTACGAGAAAACTAAAAGGCAGAGAGGAGTTGGAGTTTTATGACATTTGGGAAATGTTATATATATGGTTAGGAAAAGAAATAAGATTTGATATGAAATAGAATTGTAAATAAAATGTAACACTTGACACAGAACTGTTAAAATGTAAATACACATGTATTTTGAAAATAAATTGTTATAAATAAATTTGGATGTTATACTTGAGAAACCACAGAACCAGACTGTAGCCATTTTGTGTCCGTAGACTGACCTTTTTAAAAGAACAGAAAAGTTGAGAAATATGTTTTTGTACAATAAACATGTGGTATTGCGAAATTGTCCTTGGAAGAGGTTCTAGAATGTGTAGGGAACAACTTGACATTATATAGTCATATTAATCAAAAATATAATCCTCTGATAATTGCATAACCGGATATCTGGAGATAAATCCAGGAAAAGGATGTTGGTACCAATCCAAATGTCAAGTAAGAAGAGGTCAGTAGAAATATCCATAACTTTCCTATGAGAATCTATGTATCTTTGTAACTGAAAAACAACATGTGATCTGTACTTGTTTATATCATTATATTTGGGTATAAATATATGGTCTGTCTGGTAATCAGGGTTCTCCTTTGTCTCATACTAACTTTGGTATGGGTTAAAGGGTGCCGGTACTGCAGTATCTTCAATAAAGCCAGTTACGTGTTTCAGTATTTCAAGTCTGTTCTAATTATTTCTGCTCATACGCATGACATAAATAAAATTTAAATTAGAAAAAGAAATTAAAAAGACTAGTGAAATATAGAAAATATGCTAATACCGTGTTTCTCCAACAATACGGCCTCCACCAATAGGAAGACCCAGCATGTTTTCTAGGCATGAAATGAAATTAAGCCCCTCCCCCCAAATTTAGGTCTAGTTTAAAACATGCTGGGAGGGGAGGCCAGGGGTTAAAAACATGCTGGAAGGGGAGGGCGGGGGGCGGGGAATTTGCCTTTAACAGTGCTCTGCGCGGCGCTGCCGCTGTTCTCGCACCAGCAGGAAGTGTAGAAGCATTTCTGCTGCTTCTCGGGCGGGGGAGCTGCCTCCATGGCTTCCATAGTTCCTGCCGGCATGAGAACAGCAGCAGCACCGGCGGGAACGTGGAAGCGTTTCTGCCGCTGCTCGAATGTGTGCAGAGCTTCCGCACACACTCGAGCAGCGGCAGAAACGCTTCCACATTTCCCGCCAGTGCTGCTGCTGTTGTCGTGCTGGCGGAAACGTGGGAGCATTTCTGCCACTGCTCGGGTGTGTACGGAAGCTCCGCACACACCCAAGCAGCGGCAGAAACGCTTCCACATTCCCGCCTGCGCTGCTGCTGTTGTTGTGCCAGTGGGAACACCGCTGCTGCCCACCCGCTGATGGGGGAGGAGAGAAATTAATTCACCCCGAAAAGATGGCCTAGCCATTTTTTCAGGGCTCAAAAAAAAATAAGGCCTTGCCTTATTTTGTGAGAAACACGGTAGAATTAAATATGTTAGGATAGGGATTGTTATAATAATTAGACATATTATGTATATCAGTATTAAGTAAGAATAGAGAATACCAATATAATGAAAATGTGTAAATTGTAATTATTGCACAAGATATTTGTACCTGGAGGACTGTTTTAAATGGAAGATAGATTATTTGTTTTAAAATAAAATATTTTTTTTTACAAAAAAAAGGTGTATTATTTTTTTTACATTCTTTCTCCTGTCTTTGTTATATAAATAGTAACAGAAGTACATGTTCAGAAATTCTTCAGGTTATGCCACTCATGGAAAGAGGCTGCTCTTGACATTTGCTAATTGTGGCTCAGGAGAGAGTTACTTTTATGGCTATGAATATAAAGCGAGTGTACCTATTTTAATCTGGACAGTCTTGAAAGGGTGTTCTTCGCAAGCAGTATATCTAAGAAAAGAATAGAGGTGGAGCGAGAAACTCCATATTGTAATAGGACAATGCTGCAGTGCTGTTCACTGTATACACATAGGCAGCACAACATTCAAGAGAAGGCGAAGCAGAATCAACATAAAATATCAACAATGTTTTATTTTGTTTCAAATTTCAATTTGCTTCTATTATTTTAGACCAGGGGTCTCCAAACTTGGCAACTTTAAGACTTGTGGACTTCAACTCTCAGAACTCCTTAGCCAGCATATTGGTGGCTGAGAAATTCTGGGAGTTGAAGTCCACAAGTCTTAAAGTTGCCAAGTTTGGAGACCTCTGTTTTAGACTTAAGTCAAAATCGGGAAATGCTGCTTCTCAAACTGAAAAGTCAGAGATCCATTAGATCACCTGCCCCAAAGTTATTTACATTTAAATATTAATTTAAAATGTGGAATTCAGCCTGAACTGCTATTAGCTACATACCGAAAGTCACTACTGATCATAAGTCTTGTGGAATACTACACCTGCTTCAACAAGTTTTCAAATTAAGGTTTACAAGATTTTCCCAACAAGGACATTTATGCAGCAGATTAATCCTTTCCCATTTGAAAATAGATAGAATAGAATAGAATTCTTTATTGGCCAAGTGTGATTGGACACACAAGGAATTTGTCTTGGTGTAAATACTCTCAGTATACATAAAGAAAAGATACATTCGTTAAGAATCAAGAATTATAAGGTACAGCACTTAATAGGGTACAATCAGTGGTGGGATTCAAACATTTTTACTACTGGTTCTTGGGTGTGGCTTGGTGGGCGTGGCTTGGTGGGCGTGGTAGGGGATGGATACTGTAAAATCCCATTCCCTACGCACCCACTAACCTTCTTTCCAGCTCCATTCTCCTGTGCAGGGCAACAAAAGAAGACCCAGCTGATCAGCTGGGACTTAGGAGTCAGAGAATAGATGGAGGCAGGGCCATCAGAGGTGGTATTTGCCGGTTCTCCAACTACTCAAAATTTCCACTACCGGTTCTCCAGAACTGGTCAGAACCTGCTGAATACCACCTCTGGGTACAATCAACAATCAAATCATACTAAGAAACAGTCAATATAAATTGTAAAGATACAGGCAACAAAGTTACAGTCCTACAATCACAAGTGGGAAGGGATGGGTGATAAAAGGAGTGATGAGAAGATTAACAGTAATAGTAGTGTACACTTTGTAAATAGTTGAACAGTGTTGAGGGAATTATTTGTTTAGCAGAGTGATGACTTTCAGGAAAAAACTGTTCTTGTGTCTAGTTGTTCTGGTGTGCAAAAAAGCAATATCTACATCACAATTGGCTCAATTGTGTTCTTTTTTGGGACTCTGTTCAAGCTCTTCTCTAAGTTTAAATAAAAAGGAAAATGGTGCCCTTGACTGCTAAAAAGCAGAAAGTGAAATTATGTTCTGGAAAGGAATATACTGAAAGCACCTCCTATTACTGTGGAAATTCCTTGGTACAGAAACTTCACCTGTTAAACTTTGGCCTCCCCTAATAGTGGAGCCCTGGCACTAAAAAATAAATAAATGTGGCATCCCAGGTTTTTTGAGGCGAGACGTGACGGTACGGCTGGCAATGGCAGCTAAAGACGACGGCGACCAATTGAATGGACAGGGTTCTGACGATCTATGAGGAGATGAGGGCGAGGCCCACCGCTCGCGCTGCCCTTCTGCCCGGCCAGGGCAGCAACCACGCTTCCCCCCAAACGAACCTGGGGTATTTGGCCAGGCGGGACGTCACGCACGGCTCCCGAGCGCCTCCCGTGCCGGCGAGTCCCCTCCCGGGGTAGGAGAGGAGGGTCCAGGGGCGTCTCCCTGGGCGGGGAAGCGCTGCCGGGGACGGCTAGCTCACTCGGCTTTCGGCTGGCCGTCGGATCGTGTCGGTAGCTCTTCGCCGTACGCACATCCCGATTACAAGCTAG
Organism: Bungarus multicinctus; assembly: GCA_023653725.1. Taxonomy (NCBI): domain Eukaryota; kingdom Metazoa; phylum Chordata; class Lepidosauria; order Squamata; family Elapidae; genus Bungarus; species Bungarus multicinctus. The sequence goes on along the minus strand of CM042842.1, from coordinate 99,273,874 downwards.
CGGGAGGAGGCGTTGAAGCGGCGGCGGCGAGGGCGGCTATCCGAGGAATGCGCTGAAGATGGCGGCCGGCCGGAGAGCGCCCAAGAGCGGCTTGCTGGAGCTGCGAGCGCCGGGCGAGCAGTGGCTACGCGTCTTGGTGACTCTTTCCGAGGACTTCTTGAGCGTCGTCCCCAGCGCTAGGGCTCCGAAGAGCCGCTGCAGCCGCCGCCCAGCCGGTGCAGCTGAACGGTGCCGAGGCGTGCGCCCTTGTCCCGGACTCGCTAACCAACATCAAGCGCACGGTGCGGATCGTCAAGCAGGACGTGGGGGGGCTCGGCATCAGCATCAAAGGTAAGCGGGAGGGTGAGACGGGTCGGGAAGGCTGTCCCTTCGCCTCCATTGTTCTCCCTAGCACTTTTTAAACCACGCTTTTCCTTTTCCTCCGCCGACCCTGCTTTCAACCGGCCGCTTTTTGACACGCCAAATAGCCGTGGGCCATGCTAAGTACTGGATTCCCCTCGCAGTACAGTACAGCTGTCTGCTTCGTCCCCTGGACTAGAGGTTGGCTATTTTGGGCACCTGAGATCTAGCGTTTGCCTTCCTGTAGCGGGACCGGGAATGTCCTCCAGGGTTAAAGAGTTCTGCTACTTCCTTTTATTAGCCGCTTTTGATTTCATGCAGTAAATGACCTTTGAAATCATTCTTCCCGCCTTAAGAAAAAGAAACCAAAACTCCAGAGGATGGGGAAAAGGAGAAGAGGAAAGTCCCAACTGAAGCTGACGCGAAATTAAGGAATGTATTAATTGCAGTCGAACTCCTCCGCCCCTGAGGAACTGGAACTGTTATTAAAGTTTGAAAAGTCGCAACTTGGAAAGAATGCTGCATTCTTCTCTTAGTTTGATCTTAAGACATCTGCAAAGTGTATGGTTTGCACACTCTCATGTCTGAAAAACTATGCAAAAATCCCATGGAAGAATAGTTGATGTAGTCTCTCCCTCCCTCCCTCCCCCCCCTCTCTCCTTCCCTCTCTCCCTCCCCTTTTCCCTCTCCCCCCCTCTCCCTCTTCTCTCCCTCTCTCCCTCTCCCTCTCCTACTCCCTCCATGCCACCCTCCCTTTCTTCTCTTCTACTGGATAAATAAAGCTACCCTATCTTAATGGCTTTATCTTGAGGTTTTTTAAAATTATAATGTATATAATTATAATTCTTGGAATTTATGTAAATTTTGTTCTGCAGGATCTGATGTTTAGGTTTCATTTTTTAAACATAATTATTTTTAAGAGGAAGGTTTTCTGACTGAATTTTCTGGCTGGATTTGTGGTAAAGCAGGTAGCTTGTGGCTTAACTTCTGTGTGAATCCAGCATATTATATTTTATTCAATAAGCAAGAGCTAGGCATGCCATAAATTAGCGCAATGCATGAACCAAGATTCTGCTTCAATGCTGCACTGTGAAAGTCCAGGGCTCCTTGCTGTTTACAGGTAGTCAGGTGTGGCCACCTACATTCCCCCAGATTCTGAATCCATAGGCTACAGTTGCTGTTGCTGTTATTACTGCCTCTTATGAATATGTAAATCCATAGTAAATCTATATTGCTCCATTTGCAATGTTTGCCCTGACATCAAGTTCAAACCTTAGTCCAGTGCTATGCAGGAGCTTCTTAAATATAGGAAGAACTTTTTAGGGTGAAACAGTATTAACAATGCAAATCCTATATATGCCTATACCCAGTTTAGAAGACTACGTATTAAAACTACTAAGAACTCTTTATTTTGCACAAATAGAAAAAAAGATACAAATTGTTCTAATTGCTGATGAAGAAATGTTAAGTATCCTTAATAGAGATTTAAATTACAAATTTATATATACTTGCCTGGAAATATATTCCTTTAAATTCAGTAGGATTGGCTTCTGGGTAAACTATATAGCTTTATATTGCTGAAAGGATGAAAGAAGATATCAAAAAAAAGCCCTGAGACTGCCTGCCTGACTTTCTCCCACTCCCTCCCTCCCTCCCTCTCTCTTGTGTATGATGCCTTCAAATTGGACATGCTAAAACTTCTGAAATTATCATATGTATCACATAGGTTTGACTGTGCCAACTGAGAATTATAACAGTAATAGACCAATATATTTGCAGAGCCAATCGGTTCAGAGAAGGCTGGTCTCATGCTTTAGATACCACTTTTCAAAACCGTTGCTTGGAAAAGCTTTTTGCCATCCTGGGAGAAGAGAAGGCCACACTTCATTAGTCTCTAGCATGGCTCTTGTATTCTTATTTCTTGTGACTGCTCATGTGATCTGGAAAGCAAAAGCGGGTAAAATCAGATATCCAATGAATGTTTCTTTCATTTGAATGCAAAGGGTCAGAATTACAAAAGGCAACACATTTCTCCGTGAGACTTGCACAGATGTAAAATACAGGTAACAGGTAGAATAGTAGAATAACTGGGTAGAAATCAGATCTTCTCAAATAATGCTTTGCAAAGCATTCTGATGCCATGTTATCTTTGACCTTCAAATTGAGAAGGGACAGCACACCTTGTAGAGAAAGGGGTTTTCATTGCATGTAAGTGTCATGGGAACTGTAGAAAACAAAGTTATCACCACATCTATAAATAATACTCAGCCTGGTTGGTAAGTATGAATGTAAAGTGAAGGAGTCAGTCTTTTCTGTCTTGTACATCTAGAGAATCTGGCTTCAGTCCATAAATACTTGCATTGCAATAAATTTCCTAGTCCTGAAGGTCCTATGAGGATTTGGGGGATGTGGAGCATGTACTCTTGCATCTCTTTGTGTAATCTATTAACAGCATTCCAGGATTTAAAGATTGTGCAGATAGAATCAATTAATGAAACTAATTTGGGCTTTCTAGTTAGAGGAATATTAATATGCAGACATATTCTCTTCATTATGAGCCTCGGTGGCACAGTGGTTAGAGTGCAGTACTGCAAGCTACTCCTACTGCAATTTGGCAGATCAAATCCCACCTGGCTCAAGGTTGACTCAACCTTCCATCCTTCCAAAGTGGGTAAAATGAGGGCCCAAATTGTTGGGGGCAATATGCTGACTCTGTAAACCGCTTTGAGAGGGCTGTAAAGCACTGTAAAGTGGTATATAAGTCTAAGTGCTATTGCTATTATGCAGATATTTTCAGGTAAGAGCTAAAAGTAGTGTATTTACATAAAATTACAGATGTGCTGTTATCTAATATTTTTAGATCAGGCTTGGCCTTTAAAACCCCACTTGGGTTTAGAACTGTATTTCTCTGTGAAAAAAGTTTTATTTTTGCTTTTTATAAAAAAAAAAAGACAAGGAAATATACTCTGGATTATTGAGCTTGTGTGGTTGTTCAGCCACTGCAGAAGTCAAGATAGGCAACTATATTTAGACTCATTATTGATAATTGATTATGTGACATCACATTGTTTTTCACTCCTAGCAACCACTTGAATAGAGTTCCTCCATGATGACCTATCCCTAACCTGGTCCTTCAAGTCTCCCAACAATAGCTCATCATCACCATCCACTTTGTTCCTCAACTTCTCTTTCCTTCTACCTTTCCCAGCACTAGAGCTTTTTCCAGAGAGCTGGGTCTTAAACTTAAATATTTAGGCTTAAAATGTATTAAGATATTTTTTGTGTGTAATACCTATGGCACAAAAGTTCTGTCTTAAATTCAGTATGTTGGGTGACATACTAAGTGCCAGAGACCTGAAAGAAATGTAAATAAAATAGTTGTTTTTCAACAATAAAAACAAATAAACCAAAACAAAATCCAATACAGATATGTTTTATCACACAATATATACATGTGATGTAGTATAAGATTAAGATTAATCAATCAAATATAATAAAATATCTTTCAAAGCTTAAAATACAATATTTCTCAAGTAAAGCATGTAAAATCTTATCTATAGTACAGTACTGTATCTGGAATGTGGATAAGTATTTTATGAATTACTCAGGACACATTTGTATAATTATTTCATCAGAAAAAAATGTTGTTTTGCACTTATCTCTATTTTCACAGCTGGGTCATTCTATAAAAACTGCACTTGTTCAGATATCTTTTTTCCCTGTAACAACTCTAGAAATGATCCGGAAATGTAACTAACTCTATCCTTAATTACCACCATTGCAAAACAAAAACAAAATAAAACAAAAACACAAAAAGGTACAAAAATATCAGGGAAGGTTTGCATAGCACAAAACTTCTGGTTTGTTTGTTTTTTCATATCTTTGTACAACATCTTTAGTGTCTTTTATTCGGGTTTTATTTCCAGGTGGTCGGGAAAATAAAATGCCTATCCTGATATCCAAGATATTTAAAGGGCTGGCTGCAGACCAGACGGAAGCGCTGTTTGTAGGGGACGCTATCCTTTCCGTCAACGGTGGTGACCTGTCTGATGCCTCACATGATGAAGCAGTGCAAGCTCTGAAGAAGACTGGCAAGGGAAGTGGTACTGGAAGGTAAGCAGACCATTCTAAGGTGGTTGAAAGATGCTGAGTCACTGTTCCCTTCCATTTATGACATCACCCAGTGTTATCCACTGGTTACCATGACCAACAGTCACCAACAGGATTTTCCACTTTGCGTTATTTCTGTGCAGTAGAGGTAGTCCTCGACTTATGGTCACAACTGAGACCAACATTTCTGTTGTTAAGGGAGACCTTTGTTAAGTGAGTTTTGCCCCATTTTACAACCTTGCCACAGTTGTTAAGTGAATCGCTGCAGTCGATAAGTTAGTGACCCGGTTGTTAAGTGAATCTGGCTTCCCCATTGACACCGCTAGTCAGAAAGTTGCAAAATGGGATCACATGACCTTAGGACATAGCAATGATCCTAAGTATGAACCAATTGCCAAGCACCCCAAATTTTGACCATGTGATCATGGGGCTGCTACAAAGATCGTAAGTGTGAAAAGTTACTTTTTTCGGGGCCATTGTAACTTTGAACAGCCACTAAATGAATTGTCGCAAGTTGAGAACCACCTCTATATGTATAAATTAACATCAGGCGGTGATTGTCCCCCCCTCCATGATTCTCATTCAGATGGACGCAAGAGAATGCTTTACAAAACTTTTCAAAAAGAGGTGGGAGAATTTCACTGAATTCTCACAATTAAAGTATGGTGTTGTATACTTATTTAGTTGCAAATAAAAAAAACATCCAGTCAGTTCTTTCTATGAATTTAATAAGGTCAAATTGCTATGAACTTCATAAGGTAATTTTGTGCTCAGTTCTAATGTAAATATTATTCCCAGCTTCCTTTCCTGCAAATTAGAACAAGCAAAGATCCTCTGATCCTTTAATTATTGATAAAGATGCATGAAGAATAGTAAAGCAAGATGATTACAGAGATAAGAGCTCTGCAGTTTAAAATATCACAGATATTCTGGTCAAATCCAATCTGTCCAATCCCAATCAAGCCAATCAAAACTGTAAGACCCTACATTGCATTGTGACTGCCTGTCTAATTATTGCTGTGTATTTTGCAGTTTATGTATCAATTCAATTGCAATCTGAATGCAATTAGGAGTACCCAACTTTTTAAAGAAATAGTCGGTACAGTCAGTTATTAGCAACTTCAAGAACTAAAACTGCCATGTTTTTGGATTTGAAGAACCCTTCAGAATATTGTGGAGGTAGAGGGAGGGAGTTCAGATGGCTCCCATTTACAGTGTCTTAAAGCCGTTGCATCTTTTCACTGGATCACACAAAGACGCAGCTACAGGTAAAAGATGTATTGGATCTAAGGAGTTGCAGACTGATGCTACATAAATACCCCTGCACAACCCATGACACTTTCCCCCCTTTTTAATGCAAAATGTTGTGCAACCCTAGACGGATAAATCTTATTTCCTTTGGATTTGTAAACTGGCTGTATTGATCTTGAATATGGCAATATAACTCACATGCTCATCAGTTCTAGAATAGCCTGCTGTAATGCACTCTACATAGATCTACCATTGGAATCTAGCTACGATTAATAAGAAAGCAGTGGCCAGCCTTTTAGTAGGTGAGAGTCATAGTAACTATTACAGAAATGCATTAACTTCCAGTAGAGGTGGGTTTTAATCTATGTTAAAGGTCATTTGAACTCAATACCTGCAACATCTCCAGCATCTTCTCCTTCAAGCAGAACCATCTATTTGGTCCATCTATCTCATGTTGGGATGCTGAGGGTTTTTCCCTTCTCCGTGTGTGTAATTCAGACAATGTTTTTCTATTGTTGCTTCTTTTCTGTGGTAGAGCTCCCACTCCCCCGGGGAATCTGGATGGTGCCTCTCTTATAATGCTTAGAGAGGCAGTCAAGGCAATAATTCTTCATGGAACTTTCCATTTTAAAATTGCTTTTGAATATTTGAGATGGATCAATTGATAGTTTTATCAATTATACATTTATTTTATCTGGTTATATTGTAAACCACCAAGAATGTTTGTGGAGTGTGGTAATAAATATAATGAAGTAGGTAAACAAACAAATATCACCCATCTGTTCTTTTCTAGAAATGTATGCTTCTATCTCCTGTAATAGTTTAATTGCAGATGGGATCTGGGATCTCTCATCCCCAGTGGAAACAAAATAGGCCAACTCAATATCTATGCAAGAGAAAGATTGACTATAGCTTTGTTCTTATTCTCAGTCAACTTGAATGATAGCTTTTGTTATATATGGAAAACCAAATTTAGCTGAAGAGTCACCTGGCTGCAGCAGAAACCTTTTTGTTTCACTGTAATAATTAAGATCACATCCCATAGTTGCATTCTGTGACGGTGCACACTGTTCTAGCGTGGCACAGCTCATTGGCTTCCAGTCTTCATCCATATTTGTTCAAACTCAAAAGACTAGTGGTCAGAAATTTAGGGATAGAACTCTAATTTTATTATAGATAAAATTACAGATACTAGAAAAGCAATAAGTAACAGAAAACTAACAACTGTGAGCTTATATACACTAGTCCTACGACTTTTGTTTCTTCTACCTGTGTATCCCAAGAAGCTGAGAGCCTATTGTTTGTCAGCAGAAAGAAAATTGACATCTTTGTACAGGTAATTCTTATTTACTGACTGACTTTTCAAAGTTACAAAAACGGGGGGGGGGGGGGGGGTGGGGGGGGGAAGCTTTCCAGCCAATGCCTGCTTTTTTTTAATCTTTGCAATGTTCTTCAGTCACATGACCACTATTACAGTCAGTACAGTATGCCTAGACCTGTGCCTGATCTGTGGTATTTTTGCCCTCCATCTTGCAGAGCAGAAAGATAGAAGAGGAAGGGATTATAAGGGAATAAGCAAGCATACTATGGGTAGTATACCTCAAAATCAATGTGCTGGTTCTGTCAGCCTCAAACCAGATTTATGGATTCTAGATATTTGAAAATTACCAAAACTATTTGGTCAGAAAATATGTAACTGATTACTGGAAATATATTTTACAGAGACTGGGTTTGTTAATTCCTATTATTGGGTGATGGGGTGGTAGGGGAAGTATGGATTAGCTACTTCGGTCAAGCAGAAGGTTGTGTCTGGTGAAATTTATCTATCATTTTGGGGGATTGTAAGCTTATCTGGGGAGAAAATCTAGTATTTCCTGAAATCTTTAGGCCACTACGTCTCCTGTGTACCCAAATACCTGGATAATTATAAATATACTGGACTTGCCCTTCCATTCGTATTTGTATTAATTTGGTTTAACACTTACATAATTAAAAAAATCATGAAGACACATCCAAGTTTTTCCAAAAGCTTGGTTTGTACAATCATGAGAACTTGATAGAAATAATCTTCACTGCCTCCTCTTTCTCCTTAATTCCAAGAAACTGAAAAGAAAGTAAGTGACTGTTGTTTCAGAAAGACAGTGGAACTTCTTTTCTTTATGGAATTGAGACTGGATATACAAGTATCAACATTTCTTGTAGAATCTGACATGAATGGTACTATTTTCTCAGTGGAAATCCTAGGTTTATAATTTCAGCCCTAGGAAAAATAGATGTTCCTCCTAAGATTGGGGACAGTTTTCAGTGCAATAGCTTGTCAAATTACTCTATGTGTCTCAAAATAAAAGGGAAGGAGGAGATCGTGGCAAGTTCCTGAAGTCTGAATCTAGTGGAATGTTTTTGATGTGAAATCTTCTTACAAGGAATCACATCTTTACCACACCCCTAGCTTAAAATCTCAATATAGAAATCTGTTATTGTATCTGGTTAAAGCCAAATAGATTTGATTTAAAAGATTTTGGATCTCTTCCATGTTAAGAAACAGTTGCAGTGCCATTTTCTGCACTGCAACCCTCTTGACTCTGAGCTCCAATCGTTCTTTTGAAATCTTATTACTTGCATCTTCTTTTGGTTTGACTGATACAGTATAGATTTGTTCAACTTACTTGTCCATATTGCTGTCTATGATAATGATGCAATGATGCTATTCCACAGGCTGAGATAGGATTTATATAGCACAAAGCTCAACATTTCCATCAGGGGTGATAGAAGTCTGTTTATAATGTTAAAGAATAGTTGTGTTGCTTTGCAACTACTTGTTTTCTAATCTGTACATGAACCTTCATTTATAATTCTGTATTTCTTATAATACTCCACACTGTAAGATGGTTAGTTTACTATTACTATGGTTACCAGATTTGCAATTATATAATAGCTTCTTCTAGTTTAAATAAATACTGGCTTTCATTTTCTTGCAGAATACATCTGAATTTTTGTAGGAGAAAATTGTCATCCCATAACCTCTTGCTAAATCTGAGTGTGGAACTTGATCATCCAAGGAAAGAGAGTTGGTAAAATAATGAATTGAGGATTTAAAATCATTGCTTGGCCATGAAGGTCATTGGTTGTTAACCAGCATACTGTAATTTATTGTATAATGTTTTGTAAAGGCCTATATTAAGTGGGACAATGTCCCCATCAGCTTTTCCCAACTCAACAGAATTCCTCAGTGCTACCTCTTGGAAGGAAGACTGCTTTAAACTACTTTAATCCTTGCAGATTTTAGGTAGAGCAATAATAAAGCAAATTTTGCTCATTTAATCACCATCAATAAATCTTTAGAAATCATGGTGGGGAATATGTAGCTTTTCAGGTGCTTTGCACTGCATGTCCTTTTTATTCCTAGACATTAATCATTGATTGAGGGTTGATTGGAATTTCCATTCCCACTCCACATGGGAAAGACAGATAAAGCATTTGTTTCTGTTACTTGAAATAATCTGGGAGAGATCCTGAACTTCATTATGACTTGAGCTATCTTGGTTCTTGTGAGCCGCCACTGATGATTGTCCCTAAATTTGAACGAAAATGTCAGAAATATTTCTTAATTGAACAAAATCTCTCTCAAATATATAAAATGTGACTGGTATATGTGACTGGTCAACAGAATATTCCAGAGAAATATTTTAAGGCAATTTTGCTGTTTTAATTTAGAGTCAGGAAATAATAAGAGAATCTGAACAACAACAAAATTGTGCTATTTTTAAAAAATCACATTTATTGTCACATTTATAATCATATCAGTTTTCAAGCATCACAATGTATTCAGGTACATAACTGGCTTTCAGCTTATTTGGAAGAGAGAATTAAAACAATGACATTAATAAAGCACTATGCAGGCTTAAAAAATTCTACTGAATTTTCTTAGATCACAAGGAACCCAACCTACATTGAAGGAGGTGTAGGGAAAACCTGCCTTAGGGCAAATACACCTTAGTTTTTGGCCCCTGTGTAAAACATGAGATTATGAAGAAAAACATAAGTTTCTAGTTCATATTATGTGTTTGATCACTACTTGTATTAATCTATTCTATGCAGTACTTGTAAGAAAAATGCTGCAGGGAGATATATCTGCCTCATTTCCTATAGTGTGCGGCTTCCAATCAAATCTTTCTTTGTAGTTGTGAAGAGTTGATATTCACCTTGGTGGCATATAATTAATTAATTCCAATAAGTGCATGAACTTTGCCTACAAATGTTTATATTCAGAAAAATCCAGTCGCAAAAGTTTATGAAGCATGGGAAATCATGTCAGCCACCAAGAAAACTGTAGGGGTGTTTTTTACATTTTAGTACTTCATAACAAAAAACAATGAGAAAAGGAATTTTCTTTAAGCAAAACCAATTTCATATTCAGAACTAGAGTTGATTTACTTAATCCATCCTTACTGTCTTGGCAAATTATTTCTGTAAAGTTCAGATCTCTTGTTGTTTCTTATTAAGACATAAAAAATTAATAGAAATTGCTCTTTTATAACAACACAGAGATTTTTTTTTTAAATGGCAGAGTGGAATTCTTGATCTCTGTGAAGGAAGTTGATCCTTCTGTGGCTTCAGTTAGAATTGATCTGCTGGAAAATATGATGAGATCGCTTGGAAAGTTTCAGAAACTTAAAACTTAAACTTTGCTGAATCAGAGCAGTAGTTTGCCAAGTCAGCATCTACATACGCTCACACAAAAGAATTCAAGTCACAAAGGAAATGCAGCAGCTGCTATATTTTTAAATAAATAGTATGCTTATTCCCAATCTTTTTTGGACACTAACCGGCAGTCAAGGAACAATACTAAAGGAAAGAAAATAATTGTACCTTATTAATGTTACTATTCATAAACAGAACAATCAAAATATAAGTCTGGGAGTCCGTATTTGTAGATGGACCTTGCAAAAAATCACAGAGAGATTCCATTGTTATAGTAGATAAATTTGAGAACTTGCCTTTTCTGGTTTTGCTTTTCTCCTGTACTTTGGTTTGTATAACTCAACATAATCTTGCAGAAATATCTGCAGGTTCTGATGCTTTCTTCAAAATGACAAATGTGTCAGTAGTGGGTTTCCTACCTTGTTCACTACTGGTTTGGTGGGTGATTGCACGCGTGCGTCCCTAATGCACATGCACGTGCATCCCTAACATGCACATGTGCATGTACCAATCAGCTGAGAGGATGAAGAAACAAAAAGCTAGGAGCGACCCTCCCATCCACCCATGTGCTTCTCACTTCTTTTATCTCAGCTGATCGTTGGAGAAACCAGTTCGGGCCATATTGACAGGTTTTTTACTACCAGTTTGGCTGAACTGGGTTCAGGGGTGGGTTTCTACTGGTTCTGTCCACCTCTGTAGAACCAGTAGCTCTGAAGAGCAGCAGACATAGAACCGGTTCTATGTCTGCTGATGTTTTTGACCCCTACCCAGGCTCTTACCTGAACTTTATTTCCCGATTTTTTTCAACTTCAGCTGCTGTGCGAAGCACAGCTGCAGTTAAAAAAGCAGGAAAAAGGGGCTGTTTGAAAGGCTGCTTCTCTGCACGCAGCATGCTGATGACGATTTACAGGTGCACGCAAGCAGCGTGCAGTGAAGTACATCTCGAACGAATTATCCCCGGAGATGAGGATCATCCCTGATCTCCTGACCTTCCGGCGCATGTTGAAAACTTATTTATTTCATCAAGCCGGTCTGGCCTAGGGGTTTTTAAGGGTTTTAGGATTTTAATCTGGTTTTTATCTAGTTTGGCTTTTAAACTTCTTATAAATTTCAGCCTTTTATATTTGGTCTTTTAACTGTTCTTAATTTTGTATTGTCCTCTGTATTTAATTTGGCTGTGCACTGCCCTGAGTCCTGTCAGGGAAATAGGGCAGTATATAAGTACAATAAAATAATAATAATAACATAACAATAATAATAATAATAGTAAATCACCGAACCTCGTAAATCAACCGAACTGGTAGTTAACCCTGTCGGATCCACTCCTGACTGGCCTGAACTGGTAGTATACCACCACTGAATGTGTGTACGTTAGGGACAGAGTTTACATCATGATGCTTTCATCATTTGCCCTCTTGACTATCCCATAGATGCCTCTGTGGGATTCTAGTCAAGTTAGTTTGTTTCATTTATTTATTTAGATTGGACTGGAGTTGAATGAATAAAATCTTTGGGATAAAACAACTTCTAGTACTCTTGCATTCAGCAGAAACTGAATGTGTACCTTGACTTTTGAGCAGGCAGAAGTTACCTGTTCTACTCTTGGATGAATTAAAACTAGAGAAAGAGAAATACTTCTTAATGTTGTATTGATAGTAAGAAATTATTACCATATATTATGAGCTGCTGTGTGTAAGTAAGGATGTTTGCAAAACACATACCACTTTCATAGTTTAGCCATTCTTCTGATTGCAGATGATTGGCATGTTGCACTCAATGGTATTATTACAGCCATTCTCTAAGGAGAGGCTTTCAAACACATGATTGCAACCTGGTGGTCTAATCTGTAAAACTTCCATACACTTAAAACAATCTTAGTTGATTTAAGGTTCACTTGGATAGTTAAATGTGCCATTCATTTCAGAATATATTAAAATAGCACATAGCCCAGTGTGCATGTGTACTATATGTGCACATTGGATGTTTGCCTACTAGATGACAAGGGAGTAAAATTGCATCTGGCTAACCTTGTCTAGAGGTTAAGCTTGGAAGCTAAGAAGGATTGGGTCTAGTTACTATCAGGATAAGATAACACTAAAGATTATTAGAGTTGTAGAACAGGCACAGAAATTTAAAACTCCTGGGAGAAACCAATGACAAACGATATATATATTGTGACCAATAAACTATATGATAATGTCTATAGAGTCATTGCAAATCAAATTTGGCTCAAAATCATATTAAAGGAGGTAAAAAGGTAATTTATTTTTTATTTTTGTTGCAAAGACTTACAGCAGATATTTTGCCTTGAATAATATTTTCAGGAAGGTAATCTGGGAAACAAAGGCAAATAATAACAATACACATGTAGAACAGATGTCTCTGTTCTACATATTAGTCACCTCAGTTCAGATTTCATAATTTAAGATAGAAATTGCTTCATTTCAGTTTCTGTGCATACAAAAGACAGACAATGGATTAATATGTCTCCCTAATTTATTTCCCTACTCATCACTTCCTTAAAGTCATAAATATATTCCATCTTCTAGAGATTAAGTAGCATTGATATTGTAGATATTACTGTATAGTATTTAGTAGTTATTGCTGTACATGTTCCAAATTCCTAGCAATGAGAACTTTCTGAATTATTCCGGTCTGTAGAACCAATGTAACTATTATCACTGTCAGATTTACACCAGACACAGCAATAAATGTTGTCTTTCCAGGAACTCAATCCTGGCTTTCTTTCCTCCAGCCTAGAGAATTGTGTATATCTCTTCCTTTTTAAGTAATTACTTTAACCAAAGATGTAATATTTCTTGCCTTGTCAGCGCCAGGTCTTATACTTCCATGTCTTATTATATTATTAGTATGATGGTTGCTCACACAGTCAGCCAAATGTCTACACTGCATTTGGCATTTTCATTTAACTATTGAGGCCTTCCCAAGGACCTGGGATACACAGATATTTAATAATATTAAAGGTATTGTTGCAGAATGTAAGCTGTTCGAATAAGCTGCCTTTTACAATTGACTAAGGGTGATTTTGTCAATGCCAGTGGGATTCACATAGTGCTACAAATGTTTTGAGATTACACCCAAGGCACCTATTACTATTGGTACTATCTTTGCTTTATTTTGCCACAGCCATTCTACTTCTATTTGCAGTTCTTTATATGTTATGATTTGCTTCAGTTCTTTCTCTCTTGTTATCTTCAGGAACTGCAATGTTAACTATCCAGGTATTTTTGTCTTTCTTATCAACAATTATTAAGTTTGGGGTGTTATGTGGCAGGTACTGCTTGAATTCTAAAGTCCCAGAACACTTTAGCTTCTTTATTTTCTGTTACTTTGTCTACTTTGTGGTCCCATAGTTCTTGCTTACAGATTTCTTGCAGATATTCCAATGTGCCATTTTTGCTGCTGCTGCTGCCGCTGCTGCTCCTCCTACTACTACTACTACTACTTCTTTATTTAGAAAAGAAACTTAGTACAAATGCTAGCTTCTACTATACTGTTTTATTTCCAGGAATGCTTCTTGGACTGCTTTATGCAAGCCAACTTTTATTTTCAGATGGCTACTCTCCAGTGCTGAAAATGTTGAAATCATTTCAGCTTTGTCTTTCGGCCAGAAACATACTTTTTTTTTTAAAAAAAGTTTTTTTAGTCCAATGCTTTCTTTTTCCTACTAAGCAATAAACAAAGTGCTTTATTCAGCAATCAGCTTGAAGAAGCTATGAACCCAGGACTGAACAGAGAGATGGGTTGTTTTTCACTTTTGGGTTATGAAATTGAACATGACCAAGAGGGCAGAGCTTGTATGTTGTGACAATGATAGGGGGAAGGGAAGAATGGAAGGGTGGAGGGAGGGTGGGGGAGAAGGCTAGGAGAGGATCTAATTAAGAGAGGCTGCTGAGCCCAGCTAAAATTGGATTGGATTAAGCAGAGTCTCAGAAAGGGAGTCTTCAAGCTAACTAGGGAGAGGGAAAATCAACAAAGACACAGTAGAGTTAACATGCCCCTAAGAAGCTAGAGTGTGCCAGGAAACAGATCCTTTCTAAAGGTTTGTGATAAACCAAGCAGAGCTTTGTGAATATTCCCATATTCACCTGAGGAATGATCAAGGCTTTTGTGAGCATTCCCCTCAAAAGATTTGAAAAATTCTAAATTAATTTCCTGCTTACAAGAGGAAGCTCCTACAAGAGGAAGTGATCCACTGCAGGAAGTTCTCCCACAGATCTACCTTAGATCTGTATTTCAACTGATGGGGCATGGAACATGGAAAACTGTACGACGGGTTGGCTCCCTATAGTTAGCATCTGTCTCACTGTTAGGTAAGCAGGCTGGGACTGTTGAGAATTAAATTTTGCAAGCTCGGTAGCATCACAAATTGCTTACTGCTGACCTAGTAGAATCTTTTAAATCAAATGGGATTTATCTGTATGGTTAAAGATCTAAATTAGATCTTGCTGGTTAGTCTTCACTCAGGCTTCGTGACAGCTATCTTTTAATTACTTGGATAATTAAGCTGACATTTTTCCTTTTTTTGGCAATTCTCACAATGTAAACAAAAAGGATCTCTGCATTTTTGTTCTTTTGAGTGGCAAATTTAAAAAGACACATATAATTGGCATTTTTTTCAGTCCAAGCACAGCACTGATATAGTGAGTATGTTTCTGTTTAATTTGTGATGAATCTCAAGGGAACTGCAGATTATGCTGGATTCCAAGATGAAATAGAATAATATTTGGATCTGATCTGATCTACTGCTCTTATGTAGTCCAGATTCTGTTTTTACAGTAGCAGCTGTCTATGGGAATTTTACAAGTTGGTTTGGCTGCCATAGCTCTCTCCATCTCACATTCCCATGCAATTTGACTGACATTCTTTATGTCCTTTCCAGCTTTCCAGTTTCACTTTTTGATATATCATGATTAGAACTATGCTATACGTTAAGTATGGTCACATTGTGCTTTCTATATATATGCAATGAATACGCAGTTTTATTTTCAGTTAGTTTTCCTAGCATGGAGATGTTTTCCTTAACATTAAAGAACTCTTTTTTCTAAAGATTTGCATAGCCTATTTCTACATTTATTAGAATATCTTTTGAGTTCTTTTAAGATTACTTGCTTACAGCCCATCTAATTTTATACAGTAACTTGAACATGATTCTGCATATGTGTTTCAGAATCTGTTTCATTTAAGCAAAGTTGCCAAAATAATATTAAATTTAGTACTGTAGGGTTTCTGCTGTAGGTAGAATCTCAGGCAATTCTCTTCTAGCCTGGTGTTTGTTTTTTTGTTTTTAAAATAGGATTCTTACAAACCTCCACAACATGTGTAAAACTACAGTAGCAAAATCTATGGGTAATGTTACTTGGCACTAATCTGGATTCATATCAAGGCATGTGACCATGATTGCTGGCAACACATGGTGCGAGTGACCATGATTTGCCTGCCATCTATTCATATCCCCAGTCCAGATCTGTTGGGTGGAAACAGGTTTTAGGTTCCATGTGAAATAATTAGAGTGTAGTTTTTTCTGCTAAAAAAAAATTGAGACAGATGCAGCTCCAGAATTTAGGTTTTCTCCTAGAATTGGCTGAAGAAGGTTATGACCTGGCTAAGTTAAAATGATATGAATGTAAGGAATAAATTAGATCAGCTCATTCATTTTGTCATTCCTCATGCTTTTTAATGTCTTGGTTTTATTTATTTATTTATTAAGTTGACTTTTGTGGGAATGATTCAGTTGGCCTGCTCACAGTTAACTTCAGAACAACTATTTCTTAGTGTAATGGGGTTTATTCAGGGTAAAGTATACAGGATTGCATCCTAAAATGGACAGGGGGCTACCTGCCTTAGAACTCATCCTCATTTAAAATAATAATGATAATAATAATAATAATAATAATAATAATAATAATAATAATAATAATATTTATTTATATATCGCTCCTCTCCCGAAGGACTCAGAGCGGTGCACAGCCATACAATTAAACAATAAATATGTAAAAGTTAAAACTAAATTGAAAACAATTAAAACCCCTCCCTAAAACCCTAAAATTAATATAAAAATTAAAATACCCAAAATCTAAATCAGCCCAAGCCGGCCTGGTCAAAGAGCCAGGTTTTCAAGGCACGCCTGAAGGTCCCCAGGTCCGTGGCTGTACATAACTCCGGAGGCAACCCATTCCAGAGGGCAGACGCCCCCACAGAGAAGGCCCTATTCCTCAGGGTCACCAGCCGGCACATAGATGCTGATGGGACCCGCAAGAGACCTTCCCTGTGGGAGCGCACCGGACGGTGAGAGGAAAATGGCAGAATGTGGTCTTGTAAATATCCTAGTCCAATGCCATGGAGCGCTTTAAAAGTTAACACTAAAATCTTAAAGCGCACCTGAGAGGCCACTGGCAACCAATGCAGCTCGCGCAGGAGGGGCGTCACATGAGAGAACCTTGATGCCCCCATAACCACCCGCGCGGCCACATTCTGTACCAGTTGAAGTCTCCGGATGCTCCCATTCGGGAGCCCCATGTAGAGGGCGTTACAGTAGTCCAGTCGGGAGATGACCAGGGCATGAGTGATCGTGCATAAGGCATCCTGATCCAGAAAGGGCCACATCTGTTGGATCAGGCGAACCTGATGAAACGCCCCCCTGGAGACGACCGTAATGTGGTCTTTCAAAGACAGCCGTACATTCAGGAGGACACCCAGATTGCAAGCCCTCTCTGAAGGGGGCAAAATCTCACCCCCAATAGCCAGTGATGGAACTACCTGGCTATATCGGGATGCCGGAAACCACAGCCACTCAGTTTTGGAAGGGTTGAGTCAGAGCCTGTTCCCGCCTATTCGGTTCCGCACGGCCTCCAGACAACGGGACATGACCTCCATGGCATCGTTGGGGTGGCTTGGGGTGGAGATGTACAGCTGAGTATCATCAGCATACAGATGACACTTCACCCCAAAGCCATGGATGATCTCCCCCAGTGGCTTCACATAAATGTTGAACAGGAGAGGACCGACCCCTGAGGCACCCCCCAATCGGGCCTAGAGGTGGATCTCTCCCTCCCTGCCAACACAAATTGCAGACTGTCGGAGAGGAAGGAGGCGAACCACTGCAATACGGTGCCCCCAACCCCCAACCCCCCCAAACTGTCGCAATAGGATACTATGATCAATAGTATCAAAGCCGCTGATAGATCTAATAGGACTAGGACAGAGGAATAACCCCTGTCACGGGCCCTCCAGAGATCATCAACGCGGACCAATGCCGTTTCAGTACTATGTCTGGGCCTGAAGCCCGATTGGAAGGGACCTCAAAGCAGTTTCAACAGCATATTTTGAAGTTCATGATTTCAAACCATTTGTTTTCTCCATATTCTGTTCTGTTATCATATAAATTCTGAAGTAGACAGATGAGGTAGCCTAGTATATTCATACATTAAGGACTATAATATGTTGCAATTTGCACAAATTATATAATTGTATAATAGTAACCAAAGCCAGACACTTTTAAGTTCTCTTGCATTTCCGATATCCATAGGATTATGGCAATGCAATCTTATAGATCATTATGTTTTTTATTCCTTTTCAAATTATTCTTCCATCTCTCTGTTTTTGGTTTCCTTTTGATTCTTTTTAAACTATTTGTTGTCTTCCTGTTCATTTTAATTTTTAAAAGCTACTAAAGCCCTCCAGTATTTTGCATAGGTTGAAAAGGTTATATTGATGTTCCTTGGAAAATCCAGGGTGTACTTTTAAAGAAGCTTTTGAAATGCAAACTGAAAAAGGTTATGAAAAGATAATTTTCTCATTCAAAATTAGCCCACCTGCTCATTAAACTGCTTGTCTTTTGAACTGCTTTATATTTATGAACCTTGGAAGAAACCATTTTCAGTTGATGATTGATAGTGAACAAATACAGATTAATGTTTCAGTGTTTAAGAGTAAATTTCCCTTGCATAGTAACAAGCTACTACTGATTCATTGTGCCATTTGCACACACAGCCCCAAATTAGTACTGCACTAAATGAAGGAGATTTTGTCTTGTTAAAAAGTCAGAGGGTACTGAAGAAAAGCTTTCCTTCCATGGAGTTTACACTCATTCTTTGTATTACAGTTGCCACTGGTCTAAGAGTGTCAGTGGTAGTCAACAAACAACCATTTGCTGACAAATAAACTATTTAGGTTGTACCATTGGAATTTGCTAGATGCTCTGTCGTTCCAGGTTTTCTCCAAGATAGTGGCTTTGTGAGAACATCTATGAGTTCCTGAAACTCCAAATACATTCCTTAGGTTAAATATTTCGCCTATCAAGATTTGAATCTGTTACAAAGTTCATTTACTTGTTTATTTATTAAATTTTATGCTGCCCAACTCCACTATAAAATGATCCCGGGTGGCCTACAGATGATAAAAGTTAAACAGAAAAGTAATTAAAAATTAATACTGCTAATTAAAAATTGAAAACTAAACAGGACAAAGAAACATATGACAGGGCTGAAGCCTTCGTACCCCATCAGCCGCCTCAGCAATAAGTGCCACTCTCAGGGCTCCAAGCCAACTGGCAAAGCCAAATTTAATACACTTCCGGAATGCCAAGTGGATGGGAGAAGTTCTCACCGCCGATGATAGCAATAGAACTTAGACTTTACAGCCCCTCTCTAAGCAGTTTACAGAGTCAGCAAATTGGCCCCAACAGTCTGGGTCCTCATTTTACCGATTTCTGAAGAATGGAAGGCTTGAGTGAACCTTGAGCCTGGTGAGATTCAAATTGCCAAAATGCTGGTAATCGGCAGTCAGCAAAAGTAGCCTGCAGTACTGCATTCTAACCACTGTGCCACCACATCTTTATAGCTGTAGAGTGTTCCACAGGGATGAGGCCACAGCACAAAAGGCTCTTCTCCTTGACCCGGCCTGCCAGAGTTTCTTAGCAGGCCTCTTCTGCTGGCACAAGAGAGGCAGACTCGTCCCACTGAGGTGAGATGGCTCCTCAGATACATATTCATAAAAACATTATGTACTGTGATTTATTAATTCCATGTTACACTGATACTTTGCTTCAAGCAGGCTTCTATCATATTTTTTCAATTAGCTCAAAACTTTTCCAGATGCATCAGAGACCTCAGCATGCCCAGAATGAAATTTACCAAGAAAGAGGGTGCTGAATCAGCCTTCCCTGCAATGTTAATAATGTCAGATGCATACCATGTTGGCTAACCTCTAAGATGCATACCTTTGCCTGCCATAAATGCTACCCACTATTACCTAATCAACCCCTAGCATAAGTATCACAAGCCCACATACCGCATTAGATCCTGTCATCACACTGAGGTTTTAAAAAATGTCTGCAGCCCTAGTTCTTATTACAATGAAACTAAAACAAAGCAACCAGGTTGAGAACTACCAACTGAGATAAATCCTGAAGAGAAGGCCCTTCAGTGGTGGTGTTTGAGTTGCAGGGTAACCTTGCAATTAATTCAGAGTGATGTTAGGATGGGAATATCACATTTCTGACTCTTGTTCTCCGTAGACCATGTTTGCCATTTCTTTCCCCTTCTGGAGAAGCCTTTGGTGACGTCTTCTGCACAGCATTTTTTGTAGGTCGTTCCTCCCTCCCTCCCTCCCTCCCTTCCTTCCTTCCTACCTACCTACCTACCTTTTGATTATTTCATGTAGGAAAAAATTAATGCAGTGCCACCGGCTATGAATAAGAACTCTGTTATTGAGGGAAGCTGTTGTGATTATAGGATATCATATAACGAAACAATGTTTTAAAAATAAAAAGCACTGCAGGCTCCTTCATTTTGGTTTTCTTGGTTACATAAATGAATCTGATCTATATTCTAGCTGTTTGAAGGAATTTCTAAAAACTTTGCTACAGGGAGTCCAATCTAAATGAATCCATGTGTAGCCTGTTAATAAATGCTGGCAGCTATAATCCACAAACTGGTTCTTGATTTTTATGATCTTAAGCTGAAGTTTAGTAAGGATACATTCAGATGGAGTGATTGTTCAGATTGATAGTCAAAAAGGGTATTTTTCAGCAAAATCTAAAAATGCTAGAAAGTATGTTTCTCATAAATGCACAGTTACACTCTAGGATGAGCACTTATTACTTATGTAGCCAATTTGTATGGATGTGCAACTCATCACAGTGACTTTAAGCAGGTTATAAAATCTTTAAAGGTAAATATAGGCAAAATCTATGCAACACTAGATCCTTGAAATGTACATCTAAATGTAACAATAATATCCACAGCAACAAAAGCTACAATATTTCATGGACAGAAACTACCTTCTGACTCCCATGCCTGGGAACACAACCAAATTTTTTCAGGCTTTCTGAAAAGCTGACATGGTCAGAATATGTTGAATCTCATGGAATGTGGTTTTCCAAGAAGTTGGCATTACAACCAAGAAGATCTGCTTTCTGAGTCCCACTAGATGACACTCTTTGATCAATGGGACCTCTAACATCCCAATACTGTTGGATCTCATATGCCTGGTAGAAACAATTGGTCCCACAAATTAAAAAAATAGTGATGAAAGACAAGATGAAGCAAAAATACCCTCCTTTGCTGCTCTTTTTCATTTTTTTTTTTTCATTTATACATGTACAATATGGGCACTCAAATATTTCACAGTTCTCTTGTATTTTATGCTGGTTATTTGTTGTGGAAATGATGTCACAAGACCTTGCACAGCCTCTGGTTGTGGAAGAACAGAAATAGAATGTAAGCCTCATGCTGCGGGACATAGAAGCTACCCTTGCATTCAAAGGAAAATTCTTTTTGACATCAGTGAAAATCATTACCAATATATCCATTGGGGATTTGCAAGGACTATTTTTGTCAAGACACTCTAATGTCTCCATTACTTGTTGTACTCAGATTCTTGACTATGTCTATAAATGCAAAAAAGTTTGCTGGATTTTAGATAGTACCTCAGACCAAGGTGAATATAAAATGTAGTACATGATTTATTGATCAATTATTGATCCATCTATTTCATCTGCCTAACACACACACACACACACACAAACACACACATGGGTATATTCCCTTTGGCAAGGTATACTACTATTTAGAAATGGGATATTCTGATGTTTAGCACTGAGAGTGAAAAAACAGCCCCAAAATAGAATGGAAGATAATTAATGAAGTTTAGTGCATCCTACCTCAGCACCTATTCTATTTGTCTTAATTGAATGCTCTGAAACACTGCTCCCTACTGTTCAAGTTTCTGGTATTTTGGAAATAGTTATCTCAAATTCAGTAGTAAACAATTTAAAACACACCTGTCACTCAGTTCTTTGAAACTATTCCAATTTTAATTTGCTATATTAAATGTGCTTAATTTTTTTACTTTCCTTAATCAATTGTCAGGCCTAATTCTTATGGTACTGGATACTGTTGCATTTAGAACAAGTCAGATACCATTTTCAGTAACCTAAGATCACTATCAACAAACAATTTAAGAAGGCTATTTTTCTTCTGATTCTTGATTAATTACTTGTGAATATATCAGCTCTTTCTATGTCAGTCAAATGGAAATTCCATTACCAATGTGCTATTGTAGATAAGCACATATCTTGAGAAGCCATGAGCCACTTGGTTTTATTGGTAAGTTTGTAACTGCTGAATTAGCAAGACACTCAGATGTTTCACTGAATCCCACATAATATAACTTTATAACATAGTCTTATTCATTCCACACAGAAATTTCATACAGATATTTCATGTTTTTTTAATTTCATTTAGTTTCTTTTTATTATCTAAGGTTGCTATTTTTTTCTTTTTTCTCTCTTAGAAAATTAATATAGTTTTTTTCTCCCCTTTTACCAGATAGTTCTCTAATATAATAGCTTAGATTTCTTCTTTAAAATACAGTATATAGTCTTCTTTAAGTACTTCTTTAAAATACTGTATATAGTTATTTTGTTTATAGACGGTGTTAGTACTTTTGAAGAAATGATAATTGTAATCTTTTAATGCTTAATTAAATTAATTTTTTAAAAAAATACTTTTCTATTTCTGCTTTTTAGTAATTTTTATTCAAGTGTGGTTCATCGTCAATCTCCCAATAATGATTGATAACAGATTTATGCATCTCCTTTTTAAACATTTTCAAACTTTGTATATAGGCACTGAGTATTAAATAGATGTTAAGTTTGAGTTATATTCTCTTGAAATCTTGAGAGTGGTTGGCAAGTCCAACTCATTAAAATGAAATGTAAGTATCTGCTGTTTTCAGGAACATATATGGTAGTGTTGCATGCCTAATGCTATTTGTTAAAGCTAAACAGATCTGAATCAATGCAGGATGTACATTGATTGAATTATAATAATAGCAACAACTATTAAGTGCAGAAGCAATGCTGAGTAAGGTTAAAATGGTAGATTCTTTTATCAGGAAATAATTTTCTTCCTATATTCCACTTCAAATTGGCCCAGTCAATAGAATATTGACAATATCAATCTTGGTCAATAGTATATTTGAGGTGGCTTTAGAAGTCTACCAGTATAAATAACATTGATGTGTAACTGTTCAGCTAAGGGAGGAAATTTAATTTTGTAGAACAATTTGATTAAGGAGATGAAATATGTTAATTTCTGTTCATTATCTTTGCTCTACTTTAGGAATATATTTTGTCCCTTTTGTAGCCTCCTGAAAGTTGTAAAACATTCAGGCAAATTGTTCAAAGATAGGTCACAATAAACTAGCTGTGGGCATAATAGGACCGACATTTTTGTCCAATATGAATGCTAACTTGAAGAAAAAAAATGTTTGCTGATCTCTTTTAAATATCTTGCTTATGAAAATTACAATTCAGTTCATTATTCATATACTGTGGGGTAGCTCTAAATAAAGGTTTTCTAGCTAACAGCCAGTAAACTAAGCATGACAATTGCACAAGTAAAGATAAAAATATCTAGATGTTTTAGAATTTATGCACGACACACTGCAAATAGAACCTGTAAACTGAATTTTCAAAATTTGTGCACCACATACTATAAATAGAACCTGCAAAATGATTTTTTTTCAGAACTAAGAATTCTGTTGTTGGGCATATGATTTATATTACTTATTCATATTAGCAAAAATGCAAGCATGTTACTTTTTCAGGACAGATGGACATGTTCCCAGTAGTGTGTTTGAATGCAGTTTTTGAATTCATTTTAGTCTAGGATGTGTGACTCTGTTAATTGAGCTTCTCTCTTCTAGCCAATGATCTGTGGATGATGAGGTGTTCTGAAGGCTTTGAGGTCATAGAAAGCTCTTAAACCTTCTGGACTGTGAAGGTGAAAGTGTTTACATGGCATAACGCCCATTTGAACAGGCATTGTCTCTTGCTTAACTTTAGTTTCCTGACATACCAAATGTATTAGGTTAAGCAGAAACAACCATGAGGAAAAAACAAGTCACATTATTTTCAGCGATCTGCAGTACAAATAGAGGGAGATCTGATTTTCAATTTCCTTGCAACAGAAAATGTTATATTGGTAAAGTTTCACATATAGTTCTACCAACAGATAGTAAGATTTCCAAGGCTATGTTTCATTTTCCAGATTGTTAAAGAAAATAATAGCAACATGTATGAAGACATGCCCAATTTGACCCTGCACAGTTGAAGGAGGTGGAATGGTCTCTGGAATTGAATAATTTTGGAGCATTTCTTTTCTGTTTTGTATTATATCTCTTGCTGAAGTCTAAAGGGAAATAATGCAAGCAGCATTGATCTGTTCATCCTGCAAAGAAATGGGGAAGACCTGGGGCAACAATAGTTTAAAAGACATTCCCCCACCATCATTTTTGCTTTGTTGTTTTCCAAATGTTTGGGGGCTAGGAAATAAGAAGTAAATAATATATGAAAGCTTGTCTCAATACAGCTAAAATTTCAATTTTCCAAAACCAGTATAACATTCAGGTGTACAGCCACCAAAACTGGCAGGGGAAGCGACTGTAAATTGCAAACAAGAAGAAAGCAGCAAATTCACCAGTACTGATGTATTACCTAGCTGGGTAATAAAACGTCTGCAAGCAAGCAACCAACCTCAGAGAGCATCAAAGATCCCACAGTTCAATCCTGAGTTCCAGATAATATCTTCTAATTCAATCATACGACCATCACCATTCTTTAATCTTTGAGAATAAAAGTATTCTTTTTATTTTAAATGCATTCTCCATCAAAATCTCGAAGTAAATGGGAAATAGAGATCATTTGGGTAAGATGTTGATTTAATTTTTCTCTGTATTTCCATGGAGGAAACTTGATTACTACAAGCTCTATCATGACATAACAACTTATTTTCTTTCATTCCAATCAGTAAATTTTGTTAATATCTAAGTCAATAAAATGGTGGCTTTTGTAGTGCTTCAACCTTTACCACAAACCTTCCCTTAGGATTTATGAAGGAGAATGGGTAACACTGGCTGCATTCACAAACTGGGCCACGATTGATTGACTGTTAAAAAAGACATTCAGTTGGGTTCATATATCATGCTAAACTGTAAGCCATGAAATAGTGAATTTGGCATTGAACTAAGATGACACAAAGTTTAAACCCATCCTCAGCTATGGAAACTCACTGAGTAATTTTACACCTAATTTCCTCCCAGCCCACTTGCCACACAGGGTTATTTAAGGAGGGTGGAGTTGAAGGAGGCCATGCTATGTGCACTGCCTTCGGCTCCTGGAGGAAAGGTTCAATATAAATATAACAAATAAATAATCAAATATATTTTTCACAGTATATGCACCCATTTATGACATCTAATTTAAGAGCTCAGGACCATAGATATGGCCCTAAAGGCATTGGAAATTGAGAACTTATTCTGGTTACTATGATTATTCATAGTTTAGGCTCAATACTCACAGTATGAATTCTCTCTGAATGTTAATTAAATCTAAAGCCACTTTCTAGATTTAATGATAATCAGCAATAGTGCAACTATATTGTAGTTGTATACTTTAATGTGTATTCTGTTCAAATAGCATGCAGTTTCACTGCACAAATAATTAGCAAAGCCTAAATAAATGTACTTCAAAGTTAGAAGCTGATGCCTTCATTTTGATTCTTCAAAAAGAAAATCTGGTCTTTTGACCATCTTAGCAGATGATTCTTGATTTTACAAATTGATGGTTCTGTTCCATCAACAGTCAGGTATAACAAATTTTACTTGGCGAATTACCAGTTTATGTTCAGCCAGGAATAAGAAGTTTTGAATGTGCCTTTTAATCCATAATCTGCAACGAGGAGGCTGCATATTCTGTGTATTTGATCCTGGCCATAGCCAAATACATAAATCTAAGCTTAAATTCAGATCAACAATTAACCTGATTTATAAAAGCACATTTCAGGAAAGAAGGAAGGAAGGAAAGAAAGAAAAAAGAAAAAAAGAGAAAGAAAGAAAAGAAAGAAAGAAGGATAAGCCTACTTCCCACCTGAATTTTGGTAGTTGTCTTTATTGGATCAATGTCATTTTCAGACATTTATACCTGATTTCTGTGGATTTCAATCCAGAAAATTTGTCACCCTAAAAGTTCCAGATTAAGAGTGCTGCACTCAGATTTATTTGGACAGAGATCCCATCTTGTCCTATAAATTGAAAGTGAGTACTGGCAGGAATTCTCTCTGTCTTCTGCCTGTTATCTGCTAATTGTAAAGCCACTTTGCCCAAAATGGGAAATGATTATAAAATGTTATTTTACTGACTGGGCAGCTTAAGTCACGTTCAAACTATTCCTTATTTCTGAATTAATAGATTCTTATAGATTCCCAGGATTGCCATATGTGGATGAAAGTGGAGGCAAATGCAACAATAAACAGAATGCATTAATATTGTACCAAAATGTATTAATTAAAAGATGAAATGAATAAAAAGAATTTTAAATAAAATAAAAGGGAGTATTAATTGAATATTCTTGCAGGTGAAGGGGAAAAAACACTTCATGTTACAGTAGCTGTATCACGAATTTTAGATTGGAGCAAATAGCATTTGCTTCCACAGAGGCCGTCCTGTGAATAAACAGCAAGACAACTACCTTTCATTGTTGAAACTAGCAGCAGGACTTTCCCTAATAAGCTGGGTGATTCCTAAAATATCAAGGTTGACAGATATACTATCAAAACAAAACAAGTATATATCAGAAGCAAAATCTTGAAATTGGCGTGACTTCTGGCTTAAACAGAATTATAAAAACCATTATGGTGTAGCGATTAGAATGCAGTACTGTGGGCTAATTCTGCTCACTGCTAAAGGTTCAATCCTCATCGACGCAAGGTTGACTCAGCCTTCCATCCATCCAAGGTCTGTAAAATGAGGAGCCAGATTATTGGGTCAATATGTTGACACTGTAAACTAAGTGCTGTTGCTATTGCCATACAGTTTATATAGCCAGGCACCTTCCCCAGCAACTGTTTTACCCCCATTCTGTAACAATTTCAATCTCTAACACTACATAGGTTGCCCATTATGAAGAAAAGGCACAGTTGGCATACCAGTCAAAATTGACAATATGCACTTCCTTCCACAATGGTCACTTGGGCCTCAAGATTTTCGGACACCCCCCATCCCCGCAGCAACTCCCCTGAACAGTAAATTTGCTTCATTCCCAGGGATGACTTTATGGTCAGGGTGGGAAACTGACTGTCCGGGGTGCTGTTCAGTTCCAACTCACAGCATTCTTCAGTAAAGATTTTACCTTTTTCCACAAAGCTAATAAAATCAAAATTCTGGTTTCTTATTATGTTCACGTGCAAAATGCACAAATGGATGACAGGAGAAACAAAAGGAAGGCCTTTGTTGATATTTCATGTTTCTTATCCAGAGTACAGCTTTGTAGCTTTTAGTCAGCAGGGATGGTACAGATGGCACATGTTTGAGTCTCAAACTCAAGAAAAGCAATTGCAACCTAGTCTATTAAGAAAAAGAACCCTAAATTTATACAGTGAATATATTATTGACCAATATTACCATGGTTCAATGATTGTAGACACTGAGCTTGTCAGATGGAAACTAACAAGACCTAGTGTCATCTTGGGTGAGCTGCCATTGCTTGCCCCAGTTCCTGCCTACTTAGCAATTCAAAAGCATGCAAATGCAAGTAGATTAATAGGTACCATTTTGGTGGGAAGGTAACAGTATTCTGTGTGCCTCAGCATATAGTCATGCTAGTCACACGGGCACGGAAATGTCTTCGGACAAATGCTGACTCCCTCGGCTAAGACACTGAGATGAGCATTCCTTGAGTTAGATATGATTGGACAGGGGAAACCTTTACTTTTGCCTTTATTGTTGGCCAACAGTGTTATGGAAGATTGCTGCAAGCTTTTGAATTCTGAGAGATCTTCATCAGACACAGTGGTTACCAGACAATTTGGTCACCAGAAGGATCAGTTAAATGAAATATTTACAGTCACTGTAGTGTGTTTATGATAAAGGAGAACTATTTTGTGTCTCAAAATCTTATAAGATTGTTATATGTATATACACAAAACGTGGCATATGAGTTTCAGTTTCATAAGGTATTC
This sequence comes from Bungarus multicinctus, assembly GCA_023653725.1. NCBI lineage: Eukaryota > Metazoa > Chordata > Lepidosauria > Squamata > Elapidae > Bungarus > Bungarus multicinctus. The sequence continues at coordinate 99,245,930 of CM042842.1, read as the reverse complement.
ATTATGAAAATAGAAATAGGGAAAATTTAGTTCATCTTACTATTTCAAACAGGAATAGCCACTTGGTACATTCTGTATGTTTTGAACTGCAGCTCCTAGGATTCCATTGACTGTCTTGCTAAGGCTTATGGCAGTTAAGCTCTAAATATCTGGAGAGCCACAGGTTGTTCATTTCTACTCTAATTATAGAAGCAGGCTCTAGCTGTAATAGAATAGGAAAGGACATATGAAATACTATAACTGGAATACAGAGATTATTATCGTTAAAACCTGGTCATATTATAATGATGTAATGGCTTATTGTTCCTTTAGAATTGTCTGTCTTTTATTGAAGCAAGACAGGAAAAATATGTCCATGTATTGCTTCTCTTTTTTAGGGTTCAAATAAATTCTAGTCTGTACAGAACTTATTTTCTGTGATTTTTCTCTTTCTGTACTGCAAAACTTTCAAATGTCAGCATGGTCAAATTCAGTCTTTCTAATATTTTGACTTGGATTTCTTAGTGTCCATTTATATAATAATGTTGTGCTTTTAAATGCATGAGTCATCCTATCCCCCCTTGCCAGCACTGTGGACACCCATGGCTGTATATTTAATCCTATTTTTCTATACTTAGAAGCAAATCCAATTGAGTTTAATGGCTATAATTCCCAAATATATAGATTTCAGGATAATTTCAAGATGACCTGAGCCCATTTCCAGGGAGATAGAATTTGTTTTTTTAAAAAACCTGGAAATATATCCCTAGTATATCTGTGTGCACACACATACCATATTTTCACAGGATCAAATTATATAATATTCTGGAGAGAGAGAAGTTCCCTGATGATGGGCTCCAGCATTAACCTGAAAGTTTGGATGAATAAACTTTCAGTCTCGGTGATCAATTAGGATTGTATTCTGCAACAACCTATATATCTTAGCATAATTATGTGTTAACTGGGAATCATGCAATCTGTATCTCTGATGATGTCTATTGTATCCAAATTCACATATACAGATAGACCTGGATTTATGACTGCAGTTGAACCCAAAACTTTCATTGAAAAGCAATGGAACAACTCTTAAGCAACGCAAGGGTTAAGTGAGTTTTGCCCCATTTTTGCAACCTTTCTTGCCACCGTTATTAAGTGAATCACTGCAGTTATTAAACAAATATGGCTTCCCCTATTGATTTTGCTTGAAGTGGCTGGGAAGGTTACAAATGATGATCACATTTTACTAAGATGGTGAAACTGTCATAAAATACATGCCAGTTGCCAAGCATCTGAATTTTGATCACATGACCATGTGGATGCTATAAGTGTGAAAATCGATCACAAGTCACTTTTTTCAGTTTCTGTTGTAACTTCAAATGGTCATTAAACCATTAGTTGTAAGGCAAGGGCTACCTGTAGTTCAGCCAAGGTGGCCTTAGATCACCTAGCTGTGCTGTAGGGCTCAACATTCAGAGATGGCTCTTGCTAAAAGTAACTTCTTTTCTGAGCATTTCCTCCTGCATTAATTTCAAAGAACCTCATGAAATCCCAATGGGGGAAAAAGTTTATTAACCTTGGCAGTGATGGATCTTCAGTACCCATCCTAAAGCAGCCAGCTCCTAGTATTCTGGACATAGCTTTGGCAAACAATTACTTCTGTATATTAAAGGTAGTGAGTACTGGTCTTTCTTTTCACTGCCCCTTTATCTCCTCTTACATAGCCTACGAGTATTGTATTTGCCAGATCTTGCTATTGCCAGCAATGAGAAGAGGAATGACTAAAGACAGTCCTGGAGGAAAACTCTAAATCAATTTATCTCTGTGAATTCCAGCGGAACTTTAAAAAATGCTATGTTTGGCCATTTACGCAAAATGAAAATGAATATATATCATCATAGGCTTTGCAACATATTTTTTCTGTGGGTGGAGAAGTAAATCCATAACATTGACAGTAGTATTTCCATTCAGTTGCTTACAAAAGTATGTTTTTATAGTCTATTTTAAATCTTTGCCATCTGGTGTTAGAGAAGCCCACGCCTTTTGTTTTATAATATTAATGGATGTTGCTAAGCTCTTTTTTACTGGTAAATCTCATTACAGACCAATCAGTGAATGATTAAGATCCTTGTTTAGATTGGGAAAAGTCTAAAAGTGTACAGTGATTCAGTTTTAACTTATTTCTAAAAAAGCTTCTGAGAAATATTTTGAATTTTCAAATAAAATATTAATGAATAGGAAGGCAGAAATTCATATTGCCAATGCAATTCCTTTCACTCTATAAAACATGAGGTCACATTCTGAATTTCAATATGGATTTTATCTTACAGGTTTATTTTTAAATGTTGACATGGATAGTTCAAAGACTCAGTGCTATTCTACAAATCAAGAGTGTGCTCAGTTTCGTATTTATATGAAGAATTGAATATTCAGATAAACTAAGAGGGTTTATGACTTAGAGTCCACGTTTCTAACTTAGAATAATTATTGGGGTGCTGCTGAATTTCATGTGTGTCCTTGGAAGCATCAGAACAGCACAAATTTAAATATTTTTTAAAAATATTAAACCTGGCTAAAGTTTGTCAAAGTTAATTAATCTACTGGGAATTTGGTGATTGGGTGAGAATTCATGAGGTTTTGGAGTTTACACATAAGACCTTCTGAGAGTGACACCTTTTGAAACTTCAAGTGATGATTGGGGGTAAGGATGCAGTATCCAAAAGATCTCATGGAACTGAAGAGGTTGCTGATCCATGGTATGCAGCAATATTTAGGACAAATGTAATAAAAACTCTCAGATTTCCTAGACAAAGTGATTAATGACACAGTGTCTCTGCTTTCAAAAAATATTGGGCATCTAAGCAATGAAAGACATCCATCAATGTTCTTGCTTGCTAGTGATTTTCAGTGGATTTGGATGGTTACTATTACAAATAAACTTCTAGGCGATTCAGCAATACTTCTAATCCTCACTCTAGTTTCAGCCTGTCTTTATCCAATGATTCCTCTAAATCTCTGATTTAGGTAGGTAGGATATATATAGACAAAAATTTAGGGAAGCCTTTATGACATTTGAGAGGGCTGTAAAGCACTATAAGTGGTATATAAGTCTAAGTGTTATTGCTATATTGTTGTTGAACTCTGATTTATGAGATACTCAGCTAGGTCATTTTCTATTGCTTGGACAGTTTATTTGAAAAGATGTAAACCTTTAGAGCATAGTTTTAACCTTGTTCTGTAATTTTTACTATTATCATTAAAAAAAATACCAGTGACTTTCTGTGTACTATAATAATCATTGACAAGCCCTGTCTGCCTGGATTAATGACTTGGGAAGAAATCAGAGGGAAGCTCAAATGTCTAAAAGAGGGAGGGTGCTATTTATAGTTAATGGCATAGGACGTGAGGATCTCTCCCTTACCCACTCATGGCTTTTCCTCTCCCAAGTCCTGGTCCCACCCCGGCACTGGAACCAGAGGCTTCATTTGTGAAACTCAATACAGCAGCAGCCGCAGCTTTCTGCAAACAGCAGCATTATCCTTTTATAGAATGTTACATTCTCCAGTTAAGTGCATGAAGTTGGACCACGGTTCTCCTGAGAGCTTATGCACTGGAGACAAATTCCTTGTGTGTCCAATCATACTTGGCCAATAAAGAATTCTATTCTATTCCATTCCATTCCATTGGTGGCTCACATGCCATTATGCCTGGAGTCTCAAAGAGTCTGGAGAACTCTTGAATCATATGGAGAACTCTAGAATCATATGGTTCTGAAACTCATAAATGAAAGAAATAAATTCTCTATGGCTTGCCATGTATTGATTTGTTGTGTTTTATTCTCTCTTTCTGATGATTTTCTTCTTAGAAGGACCCACATAAGTCAAAGAGAGACAGATTCTGCCTTCAGGCTTACACAAACTATAAAGCTAATGTAGAAAAGAGGAGAGGAATGAACTAGACTTGAGGGATTGAACTTGAATGCCAGAATATGTTGATGACCTTTATATTGATTTTGGACCAATATTTCCTTCCTGAATAGCAATTGAAGGTCTTGGTCATGTTACTGAAGGATAAGACTAGACACTACTGTTCTTGCCTTCCAGTCCCAATCCTATCCCTGGGATTTGTCAGGAAAAGGCAACATATATATTTTCTGTCCAATGTAATGGATCAGAGTAGCTCCCTTTGATGTTATTCCTTGGAAGAAATGGATTCAGCTTCTTGCAGTTCTTGGATCTCTGACTGATGCATGAGAAAAAATTGCCACTCTTTATCTTTCCAGTCCCAGGTAACTGTTTGTAAAATCACAAGCACAGCATTATAAATAAGCACAAAAAAGTTAAAATTCTATTAGAAATATACTACTTCTAGCTGAATGAGCATGGGAAGCCAGCAGAAGAGGGACAGAGTGACCTCTCCTTTTCTACCAAATCTTTTCACTGGTGAGCAAGATGTTCATTCTAAGACTGTGCTAGAAAACAAGAAAGCCTTGGTTGATTTCAGAGTCAGGTTGCCAAGAACTCTAGGAATAGCTTGATGTTCCAAAATCAGTAGGTGACATTTTTGTGTGGTGGGAGAAAAGTGTTTCCAACTTTTAATGCTTGTTGATCAAACTTTTGTTGAATGCGCAACAGAAAGGATAATTGAAAGTGTGTGCAACTGAATGCATACCCTTGTTTCCCCCCCATAAACAGTCAGTTATGAATCCCATGTTTAATGAAGTCCATGTTTAACAAAATCTGAAGGAATTTCTGAAGGCAGGATGAAGGTGATTGAATAATATAAATCAACCTTGCATGATGCAGAGGTGAAATGCAGGATAGAAAGGTCAGGATTGGGATGAGTGGCATTTAATTAATTGTTGCCTCAGGATAAGCCAATAATTGCTTTTCATGCCTAAGAGTGCCAAAAGATGAAACAGTGTGGTACAGCAAAGGAATGCAAAGGCTATACTTAACAGAGTTTCACATTGCACATCAAATGAGCAATGTAAATTCCCCACGGAGCACCTTCAACTTTGAAGTGGAGATGTATGTTATACAAACTTGAAATGAGCACTCATTAGAAACAAATGTATATAAGATCTATAATTTTAGGGGCAGAAGGATATCTTCCAAATGGTTCACAGTATTCACTAGATGGCTTCATCACTAGCTTTCACTAAGCAATATGTTCTCTGACCTTGCAACTTTCAATTTTTATTTGATCTAATCCATGTGACCACTTAGAAAGAAAAAAATAATTAGGCAAAGATTGCTGCTCTTTACACTTTCTTCTGTCTGTTTAAACCTCTCACTCAGCTGGATGGAAAAGAAATTCACTTTTCAACAGAGAAGGCCATTTCAATGAAAGCTTCATTGGGGAAATGGTGGACTGATCTACTTAATATTAGTTACAAGGGAGAAAAGAGGTGTGGTTGTGTTATGTATTTGATGTATCTCTTTGATGTATTCTCTAAGGCAGGGGTCACCAACCTTTTGGACCTCGTGGACCACTAAACTCATAATTTTAAATCCCACGGACCACTAATATGAATTTTGACTGACAGTGGCTTGCTGACGTTGGTGGGAAAGTTGGTCCCATATTCCAGAACTGCAGTAGTCACAGGACTGGCCCTTTGGTCATCCCGGAGCAGTTGCTCCTCCATCCAGGTGCACAGGCCTGCCATGGACTGGAGGAGCTGCTCCAAGATGACCAAAGGGCCAGTCCTGTGACTACTGAAGCTCTGGAATACAGGACAGACTTTCCCACCAACATCAGTAAGCCACCCTGGGGCGGACTTCCCTCCTCGGCTGCTGGTCTTACCTTCAAGTTCCAGCTCGTGTGGCTCTACTCAAGGTAAGGTTTATGCTCGGCTGAAGGGTGGGAGCCTCAGGTGGGCAGACCATGTGCGCGGCGCAGTCTTGTGTTCCCGTGCAGCCTGGATTAATTGCTTTGGGGGAGTGCTTTGAGGGGGACATTTCTCTGAGGACCACCAAAATTTTCTCACGGACCACCAGTGGTCCCCGGCCCACTGGTTGGCAACCACTGCCCTAAGGAGTCCACAAGTTTTTTGTTTTTCATGCTTCAATTATATCTTCAGAAGTACAGGCAGACTGGAAGATCCTGGAATACGTAATACAGATAGAGTACAGAATCATAAGAGCTGGAAAGGATCTTGAGGATCTTCTAGTCCAACTCCCTGTTCAAACAGGAGACCTGATACCATTTCAGAAGAGGTTGTCCAATCTCTTCTTAAAAGCCTCCAGTGAAGGAGCACACACACTTCTGAAGACAAGCCATTCCACTGGTTAACTGTTCTCATTTTAGGAAATTTCTCCTTACTTCTAGATTGTTTCTCTCCTTGATTAGTTTCCATTCATTGATTCTTGCCTTGCCTTTTGTTGCTTTGGAAAATAGGTTGACCCCCCTTTTCTTCGTGGCAGCCCCTCAAATATGGTAACACTGCTATCATGTCATCCTTAATCCTTCTTTTCTCTAGTCTAGCCATACCCAATTCCTACAACCGTTCTTCATATTATAGTTTCCAGGCCCTTAATCATTTTAGTTGCTCTTCTCTGCACTCTTGTCAAAATCTCAACATCTTTTTATAATATGGTGACCAAAACTGGATGCAAGTATTAGCATTAGCACTTAGACTTATATACTGCTTTATAGTGCTTTATAGCCCTCAAAGCGGTTTACAGAGTCAGCATATTGCCCCCAGCAATTTGGGATCTCATTTTACCCACCTCTGAAGGATGGAAGGCTGAGTCAACCTGGAGCCTGGTGGGACTTGAACTGCCAAATTGTAGGCAGCTGGCTGCAGAAGCAGCTTGCAGTACTGCACTCTAACCACTACACCATAGACATGTGGTCTTACTAAGATTCTACAAAATGGTATTAATGCTTCATGTGATCTTGACTTTATCTCTCTCTTTATGCAACCAAGAATTGCATTAATTTTTTGGCTGCTGCTGTACACTGCTAGGTCTCATTTAAGTGATTGTCCACTAGGATAATGATAGCTAAGTCATTGTTAAAAGCACAACATTATGTACTGTATCATCATAAGTTCAATATACCACCAAAAGAAATTATAAAGCACTCTGAGAATGAAGTGTAAAAAAACAAGGTCTTTTTTTACAGTGGTAGAAAGTGAGAAATTAGAAGGTATTCTTTCGTATCTCCCCACAGGCTGATTTTTTTCAAGAGAAGAGAAGTGAACTAGCAGCAGCTGAAAGGAAAAAGTATCCTTCTCTACCTCCTATTCCAATTCCTCCTTATGCATTGATATGTCTGCCTGTTTTCCTTTTTTAAAGGATGCAGGAAATGTGCTTGATAATGTGATGTGAACAATATGAAGGGACATTTCATATTATCCATTTAAAGGGACATGCTTGGTAGACATGTAAAAAATAGCCAGAAACTTTCAATATAAATACATACATTAATTTAAAAAAAAATTAAACAATAGAAACCAGAGATTTTGCTTTTGAGACTAATGGACAGCATCTAGAAATAGGTTGTGGAACTTTTTTTTTATTTGTGACAACTGCAATGATACTTTTATGCTCAAAAGTCGAAAGGTTTGACACTACTCAAAATGGAAGAATGATTGGTAAAGATGATGGAGTTTGCGGAAATGGCTAATCTAATTTCTTGGATTAAAGAAAAAATACTATATGCGCACACACACACAACGTACAATTGTGCTCATTCCACACACTAGCAAGATCATGCTCAAATCCTGCAAGCTAGGCTTCAATGATATATGAACCAAGAACTACCAGAAGTACAAGATGGGCTTCAAAGTGGCAGAGGAAATATTGATCAAATTGCCAACATTCGCTAAATTACGGAGAAAGCAAGGAAGCTCCAGAAAGACATCAACTTCTGCTTCATTGACTATTACGAAGCCTTTGATTATGTAAATTATAACAAACTCTTCTTAAAGAGATGAGACTACCAGACCACCTTGCATGTCCTGAGAAATCTGTATGCAGATCAAGGAGCAACAATTAGAAAAAGACATGGAACAACTGATTGGTTCAAAATGGGAGGAGGAGCACAACAAGGCTGCTTATTTACCCTGCTTATTTAACTTATATGCAGAGTACACCATCTAAATGCTGAACTGGATGAATTACAAAACAGGAATCAAGATTGACAGAGAAATATCAACAATCTCAGATATGTAAACTATACCTCTCTAGTAGCAGAAAGTGAAGTGGAACTAAAGAGCCTCTTGAGGAGAGTAAAAGAGGAAAGTGCAAAAGTTGGCTTGAAACTCAACATTAAAAAATATTAGGATTATGGCATCTGGTCCCATCACTTCCTGGCAAATAGAAGGGGAAGAAATGGAAGCAGTAACAGATTTTATTTTCACTGCAGATGGCAACTGCAGCCATGAAATTAAAAGACACTTGCTCCTTGAGAGGAAAAGTATGGCAAACCTAGATAACATATTAAAAAGCACACATGTCACCTTGCCAACAAAGGTCTGTATAATCAAAGCTATAGCTTTCCTATAGCTTGGTTCTGATGTATGGCTGTTAGAGTTGGACCATAGGAAGGCTCAGCGTTAAAGAACTGATGCTTTCAAACTGTGAAGTTGGAGAAGATTCTTAAGAGTCTCTTGGACTGCAAGGAAATCAAATAAAGAATTCCTAAAGGAAATCAACCCTGATTTTTCTTTGGAAGGCCAGATACTGAAGATGAAGCTCAAATATGTTGTCCACCAAATAAGAAGAGAGGACTCACTGGAAAAGACCCTGTTATTGGGAAAGATTGAAGGCAAAAGGCAAAAGGAATGGCAGAGGATGAGATGGTTAGATAGTGTCATTGACACAATGAATGTGAATTTGGGCAAACTCCAGGAGGATGGGGGAGGGAGAGTCTGGTGTGCTATGATCTATGGGGTTCGCAAGGAGTCAGATATGACCTAGCAACTGAACAATAACATAGGTAGGTAGGTAGGTAGGTAGGTAGGTAGGTAGATGAGTGAAAACATGGTATAGACTTTTGCATAAAATGGAAATAAATGCACTTATGACTTATGGTCTTGATAACTAAGGAAAAAGATTGGATAATAGAAAAAAGTGAAAAAAAATTTGTACTCATATATACTCTTTCTCCCTTAAGACTTTGTAGAAGCTTGAAACATTCCATTTTAAGCTTAATCTTACCAATGGGAAAAATGGCCCAATTGGACAGTTTTTAAGTTTTCCTAAGGAAAGATAATGTATTCTTCTGATAAGATGGTTGATTTTAACTAGATCTATTTTTTAAATATGAATCTCAACAACCTAGAATATAGAAGAAGAATACATTTCTGAAGATATAACAAGGCAAATTTTGATTGACTATTAAGAAAGAAAATCATAAGAATAAGAGTAGTTTGACAGCACACTCAATTATCCATGAAAGTTCAAGCAGTTTGAATGTTTGGTTTGTATTCTAGCAGAAAGGGAGACAGTGGCATAACAGTCTTTGTCAACTCCATGCTTTTGTGTCTGCTTTAACAAAGATCTGCATATCGTAGGAAACAATAATTCTATATGCACAAAAATTCTTTAAACCATGAGTAATAGTGAGACTTAGGACACCTGTTTAGGAAGGGTGTATGGCTATTCCAACAGAGTGATGCTGCTTAGCAGGTTTTATAAAGGAATTACAAATAATTTTTGCCAAGTTCTAGTGAACTTTTCTTCAGTATGCATGAGAGACATAGCTTGAGGGGAAAGGAATGAAATTATTATTGGCAAGTTGCTTCTGAACATGAGAGCAATACACCAAACTAGAATGTTCTGTTGGGAACACAGTCCAAAATGTATACGTTTCCACCCAGAAAAAGTATGTACATCTTTAAAAAGTGAGATCAAATTAGTCATTCAACTAATATATAATTTGTTACCCCTCCCAAGGACCGCACACAGTCCTGGAGCATCTGTTTTGGGGATATTTCTGACATCACTAATGCATCTTGACTATAATTAACTTCACATTTTAGAAACTGAAAGACTCATGATCAGTTGCAACAGTCTTATTCATACATGCAATACGAATTTCATAGACATCTCTGAACAGAAGTAATTGCAAACATTGGACATCAATCAAGGACAAGTCCTATATAGAAAACCCAAAGAGTTCTGACCCAAGGCCAATAGATTCTAAACTGTTTTAAAAATATCATTTCCATGTGCATATTTTTCTGTTAAACATTTGAATGGACATGAATAGGATACACTGTAAGGTGGCAATATAGATGTTAATTTTTTTTTCTTCTTCTCCATCATTAGATCATTGTCAGTGTCATGGTTTGTTTATGTATTCTTTCTCAGGGTATACAGATCTGGGCATTTTATGGCCCTGGGCCACATCTGGCCCTTTGGCTGTCCCTATCTGGTCCATTTGAGATTAATTGGAAATTAGAAATCAAAAATAAATAAGCATGCCACAGAAGAAGCTGATTGGGTCCGGTTCTGCTCAGTCACCATGTGCTCCTTCAGGTCAGCTGGCAGTTGGGGAAGGCAAGAGGAGAAAGTGCTTTTCTGTATCTGCACAGCACTCCTCACCTGGAGCAACCTGAGAATTGAGGTAACAGAATTTGCGGACATCAAGTCAGGTTACATTGGTTCAGCCTTCCACAACGGTCCCACTTTCTCATGTGACCCCTTGCAAAACTTAATTGCCCATCCTTGTTCTAGAGACACCAAAGTCATTTTGCTGCACTGTATCCCAAAGTAAAAGTCAGAGAATATGAAGCTGGATCAAGTTATTTTGCCACCTCTGTAAAAGCCAACAGTGCTACTTTCCCTCTCAGACAGTAAAATAAAATATTTACAATTAACTCATAGCTTGTTACCCTTGCAGAGCAGCTTTCAGGGCAATTATGGTGCACATCAGTTGTATGCATATTGTATGCATAATGTCCTGCATACAGTCACTCATGGCCTTGTGGCCTCTTGATTGGATTATTGTAACCTGCTGGAGCTACCTTTGAAGAGAATTTGAAGCTTCAGCTGATGCAATGTCCCTGCAAGGGCAGTTAATGGCATCACTTATTTATTTGCCTAATGTGATACACTTGTGAGTTGCATTGATTGCCATTTTGCTTCCAGGTTCAATTCCAGGTGCTGGTGTCAGCTTTAAAGCCCTATGTAGCTTGGGATTGGGGTACCTACAGGACCATCTATTCCTGGTTGTTTCTACCCATACTATTCTACCCAATCTGACTGGAGGAACAGTCAAGCAAGAGGTATCAACTGTGGGACTGAGAAAAAAGAGCCTTTTCTGTCATGGCCCCAACCTTCTGGAATATCATCCCTACAGAGATTTGGTTAGCCCCCGCAGTGTGGCCTTCTGCAGGGCCTTGAAGACTTGGTTCTGTGGTCAAACTTGGGGTCCTGGGTGTGTAATGGAGCCCATTTCCTGATTATGCTGAGGGCTTTAAATACTGTGGGCTTTATTTCTTTTTATTTTGCGTTTGTATATAAAGTATTTGTTTTAATGTTGTGAGCTGCCCAGAACCATGTACTTTGTTTAACCAATTCATATAGCCATGTACATGTACATGGCTATATGAATTGGTTTAAACAAATAAATAAATAAACTGCCTATTATCCCAGTTTGCCAATTGCAAGAGTGCCAAACTTTCTGTTTCCAGTATTAGCTGCATTATTTTAATTAGTGTTATATTTTCCTGTAGTGTCTCCAAGGTCCAGTGATGAAACTGAGATGCAGGGATGCCACTGATGGAGCTGAAACTCTTTGCTCTGTGCTTCATGTCCGTTTTTATTACAAAAAAAAAAAGTAACACCCCCCCTCCCCCCTGTAGTTTGAACTCCCAAGTACATTGGATTTGGGGAAAGGGAAGGGGAGAGAATTTTGCAAAGCATCTCTAAAGGAAATGCCAACACATGGAAGCGTTTGAGTTAATTTGAGGAAAGCCTGAGTCATTGGCCAGAGATTGACCACTCCAGAAATGGATATTATTACTTATTAAAGCAGGCCAAATTCTCTTTCCCCACAGGGAGATGCTGTGACATTATTTGTTTGCCGCTAGAAACTTCAAAGCTCCAGGCAGGCTGGCTCTGTTTCAAATGGTCTATTGTTTCTATTCTCAGGTTTATACATTTGAGCATCTGGTGGCATTTTTTTTTTTTGCATTTCACTTTGATTACTATTATTTTGTTAAAGAATATTTTCATTAATAACAAAAATAACCCCCCATGAAGTATAGAGCATATGGCCAGAGTGCATTATTTAGGAAATGGAGGCATGACAATACAGAAAACAGCATCCTATTGGAATCTGTAAAAGGAATACAGGGTTACAGAATAATTTACAAAACGAATACCAGCCTTAGAATCCAAAACTAATATAAACTCTAAATTATTTTTCAATTTTCACATATTTTATCATTGACCAATGATTTACAGATTTCTGAGTGGGGACTTGAATGCAGATTTCTCTCTTTGAGAAAAAAAAAACCCTAAATGAAATGTTCATAATTTATTGCATTCTTTAGGTTTACTTATTTAATATCTGCTGCCATGAAGTAATTCCAATTCATGAAACAAAGTCCATATCATTTCCCTTGCTGGTGGACAAATGAGTTGTTTGTGATTCATATCTTTGCCAGTAATCTTTACAGTGTTAGAACAACTATAAATGTGCATCTGTAGGAAAGAATCCTGGATGCAACCAGCTGTAGTTTTTGTTTTTTGAAGTTCACTGCTGAAAAGACAAATCAGAATTCTACCATGGCGTCTTTGCCTCTTCAGTCTTTGGAGAAGCTTCTGAAAATATTATTGTGAAGGCTGTTAAGGCAGCTGGTGGAGTACCAGTTTTCAATATATGGATGGTATGTCATTAAGCCCTACCTGAAACACACTTCACTTTGGTTTATCTTATTCTTGTATTTCTGGATGCTATATTTCTTGTAATCATAACTTTAAATCTGCTGTCACCAAGGAACTGTAAATAACATCTATAATTATAATTATAGCATGTGTCCAGCATTTCAGAATGTTAAAATATCATCAATATCATATTTGTTTTCTTTGACATTTTACTACTTTTATGAGTATTTTCGCTCTTGGTGCAGAAGATACCTGCAGAATGTAGCTTTTCTACAGCCAATTCATATCTTCCAGAACACAGTTTCTATTAATGGGATTATCATAGAACCACAGAACTCGAAAGTTCATTGAGCTCAACTCCATGAAGGTTCAGAAACTGAAATGAACCTGCTTTCCTATAACATTCTTCTAGGACATGGGTGTCAAACTCAAGGCCTGGGAGCTAGATCTGGCCTGCGGACCTGCCCTGGAAACAGCGAAGGTCTGGCCCTTGGTGCCTCTGCCAGCTCCAAAACAGAGCTCGGGAAGGCCACATGAGGCCCCTGCAAGCTCCATTTTTGCTGGCAAGAGGGATGCAGGAGGCCCTTGCAACCGAAAACGGAGCTTAGGAGCTCATTTTCGCTGGCAGAGCACTCAAGCCCCTACAGTTGCCCCTGAATGAGTGACATTGAGTTGGCCACGCCCACCCTGACCATGGCCACCCCAGCCTCCTAAGGTCAAACCTAATCCTTATGTGGCCGATAATGAAATCGAGTTTGACACCATGTTTTAAGACAACAGAAACAGTGCAGCATTCTGTTGCATCTCTGAATGCTCACTCTGCCTTTTTTTCTCAAGGGTAATTCTCTCCATTGCTTCTTGAAAGTGATTCTAGGTCATTCTAATTGTTTTTTTAAATTGTTATTATTTCTTGTCTGTCACCTAATCTTTTAGCCCATGTGTAACAAATGTTATTCTTCCAAATGTTTGATGGATAGTTTTCTTTGCATGTCCCATTTCTGCTGAATAATAAGTATAGAAGTATGTAGTTTTGCATACATAAGCTATTTTTCACTCCTTCTCATATCAGCTGATTGACTGCCCATTGCAATGACAGAGGTTCCCATAGGGCTGCATTCAGTGTGGTGTTGGCTGGCATCCCAGTGGCTTTTCACTGGGATGCTGGCTTGCAGTCAAAAACAGCTTGTGTAGGTGGGGACTTTTATCTGTCAAGCTGGGAACATGTGTAAAAAAATCTGGTTACATTTTGTGGAGTTTTCTCTGCTGCATCCAACCAGTTTATGTGGCTACTGGAGGTGCAACAATCACAAAATAGTATGTTGAGGATCAGAACTTAGCTTCAAGGTCCAACCTCATTCAATGGAACCCTAATCCTACTTGAAATAGTTTTCATTGAAACAATTTTCTGCTTCCATCTTCACAAAAATAACATCTTCAAAACATGTCACATAGCCATTTAGTTCAGAGAATGTACCAATACAAAAGGGTATATTGAAGTCTTGCGAATTGAGTAGTGTATGGCATATATAGATATAGGAAATGTGTATTCCTGGTTCATAATCCCTGGCAGTTTAAAGAAAAGAAAACCCTTTTTTAGAACACATCAGAAGACTATCTAATAAGAAGACTGATTATTCTGAAGAGGATGTCACAAACTGATAAAGGAAAAAAACTGGGTTGAATACATTTAATCAAGCATTTCCAGTAGAAGCAACAACATGGGACACAAATATATTTTATTTTTTTGTATCAATATTGGAATTGGCCTAAAGCAAAAGAGAAAGGCTTTGGGTTAGTTACCATCTGGTGTATTTGCATAACGATATTGGCATTTTGAGAATGTGGGTTGACTAGATCTGTGCTGAGTGTTTTTGGCATGTGATAGTCATGGCGTGATTGATTCATTGTGCATGCTGCTACTAGAAAAGTTACTTCGCAGTCATCAGGCCACCACAGGGCTGCAAAAAAAAAAGTTTGTTGCTAAGAGCAGGCTTATTTGTTAATGCTTGAGTTAAACCTGGGAAGAATGGCATCTACACCTACTGTGTCAGTTCAAGCAGTCGTCATCCCACACCCACTTTGGATTCTTTACTTCTTTGTGCGTTATAGTTGGATCTATCTTCAGAAAGAATTCAAAAACTTCAATTAGTCCAGTATGTGGATGCCAAGAACTGTGTCGCAACAGGAGAAGCTAGACTGAATTTCTTAAAGCTCTCCACGGATTGCCAGTTTGTTATTTGGATGATCTAATAATATTCTTGAAAGCTTATTCTTTCAATGTCTCAGAATCACTGGGAGTCAGGTGGCATATATTAAATTACAACTACTACTATTACTACCTCCACTACGCTTGGGTAGCAGATTCTAAAAGGCTGATTGTTCCTTCATGAGATTTCCCATCAGCAGAGGTCATCAGAGGCTTCTGGCTTTTTGACAAATAAACAGTTGGCAACCAGAAAAATTTGTCCTTTGCCTGAGCTTTGAGTAGCCATCAAGATTTTTTATAATTTCTATTAGTAAAAAGGGTATGTTTGTATGTTTCTGTACAATATCCAAAAATGATGTGTTCCAAGTATTCCTTGACTGTTTTGAGGTTTGAATTATAGCAATAGCAACAGTACTTAGACTTACAGTATATACCACTTCGTAGGGTTTTACCTCTCTAAGAGGTAAAGACCTCTCTAAGCAGTTTCAGTCTGGATCCTCATTTTACCAACTCGGAAGGGTGGAAGTCTGAGTCCCTGTTATTCTGATAAAGTATCATTTTAAAAATCCAAAATTAAACTCTTTTTTTACCATTTTGGACCAATTACAGTGTAGCCTTATTAGAGGGAAGTGCATGTTACATTTGGAATCCTATTACAGCACAAAAGTTTGTCCTTTGCTTTAAAATTGTTCTTCATACCTACACATGCTTATGGTACAAATAAATTTTTCAATTAATTTTGTACTATTTATTTTTCTTATTATTTTTATTTCATTCTCTAAGATTAAGACAGACAGACATAGACAGATGTCTGTCCCCCCCCCCCCTTTTTTTTTTAATGCCAGTCTTGATTCTTGTTGATTTATTTATTGGGCTGTTCCAGCAGTTTTCTTGGTAAGGTTTTTTGGAAGTGGTTTGCCCTTGCCTTCTTCCTAGGGTTGAGAAAAGTGACTGGCACAGATCACACAGCTATCTTCACGCCTAAGGCAAAATAAAACTGATAGTCTCCTGTTTCCTAGCCCGATGGTCTTTACCACTACACTAGCACTATATTCTATACACTGTATATGTTGTAAATATGTAGAACATATTTACATGCACTTTCAAATGTATTCTCTAACTGTGGCCATGGTGGTGGTTATCACAGAAAACAAGTAATTATAGTTTGATAGTTGGTTAGATAGGAAGTGGTTTTTTCAAGGCTCATGCTCTCTAGGAATTGAATAATCCAAAGAAAAGGTTGTGATGAATCTTTCTCTTATACTTGTCTTGACTATAGTGATCACATTATTGTTTTTTTCCAATACCTGTGAACTCAGTTTTTGTTAATGACTTTTAATTATATAGAGAGCATTAGATGGAGTAATCACTAGATGTCATGAAAAATAAAAAAACTAATCTTGTAAATAGAGGGTCTTTGAATAATTTTATATTGATTTTTAACAAAGCATATCAATAATATATAAAATGCAAATAATTTCATTAAAGAAGGCAGGATTTTGACCAGATAAGCTTCCTGTGTTTCTGCTTAGTCTGCTATGTAGGTTTTAAATGTTATAGAGCAGTTATCTTTTTATGGCTCATCGATCTTCAAGTAGGACTTAGACTTAATGAATTGCATATTGAAAGTCTATGTTGTTTCTCTCTATTCCAGTCAAATACATGAAGGAAATTTCTCCTTATTTTAAGAATTCCTCAACTGGTGCAACTGTAAGTTGGGATTCCTCACCAGGCTTTCAGAAGCAAGCTTCTCAACTCTTTCCCTGCAAGACCTCAAGGAAGGGAAGAATATCCCATTAAAAATGTGCTACGTATCAAGGAAGTGTCTTCCAAATGATCCAGAAAACAGGTAATCCAATGATCGTTCATTGCCATTATGCTTAAAGAATCTGTCTGTTGGGAAAGGTATGCAAAATGTATTATAAGGATAATAGTGGTCTCAAACTCTCATGAATTCTAGCTTGCATAATCAATGATCAGAAATTATAGGGTCTGTGTATGACATCATATAGTATCAATTCCATCAGAAATCAAAACAAGGCAAAGAAGGATTTGAAATGAGCATTAGAATTACGCTGTTGCAAGCAGCTAATATTAGGCCAGTCATATGGAACGAAGCTCATAACTAGCTTCTGAAAGCTTGGATGTCTCTTTGCATATTGAATCTCATATAGCACAATGTCTTGATTACAACTGACATTTCTCACTACCCTATAAATTAGTGATAAAGCATACATAAATAATAGAATGCATGCATAAAAGGGTATGTGGATTTGCATATTCATAGAACTCTGAATATACTAGATGGATTATATACTTACAAAAAATGTCCTTGGAGGTAACGACAGTCACTGTATTATCCTAATAGTGAGACATCAGGCAACCACCACTAAAAGTCTCTAGTGAAAAGGTAAACAATGTGATTTTGGAAAATCATAATTCAAAAGTCACTGTCATGCTTCTTTCATCCTCAGCAACATGGGGATGATAATAATGGCATCATTTAAAGAGGTTAAAAAGCTAATATTAAAGGTTTTTGAGCAGTCAAAATGGGGTGTCATTACTTTTCATTGGATAGGAAAATGAGATGTATAATGATATTCTCTACAATGTAAACACAACTGGGTTAAATATAGGTCCTAAAATAATAGTGGGATTGTCAGAGGGGTCATAGATAGATTGTCAAGTCCACTATGTACAATCAGACCAGGAAATCATCTCCACAGGAAGATCAGAATTAAGATTGGCCATAATAACAGAATCTTGCAAGTCTGAATGTGTTTTTGCTCTCTTTCTTATATCCCAATGATTCAAGAAGGGCATCTGCCGTTGTCACTTCTTAATATTATCTTGCTTATCAGGAGTTTAAAATGTCTTGGGTTTCCCCGCACCCCAGTTCTTGCACATTCTCAACAAGGTCACTTTACTTACTCTCTACATAGATCTATTTTATTTACTTATTTAACTGTGCCCTTAGATCATTGGTCACAAAAAATTGTGAACAGTGTACTCCAAACGTTTGCAACTATACAATAAAACAAAAAGGTACCAGGAATATTAATGTCTCAAACCAAGAATTCCATTGCTAGAGAGGAATGAAATCACAACTTTCTGACAACCAAGATCTGCTGGAATAACCACATTTAATCACCTTTCTGAACCACATACCAAGATGGGGCCACCTGGCTATCTGGAAAATACTGTTTCCCAAAAAGTGAGTTAATATCTGAGATGTGGGATAGTAACTAAAAATAACCATGATCAGTGAGAATGTATTTCCAAAAGAGAAGAATATGAAGAGACTCTGCTGGGAGTGGGCAGTCCTGCAGATACCCAGATCCTAAACCAAGGTATGCTTTAAAAGTGACTGTACCTTGACTTAAAGCCAAAAGCCAATCAGCTGTCAAAATAGTGATGTGGAAATTCAGAAAAAGTGCTGGGCATTTTATGACAACAGCTTGCATTTTGGCTTCCACATTTCATTCTTAAGGAAAATTCATCTTGCAGGTACTTAGAAGTGTGCTCAGCAGATGGACGGATCTCCTTATTCCTTCGAGCAAAAGAGGAAGCATCTGCCCAGTCTTGGTTGAATGCTATTCATAGCAATGTTAGCATTCTGTTGCCAAGAGTCAAAGAGGAGCTGAAGGCCTTACAATCAGGACTTGGCATCGTAGGAAATAGAGACATCAAGCATATTGGCTGGCTTACAGAACAGGTAAGATTGGGGTTCCTGGTTTGATTTGCACTGATTCTAAGTGAGAAAAAAATGGTAGTATTCATTGATCAGGGGAGACAAAGTCATGTTAAAGTCAGGGGTGTGCAACATAGAATTTGCATGCAAATCCCCTTTTTAATATCTCATAGATCCTCTCTAACCCCAGTTTCCAATAGCACAGTTTCTGCTCATTTGAAAATGAGAACATATAGATATTTTTAAGGCTGCTCTTGCTGGAAGTGTGTCTCATTGTCATAGTATAGATTTGCATGCCTCTGAGTCCCATGTTCAGTTCATAGCATTTATGGTACAGCTGAGAAAGGCCGTTGAATGAAACTCAGGAAAGCAGTTGTCATTTTGTACAGATGTTGTTTAGACCAGCTGGACTGATGCAGAAGATTTCTGTGAATCTAGAAAGATGTCATAACAAAAAAAATGTAATCATATCGATAGAAGAGTAATAGAACAAGAATAATCATATACAAACTCCATGAATTCCTTTGATTATGTTGTTCTGGTACTTGTCACTCCAATATACCTAGTGATGTGCTTTTTTCAAAATATACTTTTACAATATGCCAGCAAGAACATCACTTCTGTTCTTAGTGGGGATTTTTCATATGTGAACTTGGCTGCCATTCTGACAGCTGCACCTTTTACGTTCTTATTTGCAGCTCCCAGGCGATGGGACAAAAATATCCTTGCCATTCTCACAGAGAAGGAGCTTCTTTTCTATGGCAATCTTCCCCAAAACAGAGATGCTCTGAACAAGCCAACTCACAGATTCCCTCTTATAGCCACCAGGTAACTACAAATGACATCAGTTTGGCTTCAGGATGTTGTTCTCTTTTCTTCCAGGGAAGGCATTTGGAAAAGGTACATTTTTGAATAATGGGTTATAGCAGGCTGTCAACTCACAGCCTGCGGGTCAGATGCATCATGTGCTGGCCATGCTATGCCTGGTTTGGCAAAGGGGGGGGAAAGTCCAGATATGTCACATGATGCCGCCATGACAGTGCGAGTTTGCACCCACCTGGGTTATAGCGTCTAGCTCCAGGGACTGTTCCCTCTTTAATGAAGCAATGTCTTCTGTTCAGCCTGGGTGATCCTTATATTGCAGCTGTCCTAGAGGTGGAACAAGTGAAAGAGGGAGGTTGTGTAGCAAAATGTTTTATTTGTTGAAAGTACACTTGGGGTCAGAAAATCATAAAAGATTGGTCTATTTCAACTACATGTAAATCAGTGGTGGGATTCAATTTTTTTACTACCAGTTCTGTGGGCATGGCTTGGTGGACCTGGCAGGGGAAGATACTGTAAAATCTCCAGTCAGAGGTGGTATTTGCTGATTCTCCGAACTACTCAAATTTCCGCTACCAGTTTTCCAGAACTGGTCAAAACCTGCTGAATACCACCTCTGAACTGAACTATTTACTTGCTTAGCCCTAAAAGGCGTAGCCCTTCTTAAAATTCAGAGCTACATCTTCTGCTGATCTTATCTATTGCTTTCTTTCTGCTACCGGTTTCTCCAGAACTGGTCAGAACCTGTTGAATATCACCTCTGATGTAAATGCATTCTGGCTGGGTGTCTGTCTGTCTGTCTCTATACCTACCTACCTATCTACTTATCACCCCACCCACCCACCCACCCATCCATCCATCTATCATCTATCTCTAACATCTATCTTTGTCTCTATCTACTGTAACTTGAAGCTTTTGGAGGCAGCTCCATATGAATGTAACCCTCAGTTTCTGCATTGGCAATCAGTGCAAAAGTTACTTCCATCCTTTGCTTGCAAGACATTCATTCTATAGGACTGGGATCTTCCAATAAAGGGAGAACACCCAGTGCAAAAACATACCAGGATGAACAACATGATGTTGATGGGCAAAATTGCTTCTACAAACATCTCCTTTGGCACTTATCAGCTTCACTGCTACACTTGGCTTTATTTATTTGTTTGTTTTAGATTATTTTGATTGGAAAAAAGAAAGCTAATGCAGTTTGATCATACAGGCATTCTTAAATCTCTTAAATAGTCTTAGAGAATTTTAGAGGGGAAAAATTAGGTAGAGAAATCTGGTTTCTCAAATGCTCAAAAATAGTGCAAAGGTCTCCATTGGAAGAATGTTTGTCCTGCTGCCCTGAGGGTTTCTAAGGTTTTACTGCCACCTTGCGCCAAGAGACTGAATGATATAGAAGAGGAACATAATTTAGGTCATCCTAAATAGGAAGCTAAGTAAATTACACATCTTCCCAAGCCCCAATGTGTAAGAAAAAGCCACCCATTCAAATTACCCTGTACATATGTGAGATTTAATTATCTTGAGATTTTAGTAAAATATTTATTTGAAGAAGGCTGAGAATTCCCTTAATTCTCCTCAATAATTGGCACTCAGAAAGGTTTATATTGCCCTTGCAGTTGAGAAAGAGTATTTTTATTGTTGTGATTAGTCCTTTGCTCCTTGGATTTGCATAGTGTCCTTTTCTTTTGTCTTGGATTCAGAGGCCCTGGCCTTTTGTTCACACCTGCTTTTTCTCTTGCTAGAAACAATTTCACCAGGCACTTAAGGGCCTAGTTTGTATGCATGGCCCTTCCTGGGATGTTAATTTCATTTCTAAACGTAATCAAGTCTTTTCCTTTGTTGATTTTTTAAAAAAGGAATTGCCTAGAGTCATTTTAATAACTTCCAAGAGTCAGTCTTCTGTTGCTAGAGTATGATTGGATCTGTAACTTCAAAGGACTTCATATCGGAGTCCAGTTATTAATTAACTCCGTATTTCTGCATGAATGAAAAAGAGAAAAAGAGAGCCAGAAAAGGAAAAGGAGGTCTAATTAATACTTTTAATATTATTATTATTATTTCTCTTATTCAGAAGTCTAGTGCAAGATAGGGACCCGATGGAGCTACAACAATGGTACAAGAGTGGCCTCTAGTGGCTGTTATCACACATGATTAGTCAATCACAAGAAAACTCAAACAAAACGACTTAATTTTTTCTGGTGACTGCTACACACTTTTACCTAACAATAAGCCTGTCTTGTACTTGGTAAAGAGCCATATCCAGTTGCAATTAGTGATCTTTATATCTAAAACTTTCTTTTATTTCACCCTTGATCCATCCAGGCTTGTGCACTCTGGTCCATCAAAAGGTTCTTTATTGTATGACTCAGAACTCTCATTTGCTTTGCGGACTGGAACTAAGAAAGGTGTGGAAACACATCTGTTTAGTGTGGAGACGCACCGGGACTTAGCCACATGGACAAGACTGCTGGTGGATGGTTGTCATAATGCAGCCGAGTGTGTCCAGGAAGTGTCAACTGGTGAGCAAGCAGATGGGCTTCATGCTTGAGGTTTGCCATAGAAACTTTAATGAACTGGGATGACAGTGTGGGTCTGCCTGCTTGGAAAACTTTTCTGCTTGCCAATTCTGCATTGTAATACCAATATAGAATTAAGCATTCTTTGGCAAGAATCTTACTGTGCTTCTTAATTCAGTAATTTCAAGCATGACAGGGCAACATATTACGAGAGAGGCCAGTATTGGCAACAAAGTTAGCAAACTCAGTCCGTCATGAAAGATGTAGATTAGTTGCTGCCAATATTTTTTGTAGCATCTATGATGCCCAAGAAATGAGTAATAGTACTTTTGATTGAAATCCTTTTTTTCTTTTGTCCCTTCAATATTTGTACTGAAGTAGAAAATAATTTAGTACATAGTGAAGTAATTATACCCATAGTAATTTGATTTATAATTTGAATTACATTTAAATTCAATTAACATTTACGTTCTATCTTCTTGGCTAAAATTGTTGCCTTCTCTCCTAACAAATATATTTATGTATTTTCCCCCCTCCTAGCCTGTACATGGAATGGGAGGGACTGCACCCTGTCCATCCACATTGACAAGGGTTTCACCATTTCCACGCTGGAGCCAGGCCTCACCATGTTGTTCTTCTGCAGCAAACCGTTTGAGAAGCTACAGATGTCTTCAGATGATGGGGCCAAGATGCTTCACTTTGGATTTTGGCAGCACAGAGGGAGAGATTGTGGGTTTCCTTTTTTGTTTTATTTAGTATATAACTCTGTGTGTGTGTGTGTGTAACCTTTACTTTGATAACTGAAAATAGTTTAAGTGAAGTTGTCTGTAATTTTATCTCCACTATAAACACTCTTTCAGACAGGATGGATTGAGAAAGTGACTCAACTAAAGTCATCCTGTATGTTCTGTATTCAAATGGGGATGAACTTTAGTCTGCCTGTTCCAAATCCACACCTTAACAACCACAAGCTAAGCTTTATTTTCTTCTTTTCTTATTTCAATGAGTTTGCAAGAAGTGATATGGAGTTCCTGTATCTTAATGAAGCCTATGCAAGGGAACAACATGATTCTCCTTGGCCATTTAGGTTGTCTCAAATCTTCCTCCAACAGTCCCAATAGCTGGAAGGGACCTGTAAGATGAAGTGAATAATATGGCTACTTTCTTTTAGAGGCAAGAGTGCTGTGCTATTTCATGAAACAATTCTTAAAGGAAAGTATTCTGTAATGTATAGCGTAGAGGTAGACAACTGGATGTTTTGAATTCCAATTATTTGCATAAATGATGACAAAACATTGTGGAAATTGGAGGGAATCAAGCTGAATACAGGATGATGTGCCAAAGATGTTGAAGTCCTTGGGAGAAGCTCCTCAGTCTCTGGAACTCTGGTAGAGGCAGGAAGACAGGACCTTTCCTAGGAATTTGAGAGACATTTCCCCCTTCCCTTGTTGTGCTCTTCTAGTTGCAACATTTGCACTAACAAAAATAATAGAAGCTGCACTGAAAAATTATTTTCTGTAATTTCCTAAACTGTGCCCCTAAAGGGAAAAGATTTTTCTGAGGGAATCTGATATGATCCCTTTTGCTGAAGACTTCAGATGTTTGACCAAAGCCCCTTGTGGGCTTGTTGCTTTGTGAGACCAAACATGGATATGGTTAAAATAATGTGGAGGTCAATGTTCTCCAACCCAGGAGGCCTTCAGATCTGAGGACTTCATTTAATTCCTAAAGTTGTTGGCTGGTGTTGAGAATTTTGGGAGTTGAATTTCTTACATCTAGAGGAGGCAAACATTAGAGAATGCTATTATAGGCCAGAAAGGCCATGCATTATTTTGAATTCCAAATCAGAATGTTACATTCAGATAAGCAAGGCAATGATTGATTTAGAAGGCATGCTTTTCAAAAAAAAAAAAACCATCAAGGGAAAATCTTGATTTGTGCATTGGGCCTATGCATAATATTTAGTTATTGAGCAATTAGAGATTTTATGTGGTAAATTAGAAAGTGTCTTTCTCAGTTCTTATAATGATAAGGAGAAACAGCAAACAAGAAGTTTCAGTGAATAATATTTAACATCTTGGTTAGTTAGGGTTAACCCTAACCCTCAAGCACTTTTAGGGGAGCTTTCCTCACCTGCTCTAACCCATTCCAATCATTAGGACTCCTTTCTTTTTGTCCCTCCACTATTTATATAAGATTAAATATAAAGTTGATAGCGAAGTGGATTATATAGAGATGCAACTACTGGTGCCTT
Source organism: Bungarus multicinctus (assembly GCA_023653725.1). Taxonomy (NCBI): domain Eukaryota; kingdom Metazoa; phylum Chordata; class Lepidosauria; order Squamata; family Elapidae; genus Bungarus; species Bungarus multicinctus. The sequence continues at coordinate 99,221,614 of CM042842.1, read as the reverse complement.
CACATTGATATAATAGTACATGTAGATATTTAAAATACATATTTTGTAGATATTTTGAAGTACATTATTATTATTATTATTATTATATTATTATTATTATTATTATTATTATGTCATCGTCATCATCATCAATTCACCATAAACAATGGCTGCATTAAATTTAATTAGCCAAGGACTGTACTCTTACAGTTTTGGTCTATAATTTTTGTTACCTACAAGATGTAATGAAAATTGATCTGCAATATGTTAATGCTGTAGGGTTCTTATATACTAATGAATACATTAGAACTGACTATCCCCTACAAACACTGAGTGCAGTTACTTTGCTGGAGATATTCAGGAAGCAAAAAATTTGATAGATACTTCTGTTTTTGCTACTTGCTAGCTATTACACAGCTAGTGGCATAGACTAATTTAGGAAATGTAGGAAGGTAAAATGTTGTGTATAGCTTACTCATCAATATCTATATTTCTTTTCACTGCAGCAACTAGATCTTCATTCCTGTCCCAAAACAATTGTCTTCATCATCCACTCATTCCTCTCTGCCAAGGTGACCCGGCTTGGGTTATTAGCATAGGGATGAAGAGCAAATTCTGGAGAGAAGCAAAACTTCGTGCAATCTATGCAGTAAGATTCTACCTTCATGGTAAAAATAAAGGGTTGAAATACAGACTGGAGCAAGAACAACATGGTGCAAAGCATCCACAGCTGAAAAAAAACTGTTAAACTTCCAGGACAGCTGAGAAAGCAAATGGACAACGGTCCAGAATTTTCATCTTAACACTTAACAACTGATACCAAGATAAGATATGAAATCTCCATCCCATCTCCTTACATTAGATATGATTCTGGAGAAGGTGTCAAACCAATCCAATTTAGCCATCACATTAGTGCCTTGAAGATGATATTTTATATATACATAAATATATATATATATATATATATCAAATCTGTTTGTATCAAGGTTTTATATTTATATATAGTTCATCTGCTGTCTTAGTGGCATTTAGTCTAGAATTTCAACACTATTTTACACCCAAGCTACTACACTGTACTGACCTATCTGGGATTAATCCATTGAACCCAGAAGGATTTACTTTCAGTGGATATTCATTGGGTTGAATGGAAAATTGCAAAACTGCATAAGATTTAGCATAAAGCCATTTTTTACAAGCAGCAGACATAAGTTAACTGTCTAAAACCAACCTTTTTTATTTATCTAAAATTTGGAGATAGTTACAGAAGCCTTTTTTTAAGGAAACAAAAGGAAATAACTTAATTTTGCTTAATCTTAGCCCTTAGTTTTATTTGTCAAATAAAGGTGCTTTTGACAGGGGAAGTAATTAATTTTATAAGCTAAAATTGTGCATGAAATTTGTTTCATTTTGTCAGAATAAATCTAGATTGCTGAAGATGGCTAAAGCAAACCTTTTCCAATTCATCTTGAAAGTAATGTTTGGAATTTCTCATTGAGCTTGAAATTTATCAATTTTTGACACAACAGTGGCTTTCTCATCTCAATTAATTTTAATTGGAGTGGCTTTCTAGCTGCCAACTGCTGCCATGGTTATTATCAGTCTAATCAGGGTCCTGTTGTTTAATAATTTTAACTATATTAAAACTGCCTACACAACTTTTCACGTTTTGCTCTTCTAATAAATTTTAATTTATATATTAGTCAATTAAGATTAGGGGAACTGTAACACAGACATTCTAAACACAGCATGACTGTTAACTAAATGAAACACTGAGAAATTTTTTAAGTGTCAAATGTACATAGAAATTTTAAATTGTCATTACAGTGGTTCTTAGATAGCATCCCAGGATCCAGAAGGTTGGGCAAATTGTTCCCATGGAGATTAAACTAGATCCAACCAATCATCGTTTACCCAATGTTACTTTAAAAGGGGGGGGGGGGAGAGATGAAATCACATATTGTGCCCTCTTCAATCCCAGAAGAAGCCATGCTTGATTTATTCAGCTTTTCTGTTTCAGTTCCTGCACAACCTCAGCCATTTCCTCACTATTGTCAATAAATGCAGAAGACAAAGGGGTAAATATTTCTCCTACCTAGGATTATAGTGTTGCTGCAATGAACAAACAAATATAGCATGCCATTTTGTCCTGCAAGGGAGAGGCAGGAATGGCGCCTGAGATTTTATGGGCACAAAATTTGTGCTGTGGAATGGGTGATTTTATGTACATAACTCCCCAACTATATCCTATTAGTATTCACCAGAGCACAAAATAACACTGCGAGAAATAGATTGCTGCTAAACAAACAATGATTAGATTATATTGCACTTATAACAATAACTTCAGCTGATGGGATAATAGAAATGACTTATGAAGACATCCACTTTATGTATATAAATGAGCAAGAAAGAGAAATACATAAACGGTGGGAAAGATACACAGATCCTATAGCTGTGAAGGACAAAAAGGCTTGTTTCAGGTGTGTGGTGCTAAGAACAGGCATACTGTGAGTCTTCAAAATCATAGTGATTGTCTTAATCTGCCTCTTAGCTGGTACCAGGGGATCCAGCTGTTTTACAACTGACCCCAGATTTCCTACAAAAGGAGACTTTGAAAAGCTTGCTGAGATGAATGTCTCCTTAAAATTTGATAAGCCCATTTTAGAAGAGTAAACCGTTTTTTGATATAGTGTGAAAATCCGTTCCCCACAATTGATTCTCCTCTGCACTTTTGCCACAACACAGGAAAAGCTTTTGTGTGTTTTTCTATAGCCTGGAAGATTGTTGTACTGTGTCAGTTCTGTGTTTTCCTTTGTTTTATTTCTTAACAATATGGTGGCAATATCAGAAGAAGCTTCACATACCTTTTACAAGGGTATTTTGTTAACAAAATCTTATTACTGAAATTTATTATTTTGCTATTGAATTGTAGCCACATATTTGGAACTTTGAGGTTTACAAAAATGTAATGGGAGGGGTAGGCACATTCATTAAATAAGTTGATTTTTCACTCTCTTTTAGCAAAACAAAAACAAACTCTCCCCCAGGGGTGGGATTCAAATTTTTTAACAACTGGTTCTGTGGGCATGGCTTAGTTGGTGGGCGTGGCCAACTCAATATCATTCACATCAAGACACGCATCTCCTCGCCTGGCTTCTCATGACTATGGGGATACTGCAGCAGTCGTAAGTGTGAAAAATGGTCATAAGTAACTTTTTTCAGTGCCATTGTAACTTTGAATGGTCACTCCACACAAGCAAAGTACCAGCAAAGGAGGGGAAAAAACTCCAGAGAAGTTCCTGAGACAGGAAGTCTAGTCCTGCCAAGAATGTAAAAAGGATTAACGGAGAGGTAGTTTCTGTAAGCAACACCAGAATGTTTCCTTCCTGCCTTCCTTACAGATTAGGCCAGTAATTTCTTCTAACAACCGGTTCTTCGAACTGCTTAGAATATTAACAACCGGTTCTAGCGAATAGGTGCAAAGTGGTAGAATCCCACCCCTGCTCGCCCCCAAGGCAACCATAGGTAATGAGAAGAAATATTCCTGGCTGTCAGTCAACTACAACTACATATACTTATGATGCGAGCCTATCAATTATCACAAACTTACTTTCGACAAACTTTCACTGATTTGGCTAATTTCTCTAGTTTTTCAGTCCTCTCCATGTTTAGGCAATAAATGATAGCATGTGTACATACAATTATCATTTATATTAGCCTTTCCCCAATCCAGGTACTTTCTCTTTAGATTGGCTGAAAGGCCCTGCTCACTGGGAATTCTGAAAACGTACAGAATTGGAGAGAACAAGCTGAGGAAAATTGATTAATACAGATCGCAGAATCAATTTCTCATGTGGGAACCCCGTCCCCCATGCTTTCTTTTAATAAGTAGATATGTGGGACTTGAAAATTGTTGTACTTATACTGAAGTTTCACAACAGACTTCAGTTTTTTATGTTCACAGTTCAATCTTGCCTGTTTTTATGATTGTACAGTCAGTGCAAGAAAAAAAAGAGAGAAAGGAAACAAGCAAAACAGGAAAGTCATACAAAAGAAAGTCTATTTTCATGCTTTTTTTCTTTGCCCTTAAGCAAAACTACAATGGTACTTTGTTGTGGATTTGCATTCAGCATATCAGCATACTTTATGTTCACATGAGCTAATTCCCCCCTTCTTTTCAAATTGCAGTCTAGTGTTGGAAAAATATTAAAAGTTAAGAGAGTATATACTACTCTCTTTTGTAGGAAACAGTATGCAAATTTCATGCAAATACATTACTAGTGCATACTCAGTTTCTTTGTAGGACAAGAGAGTATTAGTTTTTGAAGTAATACATTTTATTATATGGTATACATGTTTTTTGCAGCTCATTTCATCAGAGGTATGGATTCCACCCAGTGGTGGGATTCAAAAAAAATTATTACTGGTTCTGGGGGGGGGGGTGTGGCTTGGTGGGCATGGCATGGCTTGGTGGGCATGACTTGGTGGGCGTGGCAGGGGAAGGATACTGCAAAATCTCCATTCCCTCCCCACTCCTGGGAGAAGGTAACTGCAAAATCCCATTCCCTCTCCACCCCACTTACCTGCTTTCCAGCTCCGTTCTCCTGTGCGGGGCAACCAAAGAAAACCCAGCCAATCAGCTGGGATTCAGGAGGCAGAGAATAGATGGAGCAAGGCCAGTCAGAAGTGGCATTTGCCGGTTCTCCAAACTACTCAAAATTTCCACTACCGGTTCTCCAGAAATGATCAGAACCTGTTGAATACCACCTCTGATATCACCCACCTATTCCCCTCGAAATCCTTTCCATTATTCTACCTGACCTTTGATGTATTTTGGCAAGCGGAAACACTTGCAATGTGGGCAGCTGCCCACATTTTTGTTTTGTAAGAATTCTTGAGGCATCCATAACAAACTAATTTAGGGTAGTGGTTATGGCACCAGGCTAGAAACTGGGGACAAGTCCTGCCTCAGGCACCAAAGCCACCTCTCTGACCTTGGGCGGGTCATTTTCTCAGAACCAGGAAAAGGGAAAGGCAAAATACTTATGAAAATATTGCCAATAAAACTCCAGGGGCTTGTCCAGGCAGTTTCCAGAAATCAATACTAATTTTAATCCCCCCTACATCATTTGGTGGTAATTTTTGCCATATGCCCACTTCTCTCTTAAAAAAAGAAAAAGAAATCTATTAATATAGTCAGGATAGGTAGGCAGACTGAACTGGGGCCTCAATACCTGCCCAAAAATATGCAAACATTAAATTTTGAAAGTTTTCAGCTTCTTTAAAACTCTTTATAAGGTAAGTTGTTAAAAAAAACAGAAATGAAGAACATTAGACCAAATCGGAGGCAACCATGGCGAAGAGAGAGAGTTGAAACCAATAAAGATGGCTGTTGTCGGAGAAAATATTGTGATGAGGCGAACAAAACATTCCTTCTTTTAATTACCTTCCCAGGGGCTTAGAAAACAACCTTGTCAGCTCAATCATAAATTACTTAAAAAGACAAGCAAACTTGATAAAGCTGGAAGACACTAAGCAATCAAAGGCCGTGAGAAAACAGGCCAGTATAATACAGTATAAACCTATAGAGACATTTCCCTAGAAATGTATATTTATATGGCTGTTCTTTCAGTACATTGTTGTTGCAGTTCCACATTCTTTTCTCTTGGAATTCACCCCATTATTTGACTTGACCGAATTACACCATATGTTTAACCCAATCATGTGCATATTTTAATTTGTATAATACTACATAAAACACTTTTAATCATTGCCCCTTTTTAGGTTTAATTTTTTGTTTTTGATCTAGTACTAAAAAATTGATGTTTCCACTACTGGTCTCCAGTTTAAATGCATTCTTGGGACAATCTACAACAGTTGTGGCCATGCAATTGAAGCAGAAAACATCATTTAAAGGGGTATGGCTTTTTACAGCATGACTGTCATCTTGGTCCATCCATTCTAGTATTTACTTATTTTAAAATGTAATTGCTCAGTATTTAAGGATACCTTTTTCTGAACAGAAAACTCTTAAACTTCATAAATATTGCTGTCTATATTATTTTATATACAGATATTGAGTAAAATACCACAGAAGTACAATTAACTATTAGAATTCAACCCTATAAGAAACCTTTGTATTATTTCTTAAAAGAATATCAGTATAAAGAAACAAGTCTTTGAGTTATTTTAATTTTCTAAGTTAAAAATAAAAAAATGCAACTGCATTCCACATATGCCAGGAAGATCGTGTCCTAATATGATACAAGATCTTAGTTCCCTTCATGGAGCAAAGAGAGTTAAACTCATTCCTCTCAAACCCCTAAAAACCTTAATTTTCTGTGTCTTTGGTTTTTGATATTTACATGTGAAGAACATAGACTTGGTTTTAGGAAGAGGGAGGGAAGCAACAAACTATTAAGGAAGGAGAAACAGCAACTCAATCCTGAGAATGTGAAAAGCATAAGAAAGAAACTCAAAGTAATCCTGTCTTGATTTTGCTTGGTATAAGATGAAACAGCTTTCAATATTCTCTTATTCTATCCTACTACAATAAACTGTGTTAGTGGAATCCCTGCTACCCTGCCTCAAAGGGCTAACATTATTATCTTAGAGTTGCACATCTAGGTTGGCAATTCTCTGCAGTTGTCAAAGGTCAAGAACTGTGGACCAACATCCAAAACCAACTCAAATCCAAACTAATTAATCAATAAATAGAGGTTAGGATTGCATTTAGTGAGGTACTCAAAGCCAACAGAGTACCTGACAAATATTGATGCGTTTTATCTTAGCCACCCTCTATTTGCTGAACATTCCTTCAGCATTCAAATTGTCTTTGATTTTCTGGAAAAAAGAAAAGAATTTTCCTGAACATGAAGGATTCTGTTAATATCCAATATTTCACAGCATTGTTATTTTTGGAATAACTTATAATCTCCCTGGCTTTTCTAGCTTCTGGGCCATCACAAGAGCAAACTTTGGCAGGATTCCCCCGCCTCCTCTCTCTCTCACACACACACAGGGAAGGAGGGAGAGAAAGAGAGAGACCGACAATACTCTTTGTCTCTTTACACTATAAAATGCTCCAAAACATGCCATCCAAACACAATTATAATGTGTTTTGAAAAATGAGCCAGAAAAATAAAAGACTGCTTTGCAGAGGAAGAGAATTATGGGGATATAGAGTATTAATGGATTTGTGATTGTTTTGAAGTTCATATTGTATTAGCAACAAGTAATTGCCTCTGCCTGAGATTTTTGAAAGCAGCTGCCCATTAGAATAGACTGCAAGGAGTTAGAAGATGGCCCACCAACCTAAGGAAACGTAACAATGGCCATCCTGTGAAAACCACCATTCACTTCAAGTCTTCTAACTTGGATTTACAGAAGATATGAGGAGGAATGCAAAGGGAACATACCTTCTCTCCCTCCATGATGTCCCTTCATATTATTGGAGAACATCTGAAACCGGACTCTCCCAGGATTCTGTATAATATGTGATCCTGAACAATCATGGATTGAGGAGCGCCATCCCTCCTTGAGAACTCTTCCCTGATGGAGAAGGCAGCCACCCACACAGCCATTCTCCCTCCACACGAACCATTTAAAAAGAAAAAAAAAAATCCTCTTTCTCAGGGGTGAAATTCAATCACCTCGGCTTACCTCCAGAAAGATTGTAGGGACGATTTGAAATCACCCCTGGTTGCTATTACTATTATACCAAGTATACCAAGCCATGCCCACAGCCATGGTCACCGAGCCGGTAGGGAAATTTTTGAATTTCACCCTGCGTCTCTCTCTCTCTCTCCCCTTTTCTCCTGTAAAGAAATGCACCTTGCCTTTTTTTTTAAAAAAGAAGAAGACGAAGCCTAAGAAGTAGCTAACACATTTTTGCAATAGAGAGCAAGATATTCCCTCGATATAATACCGTAACTGAGGCAAGTTCCAGTTTCTGCCTTTTGGTAAACTAACGACAGCTAGTGGAGAAAGAAAGGACAGCAAAAAGTCTGAGATGGTGGGAGAAAATATAAAGTGGTGGCCAGAATAAGAACAGGTTGGATCCCCAAACATTTCTCAAGTGCATGTAAAGCCCAGGAGAAGAAAAATCCCGAAATAGATGGGAACAGTTGCAGAGACCACGAGAGGGCAGCATAATGTTTAGCCTCTCAAAGAAAGAGACAGTGCAATCTCAAATAAGATTGTCCCCCACACTGTGTGCCTCTTGCAGCCATACAGCATTACCCTGGCAATATCACTTGTACTTTTCATTAGTCATTTGTGACCTTTTACTTCTGTAATCAAACAAGACAACCTAACACTTAAATCTGAGCATTTAGGTCTGACATTTACAATTGGTTCTCAAGTTAGAAGGCCAAATGAAAATTTCCTACCCAACAAGCGCATTGAGGGCATGGGCGAATCCAATAATTCATTTGCTGAGTAACATGTGTGTCATCCCTATTCAATCATCTGTATCTGACTGAATAATATCACCTGATATTTGTACTGGAGTGTAGTTGTCATTAGATAGTCAATATTCATCTGGAATTACTAGCGCTCGGAGGTATCCCAGATACCACATCTATTACCTAAGCTGAGGAGAGGAGATTGCATCTGATTAGCTGGAAGTACAACTGATACTTGAGGAAGGGAAAAGCATGATATTGTTTGGCAAGGCAATTTTTTTTTGCTTCCATTTCTGGAACCTAGAAAAGCCAAGGCTTCGTTTTCTCTGATGCTATGAAGTCATGCTTCATGATAGAACAGAAACAGCTATTTCCTTGACATGGCTGCTTCTTTCATTTCATCCCTATTAGTAAGAATTTCTTTTCCCCAAAGAGGTAGATTTGGCAAGCTAATTTATAGGTTTTGCAGCAAGGCACAGCATTTTAGATGCAGCTCCCATCTCAACCCCCCCCCCCCTCATTTTATACCCAACCGCAACACACCTCCTCAGTAATGCCTTTCTCTGGATGCACATGTGCCTTCTGTATAGGAGACTTATGTGGAAAGTATGAGAGTTGTTTTTAATGACTTCTTAATTTGATTTAAATGGGAAATCAATTAAGATCACAATAAGACTGTAGAGGAGGCATTTTTTCAATAACTGCAAGTAATAATTTTAATTCCAGTATTCAATCTGTTGATGAGGCCCTACCCCTGACATGTTGTTCAAAGGAAAAAGATATATATCCTTACAGCAATACCTAGGATAAGCACCAAACCCAGGGAAGGTACAAAACCTCCTTCTATACCATCCATAAGGCAACACTGGATTTTGGGCCGCTCTGTCTTTGTGTCCCTGCCTTGGTCCATAGATGCCTTCCTCCAGTCTAGAGCAGGAGTGTCAAACTTGATTTCATTGAGGGCCGCATCAGGGTTGTGTTTGACCTCGAAGGGCCAGGGTGGAGGTGGCCAGCTTGACGTCACTCATGTCAGGGGCACCTGTGGTGACCGAGTTCTCTGCTAGCAAAAATGGCTTCCCAATCTCTGTTTTCAGCTGCGACAGCCTCCTGTAACCCTCTGCCAGCAAAAATGGAGCTCAGGAGGGCTGCCCTCCCTAGCTCCGTTTTTGCTGGCAGAGGGTTGCAGGAAGCCGTCCCAGCCAAAACCAGAGATTGGGAGCCATTTTCTCTTGGCAGAGGCACACAGGCCGGTCCTTCACTGTTTCCAAGGTGGCCCCATGGGCCAAATCTAAGCACCCTGCAGGCCGCATCCAGCCTGCAGGCCTTGAGTTTGAGCTGGTCTAGACCCAAGCAATGTCTTAACCAAGGTTTAAACTGCATAGGCTACCAAATGAGAACTTAAGATCTTGGTGGCACAAACTGCTTTGGAAGGCCCTGGATGAGGCCCCCTAAAGACTTCCAAAGTTATCATCAACTTAATTTTTAACACATATAATAAAGGAGAAACGTTTAAGATTGTGACTTGAAAGTATCTATTAAAGGTACTCAAAATTAGCTGGTAAGAAGTCCTTAAGAAGATGCTGTCCAAGTTCCTACATTGTATGGGACTAAAGGTAATCCTCGACTTACAACAGTTCATTTAGAGACTGTTCAAGTTACAAAAAAGTGCCTTATGACCATTTTCACAGTTACAACCTCTGTAGCCATCCCATGATCCTGTGATCAAACTTCAGGTGCTTGGCAACTGGTTGCTTTGTCTCAGGTATGGGATCACCTTTGTGATCTACCAAAAAGCAAAGTCAGTGAGGAAACCAGATTCACTTAACAACTGTGTCACTAACTTAACAACTGCAGTGATTCCCATAACAACTGTAAGCAAGAAAGTCATAAAATGGGGCAAAACTCAACCAATTTCTCACTTTGCAACATAAATTTTCAGCTCAGTTGTGGCCATACGTCGAGGACTACCTGTATAGTATATTCAACCTGATTTATTGAATACAGATAGTCCTCAACTTTCAACAGTTCATTTAGTGAAGTTACAACTACCCTAAAAAAAGCGACTTTTAACCATTTTTCTTATGACCACTGCAGCAACTCCTTGGACACATGATCAGAATTCAGATGCTTGTCAAATGACTCATATTTATGATGATTGCAGTGTCCTGGGGTCATGTGATCACTTTTTGCAACCTTCTGATAAGCAAAGTCAGTGGGGAAGCCACTTAAAAACTGTTACTAACTTAACTTCTGCAGTGATTGCCTTAACCATGGTGGCAAGTAAAGTTGTAAAATGCGTTAAAATTCACTTAACAACGGTCTCAGAAATTTTGGGCTCAATTGTGGTTGTAAGTCAAGGACTACCTGTACACCATGATTGACTGGGTCATAGGTCATTCTAAGCTACAACTCATAAGTCACATTGCCTGAAATAATACATACACAGCTGATCCCAAAGAAATGAATTCTATTGTATGTATATGAGCCACGGTGACGCAGTGTTTAGTACTGCAGGCTACTTCTGCTGATTGTCGGCTACCTGCAATTTGGCAGTTCAAATCTCACCAGGCTCAAGGTTGACTCAGCCTTCCATCCTTCCGAGGTGGGTAAAATGAAGACCCAGATTGCTGGGGGCAATAGACTTTAAACTGCTTAGAGAGGGTTATAAAGCACTGTGAAGCGGTAAATAAGTCTAAGTGCTATTGCTATTGCTATTGTAATTTGGTGCAATGCCTTAATCATATCCGTCTTTTTTTATAGCTTTCCAAGAGCTGGGCAGGCAGGTTGGAAGACATCATAGGGAAAACTATCCAGCTGATTATCTGGATTATACTCAGCTACTATGTTTTATTTTTATTTTTTATATTGTGTATTTTATGTATTCTGTTGTAAGCTTCCTAGAATCATGTTAAATTGGTATATAAATCAAATGAATGAATGAATGAATGAAAACTTTAGCTTATGCTTGGGATGCAGAATCTCTGGTATCAACAATTCAAAGGAATGAATAACAAGGAATATGAGAAGGCTGGCCTTCAGCTCCTAAAACATTATTGCCAATTAGGATAAAAAAAATACTATGCTCAATAGGCAGCTATAACTGGGCTTCACTCCTTGTATTAAGTAGCAACAGCCTGATTCCCACCATAAAATTAACCCAATCAGATGTTAACCCAATCAACAATTCTTTAAAAGTAGTTCTTGGCAGGACATAAAGGGATCAACTCAATTAAAAGTCAACAGTTTGAAAAACATACTCACTATCTCCAGAAAGTATTTGATGTGCCATAAGGTCTTTTATCAGGAAGGTCCAGGCAAAGCTACATGATGGTTCATTTTCTATCAGGTAGATGAATGCAGGGCTTGACTCCATAGCTAATTAATGATTAGGAGGTTAGTTTTCTGCCACTACTAGCAAAATATTGCTTATAATCATCCAATGCAGATTGAAGGCATACATGGAAAAAGGGATGCCAGATGTTCAAGCTGGCTTTAAAAAAAGCTAAGGAACACAAAATATTGCTGATGCATGCTGGATAATTGAGAAAACCAGGGAATATAAAAAAGAAGTCACTTTCTGCTATATTTATTATAGAAAGGCATTTGATTGTATCAATCTTATCAAGCTATGGGATGTGCTCAGAAAAATGGGTATCTCAGAACATTTCAGTGCCTCATGAGAAACCTGTATCAGGTCAGGAAGCCACAGTGCAAACAAAATATGACAAAACACACTGGCTACATACAGCTTGGTAAAGGAATGAGACAAGGCTGTATACTCTCCCCTTATTTTACTCAACCTATATGCTAAATATATATTAAGGGCAGCTGGATTGGAAGAAAATGGGCATGATTTTAAAATTGAAAGAAGAAATCAAAATAACCTCTGCTACCCTGATGGTACTATCCTGATGCAAAAATGCAAAAGGATCTGCAAGCTCAAATAGTTAATGTCAAGGACCGTATTGGAAAAAAAATAGGACTAAAATTAAATATAAACAAATGGAACAACTTGCCTTAGAACTGACACTTTCATTGAAGTGATGGATAGCTTCTGCTTTTTGGGTCAACTATCAACCAAAAATGGAACATGGTGGTTCAGTGGCTAAGACTCTGAGCTTATCAATCAGAAGGTCAGCATTTCAGTAGTTCAAACCCCTAGCACTGTGTAATGGTGTGAGCTCCCATTACTTGTCCCAGCTTCTGCCAACCTAGCAGAAAAGCACGTAAAAAATGCAAGTAGAAAAAATAGGGACCACTTTGGTGAGAAGGTAACAGAGCTCCATGTGCCTTTGGCATTTAGTCATGCTGGCCATATGACCATGGAGACATCCTCAGACAGTGTTGGCTCTTTGGCTTAGAAATGGAGATGAGCACCACCCCTAGAGCCAGAAACTATTAGCGTGCATGTGTGGGAGAACCTTTATATTATCAACCAAAAAGAAGCACGTAGTCCTTCTGGTTGTTATAAAGGCCTTGGAAAAGATGTTCAAATGCTGTGATGTGACTATACCTGCAAAAATCAGAATTTTGCAAGCTATAGTATTACCTGTGATATTCAAAGGAAGTAAGATTTGGACTTTGAAGAAGGGTAATAGGAAGAATATCGATTGTTTTGAAATTTCATTTTGTAGAAGATTCCTGAGGATATCATGGATGGCCCAAAAATAAACACATGAATCATTTAATAAATTGAGACACAAATGACCAGGCTCAAATTATCCTACTTTGGATATATTATGCAAAGACTTACTTTTTCGAAGAAGGATTTAAATCTAGGAAAGATTAAAGAAAAGTTGAGGACAACCAGCAACGAAGTGGATGAATTTCATTAGAGTGGTTATGAATGCACCATTGGAAGACCTGAAAGACCAGGTAAGGGACAAATGGAGAAAAATCTATTTATGTGGTTGCTAAGAGTCAACAATGACTTGATGGCAATAATTAATCAGTTTCTGCTACTAGACCTTAGTCTAGTAAGATACTATGGGAGACAGTCCCTCAAATAACCAAGCCCTTTGCCATGTAGGGCTTTATAGGTAGTGTAGAAGTTAGCATCCACTCCTTCCTAGAAGAATGAAATATTATAGGAAATATTAAAAAGGCAGAATATTTCTCCTAAAAGAGAAATAGAAATCTTAAGGAACACAGAAACTCAGCCCCAGCAGATATTTTGGTGTCAGCTTATCTACAGGACAAAAGACCTTCATCCTCAGGGTGATAGGATTAGCCTTCAGTCAAAATCCAAACCAGGACAAACCATTAAGCCACAAAGGGAATTACCCAAAGCCTCTTCATCACATCACCCACCTTGGATTCAACCAAGCCTGGGACTCAAGAGAACCTTCAAAGTTACCCCTGTATGGCGCCATGGGGGTCTGACAACCATTCGGGATACATTTCTTGCCACAGGAACAGGAAGCAAGTTCAAAGCCCAACAGAGGGTATAAATCTCTCTCCCTCTCTTAACCATGTGCTCCATTTTGCTCAGGACTTTAAACCCCATGTCATCCTGTCCACCATTAAAATCATCCTTCCAAGCAGTCTCCGTGTTTCCAGTATCTTTCTTTCCACTTGGAACTGAACTCGGACATTTCTTCCAACAGTAGTGACCAGCACCTTGAATTGTACCCAAAAGCAAACTGACAACCAATACACCTTGCAATGTAGAGTTATTACCTGTTATACTAGATACATATGAATAACCATAATTTTAAGTGGTGATCTCCTACCTGCAATGCCTTTCTGGTATACCATACACTGATTCAAACCATGCTTCATTTTAACTCTGCTTATTGAATGGCTAGATTTAGGTCAAATACAAAACCATAAACCAGGGGTTCCCAAACTTGGCAACTCTAAGACTTGTAGACTTCAACAGCATAGTTGGCTGAGGAATTCTGGAGTTGAAGTCCACAAGCCTTAAAGTTGCCAAGTTTGGAGACCTCTGCCCATAAACCATGGTTTGCAAACCATAGTAGAATAGTCCACAGATCACTTCATTGCTTAGTGCAGTATGTAAATCAGGTCTAATGTTTTTCAATTTCTGTATTCATATATTGCACTAATTAGAGTGTTTCTTGCTTGCTTCCAACTTAGCATTTTACATGAACACAGCCATTGTAATTTATAAGGGCCAATGATCATGAATAAAAAAAATCAGGTCTTAGTGTCATGTGTGAACCCAGCTATTACATGTATGATTTCTGAGTGTATTTGAAAGATCAGTAGAAAACTATATTTAAAAAAAAAACCTCTGAGATGCTAAGGTTAAAAAGAGCCAGAGTATTTGATTTGTAGCTGCAGAGCAGATTGCATGCTAGCAAATGTAAATTATACCATATGAGGATTGCTGGGGGTTGCCAAATTTTCAAGCAGCTGTAATTATGTTTTTAACTACACTTTCTCTGCAGCAGCTAACACATGATCATGCATACATCCATGCCTGTGGATTGCCAAAAACAGCTGATTAAGAATAATAAAAAAAAAAAAACCCCAAAATTATGATTGCTGAGTGTTTGCCTTACACCCTGAAATCCTGTGGTGGATGCAAGAAAAGGAATGCTGTTGCCCTCATCTATAGAAGAAATGTTGCTCTTTCTTGAGATATATTGAATAGTTCCCTAGAATTAGTTCCCATTTTAAGGTCTGCTGCTTATTACTTGCCTGTGTTTTCAGCTTCCTTTCTTTGTTTATAAAAAAATGTTTTCTCTTTTTCCTTATCCCTCCCTGTACCAATCAGCACTTGCATTAGACTTCCAACTCCCGTCTTACATGTGTGACATTTCCATGGCAACAGCTTGTGATGTGAAATTGAATGGATAGACCAAGAAATGAGTCATGAATACGCTTTTTGTCCCTTTCTCTCTCCCCTCCCTTTCTCAGAAATTCTCTGTTGGTATTAAAGGTAAATCACATTTTGATGAAATGCACTTTAATGGGTGACATGCTAAAGAGATCTAAAACAGATACGGTGTGTATGATGGAGGTATGTCTCATTCTGACAATAATGCCAAAAATGCTGTAGAAATCACATGACAGAAGAGTGGGTGCCACTGGAAGTGCACTTTCAATTGATGGAAGTATTATGTACTGGTAAGAACTAATACTAGAGTCTTGTTTTCTTCCCCACTCAATTCCCTTGATGATTGCTTATGACCAATTTCCTTGCCACTTAGTTTGTCTTGGCCGTCTGTTTTCTAGGTGCGCAGGTTTTTTTTCTGCAGAGTTTTTTTAAAAATAAGAATATTAACTTCCATGTGTTGAACCAGCACAGCAGCTAAATCATGCGACTTCTATATATCACTCATGAAATAAGATCAGATAGTAGGTCCAGAACCAAGTTACAGGCTAGCTTTGCAAGCCAAGTGTACTAGGTCTTCAATTAGTTGATTCTGGGTTATTAGCTGGGTGTGTATAGTGTTCTAAACCATCTAAACCAGGGATATCAAACTCGCATGGGGGCCAGATCTGGCCCATGGGGTATTTATATTTGGCATATGGGGCCACCCTGGAAACAGTGAAGGATAGCACGCTATGCTTCTGTCAGCGAAACAGGCTCCCGAGCTCCATTTTTGGTTACCACGGCCTCCTGAAACCCTCTGCCAGTGAAAATGGAGCTTGGAAAAGCCTCTCCTGAGCTCCATTTTCACTGGCAAAGAGTTGCAGGAGGCCATGGCAGCCAAAAATGGAGCTCGGGAGCCCGTTTTCGCTGGCAGAGAGCTCGGGCCATTAAAGGCACCCCCGAATATGAGTGATATGGAGCTGGCCACGCCCACCCTGGCCATGCCCACCCCTAGCCCATCAAAGACAACTCTGATGCGTCTCTCAATGAAATTGAGTTGGCACCCCTGATCTAAACTGTGGGATGCAAAACAAAATGATTGATTTAGCACAACATACTAAAACAAATCAAAGTATGCATGAAATAGAGGAGAAATAGTGCTGGAATAAAATGATCCAGCTTAAAATATTCCACCTAAGCATTCCAATTGGTTGTGTTCCACTAAACACAACAATTCAGGGTTTTTTTTTCCCCATATGGGGCATCAGAAACTTAAAACAAACTGCTTGCTCTCTTGATTTTTTATGGAGGCCTTCATGGATGTGGAATGTAATCATTACTAAGGGCTACCTACAGGGGTGGGATTCTACCAGTCACACCTATTCGCTAGAACCGGTTGTTAACATTCTAAGCAGTTCAGAGAACCGGTTGTTAGAAGAAATTACTGGCCAAACCCTGTAAGGAAGGCAGGAAGGAAACATTCTGGTGTTGCTTATAGAAACTGCCTCTCTGTTAACACTTATTACATTCTTGGCAGGACTAGACTTCCTGTCTCAGGAAGGTCTCTGGAGTTTTTTTTCCCTCCTTTGCTGGTACTTTGCTTGTGTGGAGTGACCATTCAAAGTTACAATGGCACTGAAAAAAGTGACTTATGATCATTTTTCACACTTACGACTGTTGCAGCATCCCCACAGTCATGAGAGGCCAGAAAAATTGACCATGTGAATATATTTTATATGTGGATATATTTAAAGTTTTTAATTTTTAACACCATTTTGCATTTATGGAGTCCCCAAGCCTAAAAACTGAAACCATTAGAGACACTTCTATCATGCATACATTGCTTACATTTGTGCTAAAAGTATTTGGCTTTTGTTTCGTTTGGAAAGGTGTGACAAGAACGAAGGTACTTATGCAGTTTGGGAACTTATTTCCAAACATAGTATAGGCTAGAGTTTAGCTTTTTAATTTTTCTCATTGGAGTACTGAGAGAGTTGTATGCTGAGTGGGCAACCATACAAATTGAAATTAATAAAATAATGAAATACATGTATAAGTTACACCTTAGGTTTTTCTGCATTTGTCTCTCTCATTCTTCCAATTGCAGTTTCTTGTATGTTCTTTTTCTTAGGTAGATATATTAAAGTTATAGGAAACAAATTGCAAAGGATTATGCAGCTGTACAGTTTTATAATCTTGGCTTCTTTTTTTAAACTCCTAATTCATTTATTTTTCAACAATTTTATACCATTCACTCCAGAGACTCTGCTTCAAATCTTGGACGCTGATGCTTCATCAGATTGGAGTGCTTTGATTATTTATGAGCAGATCCTGTATAAAGAAAGTAAGTGACTACAAAGAAGGCCAAACAACATGGAAAGTAAAATACACCTTCCTTAATTAGGGATTGCTGCATGGGGAAGTAAAACTATTTGCTTTGCTGAATTTCCTAGAATTGCTTAGGAAAGGCAAATGAGAGAATAGGAATTCAATGTTGTTGAAAGCTCTTCTGCTTTCCAAATTTGCTCTAGTAGTTTGGGTGTGTATTTGGACACATTTCTACATATACATGTGCATGTTTGTTGGTGGCCAGAAATTAATTTGCTATGCCTATAAGATAATGAAGGTAAAGTTTGAGGCCAGGCATAATGAACTATGCCTAGTCTTAAATATGCCAATTTTACCATAGCAGTTGAACTAATGAAAAGGTAGTTCTGGTTTTAAACAGTATATCATTGCACTGTTATGGATTTATCCTCTCCTCCCTTGATTTTTAAATGTTGGCAATATATTAAATTTAGCAAATATACGTTATTACATTTAATCATATCATTTCCAAATGGCATATAATTTTACAAAGTTACAATAAAAAACCCAATGAATCTTTCAGATCATTAACATGTACAAAGAAGAATAATTTTTTACTGACCAAGTGTGATTGGACACCCAAAGAATTTAGCTCCAGTGCATAAGCTCTCAGTGTACATACAAGCCACATATGAAATAACTTAAATCTAAAAGCAAGCCATTCTGGTACATGAAATGAAGCACGTTGCACTTTGAGCACTGTGTTTCCAAAACTTCTGAACCTGCAGTTGACATTGAAGGCTACCAGGTTGGATAAGGTTAGTGCAAGAGAATGAACTAACATGACCTCAGCATATGTCCTAATATTGATAGAATAATTTTGATTTTTAATTTGTAAGATTGATATGCAAGATATTCTGGCATCTACATTCATAGAGTCATTGGGTTTGAAGGGATCTGGAATGTCTTCTAATCTAAGCACTATGCCCAGTTTTAAGAATCTTCACATCATTCTAAATAACATATTTTATTTTATTTCTTGAGAGCCTCCAATGATCGGCTATCCACTAATTCAGGAAGAAGGCTTTTCTATTGCTTAATATTTCTCACAATCAGAAAATTAATTCAAATTTGGATCTCTCACTTCCACCCACTGGTTCCTTCCTTGCCCCCAGGTGCTAGGGAAAATAAATCTATTTCTCCCATGTAACAGAAAACTGCTATCTGTAGAGGGCTAAGGGAGAAGGACAGAAGGAAGAGTAGGCAATGGTTAGAAAAAGAAACCTGAGTCCAGGGCAGAACTGCAAACTTTCTTACATATTGGCACCATGTTGGCTCTTCTCCAGTTTTCTGAAAGTTCCCCTGTGCTCCAGAACTTCTCAAAGATTGTAGTTGGTGGGTCTCTGATGACATCTGCCAGTTCCAGATTTGAATTCATTCAAAAATTACAATGTCTCCTCTCAACAATTCCTTACCTATTTTGATCTATCTTTCTTGTCTGCTATCCGCAATGCCATTTCTGACAAGTTGGACTGCTATTTTCTTTTGTGAAATAAAAAGGAAATAAGCAATTCTGCCATTCTCCCTGTTGCCTGTCACCATCCTGCCATTAACGAGTGGTCCAACTGTTTCCTTGACTTTCCTCTTTTTTCCCCCAGACATACCCATAAAAACCCTTTTTGTTATTTTTGCATTGATAACAAGCCTTAGCTCTGGCTGGGCCTTAGCTTCCTGATTCTGGCTGTTTCCTAATATTCTGCTTTTATTGTGTACACTTCTTTCCATTTTTTATACTTGTTCTTTTTGTTTCTCAGTTTATCAGATAGACCAGACTCTTCCATTTTTTTCCTCTCTTTGGTCCTGTGTTTGGGCTCCAATTATCTCATTTTACAGAATTTACTGAGCTGTTTCACTCTTCAGGATTTCTAGTTACAGAATCATTCCTAATTGTTTCCCTTAGCCTGTTGAATTCTTGAAATCAGAAGACTATTCTGATTATCTTTACTTCTCCCTATCTGCAATATAGTAAAATCTAGGTTGCATCTAGGTTGCTCTCTCCCAACGTCCCTACTATTTTCACTTTAACCATTCTTATCTTTGGTAAGCATTTTATTTTTGTTTGTTTGTTTATTTATATCCCACCATTATTATTTTTACAAACAATTCAGACATATCCAACATACCTTCCTTCTCCTATTTTCCCCACAACAACAACCCTTTAAGGTGGGTTGGACTGAGAGAGAGAGAGAGTGACTGTCCCAAGATCATCCAGCTGGCTTTCATGGCTAAGGCAGAACTTGAACTCATGATCTCTTACTTTCTATTTGGTGTCTTAACCACTAGATCAAACTGGATCTCTATTACATCCAATATACTGATTTTCTGTCTCTCTTTTCCATCTTTTGGACAATGAAATTGTCTGCAAGGCATGTCAAGAACCTGTTAGATCTCCGACTCACTGCAATTTTAATTCCCAGTTCATGTCAAGATAGAATAGAATAGAATAGAATAGAATTCTTTATTGGCCAAGTGTGATTGGACACACAAGTATACATAAAAGAAAAGATACATTCATCAAGAATCATAAGGTACAACACTTTATGATAGTTATAGGGTACAATAAGCAATCAAATCATACTAGGAAACAGTCAATAAAAATCGTAAGGATACAAACGACAAAGTTACAGTCATACAGTCACAAGTGGGAGGGGATGGGTGATAAGGAATGATGAGAAGATTAATAGTAATAGTAGTGCAGACTTTGTAAATAGTTGGACAGTATTGAGGGAATTATTTGTTTAGCAGAGTGATGGCGTTCAGGAAAAAAACTGTCCTTGTGTCTAGTGTTCTGGTGTACAGTGATTTTGAGGGTAGGAGTTGAAACAGTTTATGTTCCAGGATGTGAGAGGTCTGTAAATATTTCATAGCTCTCTTTTTCACTCGTGCAGTATACAGATCCTTGATTGAAGGCAGGGTGGTAGAAATTGTTTTTTCTGCAGATAGTTGAAATCCTACATTATCATTATCATGTTTCCTAGATGCCCTGGTCATTTTGTTTGCAAACACTTCAACTATAGCTTCTGTTTGGTTGAGTCAGGTGGCTTTTAGTATATATCCACTACAATATCATTTGTACTGCTTTTTCCCTTAATCCTCACTCAGATAATTTTGACAGGATTTTGATCTTTGAAACTTGAATTTCCATACAGGCATAATTATTCTTGACATATGATGTGACTCACCTCTCTTTTGCTGGGTCTATTTCTTTTGAACAAATTATAATCTGAGGATAAAGGTTTGTTCTCCAAGCTTCTTACCTAGTCAGGTAACGAAACATTCAGAAACCAACCCACAAGCTCGGAGAATGAATTTTTACTCTCATCCTACACCTGAACTACAGATATTCACCACTATTGCAAAACTATAATATTTCTAGTTCTGGATTCCAGTCATGAGATCCAATCCACCAAGTTTCAGTTATATGTACAATATCATATTTGCCCTCCTGTACAAGGATTTTAAGTTCTATAAAAGTGTTCCCCATATTCTGGGCATTGATGTACAGGCAACTGAACCAATGGTGGGATTCAAAATTTTTTACTACTGGTTCTGTGGGCATGGCTTGGTGGCATGACAGGGGAAGGATACTGTAAAATCTCCAGTCAGAGGTTCTCTTTGCCGGTTCTCTGAGCTACTCAAAATTTCTGCTACCGGTTCTCCAGAACTGGTCAGAACCTGCTGAATACCACCTCTGAACTGAACTATTTACTTGCTTAGCCCTAAATAAATAGTCTTGCTTAGCCTATTTACAAGACTGCATTCTGCCATTTTCCTCTCACTGTCCAGTGTGATCCCACAGGGAGGGTCTCCTGCGGGTCCTGTCGTCATCTATGTGCCGGCTGGTGACCCTGAGGAATAGGGCCTTCTCTGTGGGGGCATCTGCCCTCTGGAATGGGTTGCCCCCAGAGTTACGTATAGCCATGGACCTGGGGACCTTCAGGCATGCCTTGAAAACCTGGCTCTTTGACCAGGCCGGGCTTGGGCTGATTTTAGATATGGGTGTTTTACTTTTATATTAAATTTTAGGGTTTTAGGGAAGGGTTTTAATTGATTACAGCCAGAGTTTTAGTTTAATTTAGTTTTAATTTTTCACATATTTATTGTTTTAATTGTATGGCTGTGCACCGCTCCAAGTCCTTCGGGACAGGAGCAGTATATAAATAAATATTTATATTATTATTATTAAAAGGCATAGCCTTTCTTAAGATTCAGCACTACATCTTCTGCTGATCTTATTTATTGCTCTCTTTGAGTATTTCCTTCCTTGCTGTAAAGTTTATGACCTTTGGTATTATGTTTTAGGTATGGTTCTAGATAATGTTCTCCCTCTCTGTCTTGAGTAGTTTAAATTCAGAAAATTCTAATTTATAATGTTGGCACAGTAGCACTAATGATTGTGATCACTTAGGTTTTTCTATTTTACCCTTTAAGATTCCTATGATTGAGCCACAGTGGTGTAGTGGTTAGAGTGCAGTACTGTGGGCTACTTCTGCTGACTGCCGGGTGCCTGCAATTTTGGCAGTTTAAATCTTACCAGACTCAGTGTTGACTCAGCCTTCCATCCTTCCAAGGTGGGTAAAATGAGGACTCAAATTGTTGGGGGCAATATGCTGACTCTGTAAATCGCTTAGAGAGGGCTGTAAAGCATTGTAAAGGATATATAAATCTAAGTGCTATTGCTACTGCTGCATTATCCATTGCATACAGACAGTAAAAAAAATTAATGATGAACTATATCTATGACATTTATGTCTCAGCAGGTAGCTTACCTAGCTAATATTGCTAAGCAGGGTTAGTCTGGTTTGTACTTAGATGGAAGATTTCCAGGGAGTTCCAAAGTTCCAAAAAAAAAAAAATCACAAAATAAACACTTCCATATCATTACAAACCAAATTACATAAATGTCTCCATGAAGGCTTCCTAAAATAAGCTTGATTTGAAAGCGATCTTATCAATGTTTTATTTATTACACAAACACACTTGATAAGGAGATATTTTTAGATCAGGAAGAAAAAAAAAACAGAGCATGGGAGGACCATGCAGCATTCCTCCAAGCTCTGTTTTGGGAGCGTCCTAGCCTCAGAGAAGCCTGGGGGGGCGTTTTTGCTCCCCTAAGTTCTTCTGAGGCTCAGGAAGAAAAAAAACAGAGCATGGGAGGAGCATGCAAGCACTCTCCAAACTCCATTTTGGGGGCTTCCTAGCCTCAGAGAAGCCTTCTGGGGGGATGTTTTGCTCCCCTAAGGCTCCTCTGGGGCTCTGGAAGGCAAAAATGGAGGGGGGGGGCCTGAGCTCCTCCCTCCATTTTTTTGCCTTCCTGGGCCTCAGCAAGGGAATCCCGGCACAGCTGATCTTATCTACAGCTGATTGTCGGGAGGGAAAAAAAAAGAAAGAAATACCTTATGCGAATGTCAGGCAGGTAGGCGGGGAATGTCAGGGCAAGCAGGGCGGGAATGTCAGGCAGGTGGCGGTGCGTGAGCAAGCATCGGGCGGAGAGGGCAACCCCGCTGGAGGGCCTGGCCAGCCAGAACTTAGTACTGTTCGGTGACCTATGCCAAATTCTTGCTATCGGTTCGCCCGGCTGAATACCACCACTGAAAGAAGGACTTGACAATTGGCTCTGCCTTCACCGTTCATGTATTTAATGTGAAGATATGCATCTATATCTAGGCAGTCATATAAATTTATTAAATAAATATATTAAATAAATAAATATATTTTAATAATGACTGTTTGTTAATAATTGACTTATACATTTATTGTTTTTTTAAAGGTGTATCCTATCCAGAGTCAATTTGTGTGAGATGGGTAGTCATATAAATTTACTAAGTAAATAAATAAATCTGTGATCATAATTCCTGACAGAATAAGGCCCTAGTTTGGTATGTAGCTATTCACAGATAACTGCCACTTTGCCAAAGTCAGTCATGTATATTGAGAATGTAAAGTGCACTTGTTGGAGATTATAATGAAAGAACCAGTTTGGTATAGTGATTAGGGCACCAGGTGAGAAACTGGGAGATTGTGAGTTCTAGTCTGACTTTGGACCATTCACTCACTCTCTCAGCCTTACAAAGATTATCATAAAGTCAGTTACTTTCTAAATAATCTTAAATAGCCTAATTATTTAATAAAAGCTTAAGGATGCCAATTTCATCTCATAACAGGGCTCCACTGTCTTTAAAAACTGTGTGCAACCCAAATTTGTCAGACCTAACTTTTCCTTTATTGCAATTAATAGAAAAACTTCACTTGCATTTCTTTTCTGCTTAATCCGTCCAATGTTCTGTCAGGATTTAGTTGGCAAACCCGAATACAGATTTGTCCACCTCAGTGGTGGGATTCAAATGTTTTTTACTACCAGGTCTGTGGGCATGACTTGGTGGGTGTGGCAGGTGAAGTATACTGTAAAATCTCCAGTCAGAGGTGGTATTGCCAGTTCTCCAAACTACTCATAATTTCCATTACCGATTCTCCAGAACTGATCAGAACCAATGGTGGGATTCAATTTTTTTACTACCGGTTTCTGTGGGCATGGCTTGGTGGGCATGGCAGAGGAAGGATACTCCAGTCAGAGGTAGTATTTGTTGGTTCTCCAAACTACTCAAGATTTCCACTACAGTTCTCCAGAACTGGTCAGAACCTGTTGAATACCACCTCTGGTCAGAATCTGCTGAATATCACCTCTGGTCCACCTCTGATAGCATAACATGTTGTAGAGAGGGTACTGTGGTACAGATTTTTACAATATCCTCTCTGTTTTTATACAACATAATTTTTTTTCATCATGTTCAGAAAATAGAGTCCTGCTTTCAAAGGATTCCAATTAATAATAATCTATTAATAACTCCTTGGTTCTTTAATTAATCCATATATATACATACACACATACTGCAAATTGTCAGTTAGCTGGTTGTGGACAAACCCAATTGTTAAATCATAAGGAAAATAAATAAAAAGCAAATATATCCACCCAAGTCTCTGTATAGTTCAAATAGATTAAGTTTAAAAAGGCTATGGGACTAGAGAAGGGCAAAATGACAAGTGGAAGATATAAGCTGATTCTATAGCAAGGAGACTAGAAAAGCAACACAAATTGAAATTCATTTTTACAACACTAATTCAAATGTCGTTGAACACCAGGATGGGATTTAGTATATAATAGAGAGTAAACAAAGACAGATGAGACCTTTTGGAGGTTCCACTTATGTACATAGTTGCAGTCTGCATGGATACACATATACGAAATATTACATGTGTGTATTTTTAGAACACTTAGAATGAGTTGAGTTGGTAACAAATCTAAAGGCTCCAGAATTCTGCAAATGTTGGACAGTTGCACAGGATGATGATGTAAATATGTCAATAAAGGCAATATGGTGTGTGTGTGTGTGTGTGTGTGTGTGTGTGAAGAAGGAAAAGATGTGGGGAGGAGAGGGAGTATGGATGGAAATAGCAGAATTTAAAACAGCACAGAGCTCTATCCCAGCCAGGGGATGTAACTATGGCAACCAACAGCCTCACTGTCACAATAAAATATATTATTCTTTTGAGAGCTCTCAAAGGGAAATATGCATTTTGTTGAGGAGTATGATGAAAAAATGGGGCAGAAAAGAGGAATGGTGCTGCAAAGTCAGGAATATAAGCCTGTTTATTCTTCAGCAAGAGCAGCTGCTTCCTAGTAGAGCGGTTACCTGGCTGATTAACATGATTTCATGTCACAACATCTGAGAGCTGTGAAAAAAAAGTTAGAATTTGCCCAGTTTAAACAACAGTCTCAGAAGGATGCTTTAATTGTTCAATATATATGTGGAATTCTAACTACTTTAGTGCCTTTCACAGCAGCCTAATTTCTGTATGCCCTGATTAATTTACTGCTTTCCACATTTTTTTAAACCCCAATTCATTATATCCCCAAGACAGCATGAAAGTTGTACCAGATCAAAGAAACCTGGTATGACTTTAACCTAAAAAATTAGAGCAGTTAATGCCATGAAGAAAATATCATGTGCTAATGTCTACAGATTAAAAACTTTAAAATTGATACGTCTAATTTTGGTGTCTTTCAAACTCACTATTTTATCCAGAATAAACATTGATTTATATATAAACTTCATACTTAAGGAATTTTTTATGCTTTCAATAGCTCAGACAAAGGACTTTGTATTTTGGAAGCTAAAATTTCCCTTTTTGGGAGAGGGAGCGGTATAGAAATTTGATTAAATAAATAAATAAATAAATAAAATTTAAAAATACAGTAACTGTGTTTTTTTTCTTCCAACACATTTACATCCTATCAAGGACTGAAGCTTTAAGGTCCTTTTAAACCAGGGGGTATCAAACTCACATTTTCATGTCATCACATGATGTAACGCAACTTTTTCCCCCTTTGCTAAACTGGGGGTGGATGTGGCCAGCACATTACATATCTGGCCCACGACAGAAGTGGTATTCAGCAGGTTCTGACTAGTTCTGGAGAACTGGTAGCAGAAATTTTGAGTACTTCAGAGAACTAGCAAATATCACCCCGACTGGAGATTTTACAGTATCCTTCCCCTGCCACGCCCACACCCAATTTGAATCCTGCCACTGGCCCACGAGCTGCAAGTTTGACTTCCCTCTTTTAGACTTATGATTCACAACAGTGCTCAAAGCAGTCCTGAAGTCCTCAATATCACAATCATTCATGAAATCATGTGCTATAATCTTCTGAAGTACCATAACACAATCTCATGGTGTCCTTAAAAATACATTGGTTTTCTTGAGCCAAAATGACTTCCACGGCCACATCAGATGACGTGACAATAGAGACATATTTCAGCTAACTTAGTTTTTACTTATTCAACAGATTAGTAACAGAGGTGAGGCTATGAGGTTATAATCCCCACTGCCATGAAATTAGCACTGCTGAGGCCATTGGGGTAATGGCCTCTATCTTATGAAACAGCTTTCCCTTGGGAAATGAGATTAGCTTTTATAATATTATTATCTTCTGGAAACAACTAAAAATACAGTTCTTCCCGATGACTTTTTAAATTAGTTGAATGAATTTCATATGAATGTTTATGTTACATTGCTCTGTGTAGGTTATTGTTTTTTATTTTTGTATTATCTTGTCACTATTATACTGTGGATGTTTTATATTTATAATTATTTTTACACTCCTAAGAGTAACAAAATTGCAGCAATCTAAAAGCATGATAGAGTTATAGATGGATAGACAGATATTTCCTGGTCTACAGTAGTCTGATCTGTTTCCTGGATGGTTTTTTAAAACTGTTGAACTATCTGTCAAGTGACAAACTTTCACCCAAATTCTTTTCAAGACAGCGATTGGGACTTCAACTATTTTAACAGATGAAGCAAAAATCCAAAGTATAAGGTATTAAACTCACTGCTATTCTGGAATCTGCCTAACTGCATTTAACCAGCATATTCCAAAATAATGCTATATAACATTTTTGCAAAAGGATTTGAGAAAGAAATTGTAGCTGTCAGTGATTCCTCCCCCACCTTAAAATACGAGTAATCACTGCAATTCATACTTATGCCCAGTGTGTCTCTTTGAAGTATCAAATGTGATAATTCTGTATCTGGGTAAGGTGACACAAGCAATATAAAATTTACTACAAAGGCACCCATGATCAATCCTTTCCCTGTATGTCATATTGTAATATCAGTGGACAGTTGATTGTCCATAGGAGCAGCACAACTTTTTGCAGCAATGAATTAGGTACAAAGTCTTGCATCTGAACTGAAACCCTAGAGCCATAGACTTTCTCACCTCATTACTGTACATAGTTGTGAATGACTTGGTGTGTGTGTGTCTGCTCATTACTACTCACATGCAGAATTGTATTTGCTTACATCTCCTAGCAGAACTACGGCAATACTACAATGTAGTTTAGTCCCATTTAAAGTCATTCTGAGGGCAGCAATAGCAATGGCAATAGCACTTAGACTTACACACTTACACAGTGCTTTACAGTTATCTCTAAGAGTCAGCATATTGTCCCCAACAATTTGGGTCTTCATTTTACCAACCTTGGAAGGATGGAAGGCTGAGTCAATCTTGAGCCAGTGAAAATTGAACTGCTGAGGTTGGCAGAATTAGTCTGCAATACTGTATTCTAACCACTCCACCACCACAACAGCAACATTATAGGGAGACAGACTAGAATAGAATACAGAAGATCAGATAATACTGGGGACATCTCATTTTTGCTCTTAAAAATTATCAGATAGGTTTCCCATGCTGTCTTTTCTTATTCTCTTTCAATTGAATTGTCAACAGTTCAGTTCATGAATATTTTTGGCCTATCCCCCAAATAACAAAAGTAGCAGCAGACATTTTGGAGCCATCATCTTCCACCAAAATAATCTGAATTTGATGGGAGCTACTGCAAAGTTCAAATCACTGAGAATGTGCTGGGCATTGTGAGCCTCTGAGCTAATCTATGCTCCCTTCAGCTGCCATAGGAGACTGCAAATACTATATTCAACCAGTGATCTACACTCTGAGACCCCACAAGTGTTTCATGCAAGACAGACATGGAGTTAATTGCTAGACGTGTCCCCTCCTTCATGTACAAAAGATCATTTGTAAATTTCCAGGAGATCTTGGCACTATTCATTACAGTCTTTAAAACCTTTGAATCAGAAATGATGGCATTTGGCTCAAGGAAAGAATTCATGAAGCCAGACAATGGGATGAGTCTGCAATTCCTACTAATAGTAAAACAACTCTACACAACTATAGAAGGTCAGCAGGATTGCAAAGAAAAAGTTAGGTTGTTAGAGGTTCAACAAAGGC
The DNA here is from genome assembly GCA_023653725.1 of Bungarus multicinctus. Taxonomy (NCBI): domain Eukaryota; kingdom Metazoa; phylum Chordata; class Lepidosauria; order Squamata; family Elapidae; genus Bungarus; species Bungarus multicinctus. Next base: position 99,193,272 of record CM042842.1, on the reverse strand, counting down.
AAGAGGACCAGAAAAAAAAATCCCTCTGCCCCCCCACACAAATCAGTTCTCAAAATTAGTTGACAGCCCATGGTTGGCCAGGCTAGCCTGATTTCAAGCTGGTACAGAGTTTTTGTGTGCAGATGTCCTTAAATTTCACAGTCATATAGAAGAGTTTGTCAGTCATTTTTCCAGTGAATGAACAGATAAGTTGAGCAAGATGGACCAACAATTTGATTATGCTGTAAATTTGTTTGTTTGCTACAAATCTAGCTTCCATTATTTTCTGGATAACACCTGCTACAATTCTCAAAGGCGCAAAAAACTCATCTAAAACAAATTATCATTCTTTTAGACATCTCTTGGAGGAATCTTGCCCAACTTGCTAGATATGGTGCACCAATTCCTAAACTCTTTAGCTAGCATGTTTTTAATTCCTTGGGAGTCAAGAAGATGTCATCCAACATATCTGGAAAATCCTGGATTTGTAGAAACATTCTTTGCATTATTCAGATGTATTTGTCTTTGGCAATGAAATCTTGTAGATAAAATTAGTGATAATATGCCTGAGCAATGCAAGTCTTTCTGTTGCAGGTATTTATGCATGCATGCAAACATAGGCAAACCCACATGAGAGTTCTGGGAACATACTTAAAGGTGTTGGCATATTTCTATCTGGAGGCACTTACTACAATGATTTACCAATTCTCTGACGTCTCAAAGGCCCAGAAGAGGATTCCCTTGCTTGCAAAAGATTGTGTGAATAATAAACACAAGGAGATCATGCAGTTAAACATGTGGTGTCCTACTGCTCATTCTCATTCACAGCCAGATTAGAACTGCAGGAAGTAATGACTTTAACCACTTCACACCACTTGGAACAAAGACAGCAGGCTGAAGCCCCAGCAGGGGGAGAAAGCAATTTTAACAGGAGATCTCCTCTCCCCCTCAAGTTCCAGGAGAACCATTAATTTTACAGCTAACTGATGATACACAGGAAGATGACCATGATGTTACCAAGCAACCAACATTTAGAGGCTCCATTGTAATCCCGTACAATTTTTATCTCTGCAGAAGATAAAAGTGCAGGTTTTAAAAATATGATTGCACCATGCTTCATTTTTGCCTGTGCCCCACATTTGGTATTGACCTGAAGAGATCTAAACTTTTCTGTAGGACCCAGCTAAACTTAATTGTTGTATACTGTCCTGAGTCACTTTCTGTGAGATGGGCAGCCATCTAGATGCGATAAATAATAAAGTGTGCAAATTACAATACTGGATTGGCCAAAGGCCCATCTTGCTGAATGTTCTGCCTAGAGTCACACCATATTAAATAGCTCCACCTGGTTTTTGCTGATGATGAACCACCTGCATCTGATTATGCAACAGTAAAACTTCTTCAAAATGGAACAAACAGACTGAATCTCAGCCTTCCTGCCATCTCTTTGTAGGGAGGTTTTCATTACAAGAAACCAAAGAGGAGGTTGACTAATGGCCCTGCTCAGGTGAACTCCACATTTGGTGGGAATGCCTTCCTCTTTCCTTCCTCTCCTTTCCCTCAAGAACCTTTAGTGTGTCTTACAATGGCAGTTAATTGGAAAAGATTATTTCAAATTCTTTAATTTGACCCAGGTCAATTGTGATCTTTTAATCCTGACACTATATTATTAAAACCAGTATTAGTCCACAACTCTTAGCTTTTAACTTTTTTACCATGTTCACTCTTTTAAATTTAAAATATTTTGAAACTATTTGTAGTATATTGCGCATAGGTATTTATTTTTTATTTGTTTTTTTAGATTTTTATTTATTGTTGCTAGTTTTATAAATAACTCAAAGTGGCACACATGCCCAATCCTTTTCTTCCTTCTACTTTCCCCATAATGACAACTCCAGGAGGTTAGTTGGACTGAAAGAGAATGATTGGGCCCAAAGTCACCAAGCTGGGTTTTCATGCCTAAAGGGAGACTAGAGGTCACAGGCTCCCAGTTTTCTACGCCAGCACCTTAATCACTATGCCAGACATACTTAGAACAGTCACAATCTCAAATACTAAAGATAAAGATAAATCCACTTTGCATTTCTTGAGAAGGGTAGAAATGGTTTCAATTCCTTAGTATTATTTTATTTGTTTTAGTCTCCACCCTTCACATTAGCTGATTTTCTCCCCTGAGTTTGGATTTGAACAAATATGGCTCTGGCTGAATGGAGAAAAACACTGTGAAAAACATCAAGATAAAGAGATATTTCTTTATAAGTGAGGAAAGACAATTGAGATAATATTTTGATGCTAATTTCATCATTCCATGGGAATGATCTGAGACAAAGTTGGACAAAGAAAGAAAAAAAGAGTTATGAATGGAACCACGTATTTGCTTAAACCACTAAAATTCTCATTAATTTTTATTAAATGTGAATTTTTGCCCCGGTCTTATTTGTTGAAGTGCTACCGATAGCACACTCAAAACCAAATGTGCCCCAAAGTTAGAAGAAAATGTGCACTATATGCTAAAGCTTTATCTTTTTTAAACAAGCTATGGACCATGAGTTTTTTTAGCATTAGAATTTAACATTTAGGATTAGACTGAAATTATTTAAATAAAATAAAGCACAGAAGTCAGGCAAGTTTTCTTTCAGCTCTACAATTCCCCAGAAAAGTATTTAGATGTCTAACTAAACTCTGTATACATTCAGAACACTATTGAAACTTCCTGTAATGTATTCTGGGCCTTGCAGACTAACAGTGACTGTGATTATGCAGTAACTTTAAAACCCCCGCTATAATCTTCCAATGAGAGACTTGGAAATCTGGGGTGGAAGCAGCTGGAGGTTGCTTGTTGCCCCTATATTAAGTTGGCTGCAGGTCCTGAGGACTATCACAATAGTTTCCTGACTGAACCTGGAACTCAAGCCCCTGCCCAAAATTAAGACTTTATTAACAATTAATGATTACTACAATTGCTTTGTAGGTTTAGGACTTCTACAACCTGGCTTAAGCTACTTTATAATCAAAATATCCTGCTGATATTGTTATATTTTTCCTCCCCAAACAAAATCTTTGTTACTTCAATGTGGGCTTTGTATTATTACCATGCATTCCAAAACAATGTGGGTCACATTGAAAGAAAAGGCACAAGGGGGACCATTGTTTAAAATCTAAGTTCTCTCCAGGGGTGGGATTCAATTTTTTAACACCCAGTTCTGTCGGCATGGCTTAAGTGGTGGTATGCTTGGTGGTTATGTGACTGGGTGGACATGGTTTGGTGATCATGTTATTGGCTGGGTGTGGCCAACTTAATATCACTCACATTGAGGAATGCATCTCTTCGCCTGGCCTCTCAAGACTGTGGGGATGCTACAACAGTCGTAAGTGTGAAAAATGGTCATAAGTCACTTTTTTCAGTGCCATTGTAACTTGAATGGTCACTCCACACAAGCAAAGTACCAGCAAAGGAGGGAGGAAAAAACTCCAGAGACGTTCCTGAGACAGGAAGTCCAGTCCTGCCAAGAATGTAATAAGAGTTAACGGAGAGGCAGTTTCTATAAGCAACACCAGAATGTTTCCTTCCTGCCTTCCTTACAGGATTAGGCCAGTAATTTCTTTTAACAACCGGTTCCCCGAACTGCTTAGAATGTTAACAACCGGTTCTAGCGAATAGGTGCGAACTGGTAGAATCCCACACCTCCTCCTCTCTAGTTTTGTCCCATCAAATTGCTAGAAAACAGGTGAAAGAAAAATAGCTTAACTAACTGTCACGCTTTTACACAAATGGCAATTATATTCACCAAATATTCCTGAAATTCAAGTAGAGGGCATGGAAGGTGGAATCCCTGGAAGGATTATGGCAGAACTTTTATTAGATGTTTTGGTATTTCAAGGGCACACTATATATACATAAGTCATTGCTATCTGATCCATCCTTTAGAGAAGGTCTAGAATTCTTGTGGGGTTTTTTTTTCTCATGATTTCTCACCTAACTGACCTTGTGAGTGTTGCTGTAAGCTGCCTAGAGTCACTTTGGATAGTGCAATGGATGGCACATACATTTAATAAATAAATAAATTAGCAAAACTGCAGAAGGAAAAATATTCTCCAAAATATATCAATTGCTTCTTAAAGGCTGCGGAATAGCTCCTATGCTATCGATTCAGAATGTTCTTCTCTATTATCTGAAACCCCAAACCCTCACCCCTCATCTCCATCATCACACATACCTTTTTCTGGCCTTGGATCTAAGCAGCTCTTTTCAGGTACTCACCACATTTCTATTTTGCTTCCTCTGTTATAAGTGACCTCAGCTTTATATTATTCCTTTTAAGCTCATTGAACAAATGTCACCAGCACTTAGAAATCTTTCTGTTTATTCTGCCTCTTGTTCCCATCCTGTCCATCTATTGCAGTGCCAGCTCTTAAGGCCTTGAGTGCTGTCAATCTAAATTAATGCACCTCGTAGCCAGGATACCATATTAAGTCATTAATTGTTGTCTTATGGAAATATGGCTTTATTAATTTCCTGCGCTTGTTCCTCTGGTTGTTGAACAGCAGAGCTTTTTGTAAATCAGCAGCAAAGAGCTCAGCACTCCTTGAGATCCATTAGGTACATACCTCTGGGAGAGTATTATTCATCCAACAAACATTTACATTCATTAAGGAAAGAGCAGCACCACGTCTCTCCTTGAAATTGGCTTGTTTTTTTCTCCTTCCAGACATCATGCACAACAATGTAGTGTGAGAAGTTTTATATCCAACTATAGTCTATTCTTTATACTGTTTCCATCTACCCTTAAAATATTAACAGAATCCACAATGGTCTGACAATCAGTGTCTCCACTAGATAATTGACAGTCAAACTGAAACTAAGTTAATCAACTAAAATTAGCTTCTTCAAACTCCTAATAGGTTACCCAGATCTAATCTACATGTCGAAGGATGAGGTCTGCAAATACAAACAGTTAATTTATTTATTTATTAAATTTTATACTGCCCCCTCTCCTGCAATAGGACTCGGGGCGGTGTACAGCCAAGACAAAAAGCCTCACAATAAATAGAATTTAAAAAAGATTTAAAAGAATTAAATTAAGGCTGACAAAACAGTAAAAACAAGGTAGAAAAGTTAAAATTACCAGAAATTTTTTTAAAATTTTTTTTAAAACCCTAATAATTGGTACTAGGCCAGACCGGCCTGTTGGAAGAGATGGGTTTTCAGGTCTCCCAGCAAAACTGCAACTAGGTTCTCCCAGCAAAACTGAATACATATTTATATACACACACACACAAACACCTCCCCCCCAAGTGTCACCCTAGAATCACCACATAGACGCTTCCACACTATGGACAAGCTCCCCTATAAAAATCTATTGCTGCAGCCCATTTCTCTTCAGCCCACCCCTAAAGGCAAACTGAAATAAATATTTCTTATTTCCTCACAGCTGGTCTGGATCTCATTTTTATTTATTCTTGCACAGCCTTGGTTCAAGTAGGAACCCAAATTATTCTTCTGACAGTAGGTTGGTTATGATCTTTTAACCAAGTGGAAACACAGTAGGTCGCAGAGGTGGGTATTCAGCAGGTTCTGACCAGTTCTGGAGAACCAGTAGCGGAAATTTTGAGCAGTTCGGAAAATCCCACCTCTGACTGTCTCCATCCCCATCTATTCTCTGCCTCCCGAATCCCAGCTGATCAGCTGGGTCTTCCTTGGTTGCCCTGCACAGGAGAACAGAGCTGGAAAGCAGGTTAGTGGGATGGGGAGGGAATGGGGATTTGCAGTATCCTTCCTCTGCGACGTCCACCAAACCATGCCATGCCCACAAAGCTATGCCCATAGAATGGGTAGTAAAAAAAAATTTGAATCCCACTACGCGTAGGTAGTGTGGGGGTCTTTCACTGATTTCTGCCAAAACTAGTCAAATTCAATGGTAAACATATGAGAGGTCACTTTGTAAAGTTTGGTCACCAAGATAGTTCTCTGCCTCCCACATACTAAGGTCAGTTTCATTCAAAGTTTATTCCTCTCTTCAATTACTCATGCTCCCTTTATGTTGCTTTGAAGGATTGTATCTATATAGCAGGCATATTCTTGACCTGAGATTATAATCTACTCATAATACAGGGTGTTCATGTTAAACTAGAAGCAACTCTCTTGTTTTATCCTTTTTGCCTCTTCCTATAGTAGGAAGGAATTCAGCTATGTGAAGCTCCTTTAACCATCCTTGGGTCTATAACTATAAATTCTTTCTATAGCATGAGTTCAGGGTAGTTTCCACCTCTGGATAAAAGCAGTTTGGAATTCACGTACTTTAAAAAACATGCATATCACACAGTATCATGTTGTTTGTAGTTGCTTCTGAGGCAGCTTGGAAATTGTGTTTCATTTCAGAATATGGAAGCTAAAAAGCAAACCTGAACCAGGCATATGAGCTCATTCTGCCTATGCTTTGTAACTCAGTTGGATCACCATCTGCTTCCAAAGCCAGATCAGATTTTGTGCTTTAAAATGTTTTTACCTCATGGTGGTGAGGTATCTGAAGAGGCACCAGTCTCCATCATTATCTGAAAGTGTTAAATCAATTTTAGCATTAACATTTATTGTTTTAATATTTTATCTTGTTGCTTTTATTGTTTGTAAGCCACCCAGAACCACCTCTAGGTGAAATGGACAGCATATAAGTTATATATATATATATATATATATATATATATATATATATATATATATATATATATATATATATATATATATATATTTGGGAGTCGTTATCAGACACCCTTCAGATATTTCCTTTACTATCAGGATGACTGACGGCATCCCAACATCCTGATAGTTTGGCATTTCAGTGAAGTCAATTTGCAGCCTCTTTTGTAACTGTCTTTAGGAGGTATGTGAAGTTAGCACACAATACTGGTAGTATAAATGAATCTTGAATGGGTGACAGCAGGGAGGGGGAAAAGAATCTCTTTCTATGGCTGTGATGTATTCTTTTTATAATGTGCTTTTGTTTATTGAGTTTACACTTGCTCTTTTCAGAAGCAAGCTAATTTATATCTGTCCTTTCATAAAAGTCATTGTATGACAGATGAAATGTCAGCAGTAATTAAACAGAATCACTGGGGTATCTCCTGAAAGAAGAGTAGATTGCACTGGAGAAAGAGATGGAAAAATGTGCACAGACTTTATGGCTATACAGCCAAGACTGTCTCCTCTTTGTCTCTTACTGTTTTGCCCTAGTTTTATTCCAGTTAACGATGCTCTGGCTTCTCTTGGTTTGAATCAAAATATTAGTGAGTTTATGGTTACTTAAACGTGGTGTAGTGATGAAGACCTAGGACCTGGACTATGAAAAGCAGGATCAATTCCATCGTCAGCCATAAAGATTCATCGGGTGTCTTTATTGGACCATTCTTGTTCAGCCCAGCTTGCCTCCTAGGGACATTGGTATGAAGACAAATGTGCAGGAAAGAAGACCTAGACATCTTGATGGAAAATGGCATATAAAGTTAATAAATGCCTACCTGCCTACTCGGACCAAAAGAGATGGCCGAGACTACCATAATAAAGAAACCACCACAAATTGCTGGTCTATTGAAACTATGTACTAATTGCTTTACTCTCCAAGATTCAATGGTAGCGCAAAGATGGCACAGTGGTTAGAATGCAGTATTGCAGGCTCACTCTGCTGACTGCCAGCAGTTCATTCCTGACCAGATCCAAATTGACTTAGCCTTCCATCCTTACAAGGTCAATAAAATGAACACTCAGTTGTTGGGGTAATATGCTGAGACTGTAAACTGCTTATGAAGCTGTTTATAAATCTGCCATTGCTATTCAGGGCAGCAATCTTTAGAACAACTGCTATCAAACCCCATTAGCAAAGCCACAAATTCAATATAGCATCTGGTATTTTTCTGTCCCTCCTGCCTCTCCTAATCATAGTGGGATTCCCATGCACATATCAGCATACACACAGCTGTAACGTGCTTACAGAATCCCTAAATTCTAAAACATTGAAGAAGTTCTAAAACATTGAAAAACCAACCTCTCAAATGTCAGCTCATTCCTTATTGGATCCAGAGTTGGGAAAAAGGTGGAGGAGGAGGAGGGGCACTTTTGTTGTCAAAAGCTCTCTTTTTCTTTTTTCTTTAGAAGACATAAAATCCAGAGTCCAAACTACACAAAATATATTGCTGCTCCATTAATTTTTATCTTCAGGGATTAGTGATTATGGAATAAACCACTGATTTTTTTTGTGTTCTCTTTTTTTTAAAGGAAAGGAAGTACTATAGGTCAAAACAACTTAGTAACTTCTGACTTAATAGTTCCTTTAATCCTTTAGATCAGGGGTATTAAACTCAAAGCCCGTGGGCTGGATCTGGCCCATGGGGTGCTTAGATCTCGCCTGCGGGGCTGCCCTGGAAACAGCGAAAGAGCAGATCACAATGCCTTTGCCACTGAAAATGGAGCTTGGGAGGGCCGCATGGCAAAGGGTTGCAGGAGGCCGTCGCAGCCAGAAATGGAGCTTGGGAGCCTTTTTTTGCTGGCAGAGCGCTTGGGCCACCGCAGACACCCCTGACATGAATGACATCAAGCTGGCAATGTCCACCCTAGCCACGCCCACCCTGGCATCCCATGGTCAAACACAACCCTGATGCAGCTCTCAATGAAATCGAGTTTGACACCCCTGCTTTAGATTAAGATGATTGTGGTGACTAAAATGAAACTGTAGAAATGTTCAAAGGACTCTTATCATCATCTGGGACTGGGAAGTGGTATTGAAAATACTGTATATCATACTAATTAAAGAAAATAGTGGACCATTTGATGATTATAGTCAAATATATCCTTAATTCTCTAATAATAATTTTTATTTAATGCTGCATGTATTGCATAATTTTTGGCTCCCTGGATATTGAAAAAAACCTCAGATCTTAACCACTTATCAAGTTAAGTAATTAAATGTAAAATAAACTGGAAAATATCATTATCTTAAAAGATATATTTGGCAATGGATATGGATTTCGTGCAAATATATTTGTACATTACAGGCCAGTTGTGATTATAGACACAAATTCTGCTCAGGAGAACTTTCATACATCATAGAAGAAAATCAATCATTGAAGCCAATTGTGGAGAGCCTATGGACAAAATTTAAGCACACTTAAGCCTACTACAAACCCTATACTACTATAATACATAGGTAAATATACAGATAAAACTTTTCCTACATCTACCTAATTTTACAGATATTCATCAAATCTGTCCTTGCAAAAGAAAGTCTGAATGCAGTTGGGGAATAGTTTTCTCATCAACAAGGTGAGCCAATTGTAGAGTTCCAATCTAACAGTGTGATCTATGCAATTTTCCATAGGTCATACACTCTAATCTGGAATAATTAATATTATTTACTCCATACTGCCATACTGTCTGCATTATTAAGGCGATAAGTTGGATCGGTAAAGAAAGGAAAAGATCTGCATGCAAATAGCATTTTTGTATTCATGCATATTATTATTAGATTTTTATCCTGCTGTATTGTTTTTATAAATAACTCAAGACAACAATCATATATAATATTCTTTCCTCCTTCTTTTCTCCCACAACCAGATCCCTGTGGCTCATATTCAGGAGGTCATCTACTAGGATTCCAAGGTTCCTCTCACAGTTACTGTGTTTGAGCCAGATCTTGCCTAATCTGTACTTTATACCTTTGATCTTTCCTGCCTAAATGTAAAACTTCGCTTTTCTCCACATTAAAATTCATTTTGCTGGATAGGACCAATTGTTCAAGTTTGTCAAGGTCTTTTTTGATTCTAAGCTTGTCTTCTGAAGTGTTGGCTATTCCTGACAATTTAGTGTCATCTGCAAATTTAATGAGTTCCCCTTCTATTCCCTCATCTATGTCATTTATGAAGAGTACTGGGCCTAAGATGGAGTTTTGTGGTACTCCACAGCTTACTTCTCTCCATGTGGATGTAGTACCATTAAGAACTACTAGTTGAATACGGTTTGTCAGCCAGCTACAAGAAGTATCATTTCTGGGCTGCAGAAATCTGGATAATCACTAGACAGCACAGTATAGTAGTTAATTTCTCTTTACAGCCAGGAAAGTCAGTTTGGTGTAGTAGTTAAGGCAGCAGACTAGAAACTGAGAGTTAATGAGTTTTAGTTTTGCCTTAGGCACAAAGCCAGCAGGATGACTTTGGGCTAGTCACTTTCTCTCAAACCTAGGAAGGAGGCAATGACAAACTATTTATGAAAAACTGTGCTAGGAAAGCAGGGATTTGTCCAAGCAAGCTCCAAAAATCAGATATGATAGAAAAGAAGGGCCAAAAATGGTTACCATAACTGAATAATCAGTGAATCTAAGAATCACATCCACTTTTAACTTCAGCCATTTGCATTCCTGGAACATAAACCACAGCAGGTTTTGGCCAGAAAATGTAGTACTTGACAATAAAATAGATTCTCCATTTTGAAGTAACATAATCAAGTTTACATACTTAAATATGCTCATATGAGAGTAAATATGTTCCAATAAAAAGAGAATTTTATTGCCATATAAGGTATGATCATTAAAATATCTAAGATAATGCTTGTTAATTCTGCTAACATCATTCTTTGATACGTTATCAGAATCACACACCTTGTTGGAGATAATTCTTAAAAGTGACTGAATTTCTTCAATATGCACATTCTTTCATCATAATGAGCTACACAATGAAACATATTTCTTGTTTAGGGCCATGATGTTTTGACATCATTGATTACAATCCAAAGAGTGTAAAGTGCATTTCAGCCTCTTGAAATTATTAAGGTCAAGCATAACTAACTCTATGTTGAATTGTGACCATTGTATCCCTACTGGGTGGTTTTCCATTTTAATTTTAGTTTATGACTTTACATAAGCTTTCTGTTTTGTGTCACTTTTTTAATTTTCTTTTTTTAAAAAAATCTATGGCTACTTTTCACATTAATAAACTTGACAAACACATAAAGATATCACATGAAACACAAGAGGGAGACAAATACCAATGATCTCATAGCATTAGATACATTCATGGTGACACTGCTATATTTTTCAGTGTACATATACATCACGTAGTGGAAAGTAAAACGTCGTCGCAGGAAAAATGTGAATTAATCATACAGAATTACTAGAAATGGCAAAAGTTGGCAAACTAGCATTTTCTAGAAAACTGATATCAGATTTAAATAAGTTGTCAACCAAGGATGATTGTTGGAATTTAGCACACAATAAACACATTCAAAGCCACTGGGGAAATACAAGTTTCAAATTAATTATACAAATAAATTAGTTTTGAAATCCATCCATTTCTAAAATGGTACAATTTGTATTTGAATTCATACACATATAAATAAATTCATACTATAACATTCAGAAAACATATATGTTCTATATTCTTGAGCTTATATAGTTTGCAATTCATGCAATATGCATGAATTAAACTTTCTTAAATTGAATACAAGAGTTTTGGGTACATAGTCTCTCCTTCAACTAGTATCTGTAAACACTAATGTCTGAAGAATTCAAGGATTCTGCAATGTATAATGAAAATGTACTCAACGAAATAGCTGTTCATAGTATTTCCAGTAAGTGAAAATACATTTTGACAGTTTCTTTTTTTGACAATCTAGTTTTCCTTGGCTCCCATTTCTACCAAAAGAAAAAAAAAAAACCTTCATTAAAAAAGGAACCCCAAACCCCAGTTGTCTGAACCCAAACAACCTTTTATAACATTTATATATGCGATGGATATCTTATCATTTCTGACTATGTGACCCAAACCTCTTTAAGATTATGAATTTTGGGTTCTAATGTATGTCTCTTCATGGCAATTATTCATATTTATTTATTATTATTTATAAAATTTCTATACCGCCCTTCTCCCTAGGGACTCAGGGCAGTGTACAGCCAATCTAGACCCCAACAGTAATACAAAAGTTAAAAGGAATTAAATTAAATATTGGCCGAATAAGAAAAACCCACCCCACACCCTTAAAACCCCAATTTAAAATTACAGAACAAATGGAGACAAATTAAAACCATCTCAGCCCAGGCCGGCCTGCTCAAAAAGCCAGGTCTTCAGCGCGCGCCTGAAGGCCCTCAGGTCCGTGCCGGTACGCAGTTCCAGTGGCAGAGTATTCCAGAGGGCAGGGGCCGTCACAGAGAAGGCCCTAGCCCTCGGGGCCGCCAGGCGACACATGGCGGCCGACGGGACCCGGAGAAGGCCCTCCCTGTGTGAACGCACCGGCCTGCTGGAGATCACCGGTAGGATGCGGTCCTGTAGGTAACCTGGCCCAGTGCCATGGATCGCCCTAAAGGTCAAAACTAGAACCTTGAAGCGAACCCGGAGAGCCACCGGCAACCAATGCAGCTCACGCAGGAGAGGCATCACGTGGGCGCTACACGACGCCCCCATGATCACCCGCGCGGCCGCATTTTGCACCAGTTGGAGTCTCTGGGTGCTCCCCGCAGGGAGCCCCATGTAGAGGGCATTACAATAGTCCAGGCGAGAGGTGACAAGGGCCTGAGTGACCGTGCGCAGGGCGTCCCGATCCAGAAAGGGCCGCAACCGGTAGATCCGACGGATCTGATGAAATGCCCCCCTGGAGACGGCCGCGACATGATGTTCAAGCGACAGCCGTACATCCAGGAGGACTCCCAGATTGTGAGCCCTCTCTGTGGGGGGCAAAATTTCCCCCCCAATAGCCAGCGAAGGAATCAGCTGGCTATATCGGGGCGCCGGGAACCACAGCCACTCGGTCTTGGATGGGTTGAGCCGAAGCCTGTTCCCGCCCATCCAGTCCCGCACGGCCTCCAGGCACCTAGACATAGCCCCCACAGCATCGTTGGGGTGGTCCGGGGTGGAGATGTACAACTGAGTGTCATCTGCATATAGATGACACTTCACCCCAAGACCACGGATGATCTCGCCCAGCGGCTTCATATAAATGTTGAACAAGAAAGGGGAGAGGACCGACCCCTGAGGCACCCCACAAGCCAGGGGCCTAGAGGTGGACCACTCCCCTCCCGTCAACACAAATTGCGAACGGTCGGAGAGGAAGGAGGAGAACCAACGAAAGACAGTTCCCCCAATTCCCAACCCCTCCAACCGTCGCAACAAGATACTATGGTCGATAGTATCGAAAGCCGCCGAGAGATCTAATAGGACCAGGACAGAGGAGAACCCTCTGTCACGAGCCCTCCAGAGATCATCAACCAACGCGACCAATGCCGTCTCAGTGCTATGCCCAGGCCTGAAGCCCGATTGGAACGGATCGAGGTAAGTTGTTTCCTCCAGGTACTGAGGGAGCTGACATGCCACCACACTCTCAACAACCTTCGCCACAAAGGGAAGGTTGGAGACTGGACGGTAGTTGTTTAAAACAGCTGGATCCAGGGAAGGCTTCTTGAGGAGGGGCCGCACCACCGCCGTCTTCAGGGCGGTAGGAAGCGACCCCTCTCTCAAAGAAGCGTTGATAATCCCCTGGAGCCAGCCTTGTGTCGTCTCCCTGGCAGCCGAAACCAGCCAGGAAGGGCACGGGTCCAATAAACAGGTGGTGGCATTCAGACCCCCCAGCAACCTGTCCACACCCTCGGCGGTCACAGGGTCGAACTCCCCCCAGATAACATTCACAAGACCTGCCCCGGACACCTCCCCCGGGACCATCCAATTGGAGTCAAGCCCCTCCCGAATCTGAGCGATTTTGTCATGCAGGAATCGAGAAAACTCCTCTGCTCTACCCTGCAAGAGGTCATCCCGCGCTCTCGGTTCAAGTAGAGAGCGGGTCACTCTAAACAGGGCGGCAGGCCGATTTCCTGCCGACGCAATAAGGGCGGAGAAATACGAAGATTTCGCCGCCCATATCGCCACGCCAAGGTAAGTCTTAATATGAGATCTCACCTGTGTTCGGTCAGACTCAGAACGGCTCGCCCTCCAAATGCCCTCTAGACGTCTTTTCCGGCACTTCATCTCCCGTAGCTCCTCCGTATACCACGGAGCCAAATGGGATCTGTGCCGGGTCAGAGGTCGCAGAGGCACAACTCGCTCTAGAGCCCCGGCGGCCAACCCATCCCAGGTGGCCACCAGGTCTCCAGGCGAGCTGAGAGCCAGAGACTCAGGAAATGGCCCAAGCTCCCTCTGGAACCGCTCCGGGTCCATTAGGCGCCTGGGGCGGAACCATCTAAGTGGCTCCGCCTCCCTGCGGTGGGGGGTGGCAGAACAGAAATCCAGTCTAAGGAGGGAATGATCTGTCCATGACAAGGGTGTGATGACTAAGTCCCCACAATTACAGTCATTCAACCACTGCCCAGAGACAAAAATCAGGTCCAGCATGTGTCCTCCTATGTGAGTGGGAGCAGAAACTAACTGGGTCAGGTCCATGGCCGTCATGGAAACCAAGAACTCCCGGACCAACCCCGAGGTTTCACCGAGCGATGGCAGGTTGAAATCCCCCATGACCAAAAGCCTGGGGGTCTCAACCGCCAGCCCGGCTATTACCTCTAGGAGTCCGGGCAGGGCCGATGAGACGTGGCAGGGAGCCAGGTACGCCATCAAAAGACCCATCTGAACCCCTTGCCCCCACTTCACAAAAAGAGATTCACAGCCAGCCGTCTGAGGGACAGTGGCCTCCCTAGGACAAAGGACTTCCTTTATAAGCACCGCCACCCCACCACCCCTTCCCTGAGCCCTGGGCTGGTGATATGCAAGGAAACCTGGTGGGCACATCTCAACCAGAGGGACACCGCTCTCTGGGCCCAACCAGGTTTCGGTGACACCTACCAGGTCCGCGGCCTCCTCCTGAACCAGATCATAGATCAGGGGAGCCTTATTAACCACGGACCTGGCATTGCACAACAACAGCCGGGTATTCAGGGCCTGAGATTCTGGACAACCAGGGCTGCAGGATGGGTAAGGAGGATCGGAGCGCGCTACCGCTTGCAAACATCGGGAGCGCGATCCCCTTACCGGATATGGCCCTCTACCCCCAGCATATCTACCTCTCCCAGTCACCGTGCTAATAAAATTGGCCCCCGGCTGCCCACCCCCTGTCTGCCACCCCGACACGCAAACCCCCGGGGCCCCCCAGGCGCGCATGCCGGCCCGGCTGCCCCCAATTCCATGCGGGCTGTCTCCCCCACCCGCCCTGGATCCTTCCAACCCCTTAAAAAACCCCGTTAAAAGTTTAATGACCCCGGGTTTACAGCGCTTTCTCCGGTTTCTCCGGCCCCACCATCGCCCTGGATCCCAGGATCCCTCATTGCGGAAAGTCTTGGAGAGCCTTGAAGGCCACCTAAGGGAGAGGGGGACATCCCTCAGGGCCCAAAGCTCTGCCCTCGAGTACATCTGTGGTCCCGGCCACCTCATCTCGACAGTCCCAGAGCGCCTGCGGTCTCTGCCATCCTCTGGCCGCGGATGATGAAGTCCAGTCAGGCTGGGGTATGTGCTGCCTCCCCCCAGTCGTCCCACCTCTGCCACCGGTGGGACCCCCGGGGGGGAAAGAGTCACAGGCAGAGCCAATCCCCCCCCCGGGCCCACCACCTCTGCCACCGGTGGGGGCCTCAGGGAAGAAAGGGGAATAGCCATAGCTCCGCCTAAGTGGCCCACGGGGGCATCGGCACCACCACTCCTGAGCCGAGCCCCTCCATGGGTCCCCCCGCCTCCGCGCCGTCTTCGGGGCCATCAAGAGTGCCCTAGGTCCACTCCAGGGCCGCCATGACCATAGCAGGCCCATGTCAGAACCGACCGGGGCCTCCCAAGACCACCGCGGCCTGAGCGAGGCCGCCTGCCACACCGCCGTACCTCACCGGGGGCGCCGAGGCCTCTTCACAGCCCCTCGGAACTCCGGGGTGTCGCGGCAGCTATTCCAGGGCCTCCGCGGCTGTAGCAAAGCTGCCGAGGCCAGTCCAAGGCCCTTCAGACGGCTTCCCCAAGTCCGCTCCGCCCTGGAAAATCCAGGACTACCGTGCTCCTCAGGGGGCCGCTGGGGCCATGCCGCGGCAGTATCTCTGTCCCGGAGACCTGTCGGCGCACAGAACACAGAAAGCGCCGCCATAACGACTCCAGAGGTCGCTGCCGCCGCCGCCGCGGCCACCGCGGCCACCGCCGCTGCCGCCGCCGCCACCACCGAGCGCCCGTCTGCAATCGCCTTGCTCCGCCGACCGCCGAGAAAGGCCTCCGGGGCCTCCACGATCGACTCGGAGCCGCCGGGGCCGTCGCGACCACGCCGCCTTCTGCACCGGTCCCGCGGCTCCAGCAGACCCCCGACCGGTTTCCAAATGTCCCAACCGGCCTCCCCCGATCTTGCCCCGCCTCTGCCACTGGCGGGGGGACCTAGGGGACAAGGGGGGCCGCAGCTGAGGCCGTCTAGGCCGGAGAGAGCAGTGGCGGAGCACCGCGTCGGCCATCTTCGAAACCCGGAAACTATGATATTGGAGAGCATTGTCCTAAGAACCCACCTTCTCTTTCTTATTTATTTTTCACATTTCTGAACTTTCCATATTCCTCAAAGAGTGTACAATAACAATAGTAATAGCACTTAGACTTATATAACGCTTCACAGTGCTTTACAGAGTTAGTATATAGTCCCCAACAATCTGGGCCCTCATTTTTACAACCTCAGAAGCATGGAAGGCTGAGCCAATCTTGAGCCAGTGAAAATCGAACTGCTGTCAGTCGGCAGAATTAGCCTGCAATACTGCATTCTAACCACTGCACCATAACCAATAAACATCAAAATATAAAAACAGTATATAAAAATTGAAATATTAAAAGTTAAAATTTTAGCATTAATTTTTTTTAAAAAAAATTAAGGAGGCAAGAGTAATTAAAAATTAGTTAGCAAGGTCAAAACCATAGATTTTTGTATATTTGTATGTAACATAAGTTTAACTCTAATTCTTCTTTGTCCTTCTTGGTTGTTGCCAGCTGTTTGAATTATTTCCTAGGTCAAGGTGAGAAGCCAGCATGGTCAATAAAGAGGCTAATTAGTTACAGAGGCTGAGTTACAATAGTTTCAACAATTTAAATGACCACTGAATAGCAGCAAAGAGATTCATTTGCTACCATCTAGTGGATATCTTGATTTCTGCACCACTTCCTTACAAGGTAGCCCTTATTTATAAGTGATCACTTCCCACTTGTAAGCTTGTAGAGTTGTATAACTGAAGCAAAACAAAGATCTTGGCAAACAAACAAAAGTTAACGAAGGAATGGATTCAGGGTCCCTTGTATAATTCAAGGACCTTGAAGTTCTGTCTTACTCAGGCTGTTCTTTTAACTCTCTACAACAGGAATGACTTTTCTAATCATTTAATGATTCTTTCAGGTTTTTGTTTTTTAAAAAAATCTGCAGTACCTACTTTCTCTATGTTCTGTTGAAACCTCTGTTTAATTAAGTTATGTGAACAGTCAACCACAGATACTCCTTTTTTCAAATGCAGACAATTTTTGTAGCCAAAAGGCCCAATGTGGTTAGAGTAGACTCTCTACCGCCTCCAAACTCTTTCCTCATTGTCACCGGAAACCTGTGTTCTTCCTGTACTGTACAGTAATTACAGTCCTTTCCAGTATCTAAAAAAGATATATTACATCAATAGGGGCTTATTAAAACCAATAAAACCATTTGAGAGTTATTTTAACTCTTTTCTTCAGCAATCACAGGCAAGCAATCTGGTGCTTTTCCACTTGCTCAAATTCTTCATAAGCTTTACAATGTTATCTCTGTGATAAAATAAATGATTTGCCAGGTATGATGTTGTTTCAGACAATACCTGTTTTTATTACTGATGTACTATTCAAACAACAGCATGCATGCACACACACACACACACACTTATACACACACACACACACACACACCATTTATATGTGGGGTGTGTGTGTATGTATATGGATAAAGGAGGATTTGGTTTACCAATTTGAAAAACAAAATTACTGTTCTATTCTATACAAAGTTTTGTAAAATCCAAAGCTGTCTTCACATTATAAATGAACCCAATATATAAGGATTGCAAAGAATTTTGAAAATTCAGATTATCTCTGGTGCCATTTGTTCAGGTGCTCTTAATATGTATTTTTAATACAGTAGTTTCTGAGGAAACTTTCATCTTTCATGAAATCTCTAGCAAAATGATTTAGTCATTATGTACCGTATTTTTCCCCAAATGTTCCTTTACTATTTCAGTACTAATGACATGTGATTTTCAGAATTAGAGGTTATTTAATTTCTGAAAATTGATAGAATTGATAATAATAATGATCTGAGAATTGTCCTAATGGTATAATGGAACTGGATGGCTATCATATTACTGACATGTAAAACGATATTCAGAATCATCAGTGACTGCGGTGGCCTATAGATCCAGTAAACAAACTTTATCTAAATCTGAATACTTGGAAGAAACAGTAACATGGCAAATAATATA
This sequence comes from Bungarus multicinctus, assembly GCA_023653725.1. Taxonomy (NCBI): domain Eukaryota; kingdom Metazoa; phylum Chordata; class Lepidosauria; order Squamata; family Elapidae; genus Bungarus; species Bungarus multicinctus. The sequence continues at coordinate 99,174,847 of CM042842.1, read as the reverse complement.
TTGGTTATTTGTATTGTTCTGTAAGCATACTGGGGCAACAGATGTCATATTTGTTGTAACACATTATTACATTCAAATATAATAAAACCCAAATGCTTTCAAACAATTTTCAAACAAATGAAACCACACATTAAATTGGAAATCTTGGTGGAAGAAAATAAAAAGATGAGGCGAGGCAGGATGGAGGCTGTTGTTTTAAAAAATATCAAAGCTGGTGTTGAAAGAAATATCCTTCTGGGTTCAGTTCCAAGTGGGGAAAAAGACACTGGAAACATGGAGGCTGCTTGGAAGGTTTAATGGTTACAGGGCCACATAGCCTGGAGCTTCAGAGAAGAATGATCACATGCTTCAAAGTGAGAAGAGAAGGGGAAAAAGGGCTGAGGTGCTGAGAGTACCTGGGTTTTATACCCTCTGTTGGGATTTGAATTGGAGCTTGTATTCTAATTGGTTGTCAGACTCCCAGGGGCGGGGGTCTTAACTCTGTAGGCTTGGTCTGGACCACATGGCTTTACCTGAATGCTGGCTAATGCAATCTTCCCAGACCATGTGGTGAGATGGGTAATCCTATCATTTCCTGAGGGCCATCCTTAATCCCATCACCCTGGAGTTCCTTCTTATGTAAAGTATTCTGGCCCAGGCCTTAATGGCCCACCCATTAACAAAGGTGGGGGTGAGTTTCTGCTTCTTGAGTTGAGTTTCTGCTTCTTGAGTGACTATTCTTTTTAGGAGAAATATTCTGCCTTTTTAATATTTCCTAGGCTATTTCAATTTTTCTAGGAGAGGGGTGGATGCTAACTTCCTACACTGGTATATGATGTTAAGCCAGAATTTAATAGAACAAATTCATACCTCAAACCTGAGTTTGGTGCATTTACTCTTCCCTTCCTCTAATGAAATCATAAGCAGATTAAAAGCTTCATTTTGCTCTCAGTTAAACATCAGTTTAGCGTGTTGTCCCAAAGTGCTGGTCTCCAGGTGTTGCTGAAGGACAAATTCCAGCATCCTGTAGCTCAGCAATATTTAAGAGATACAGATTTCTCTATCCCAAAGTAGTAGTAGTCTTTGACTTACAACAGTTCATTTAATGACCGTTCGAACTTACAACAGCACTGAAAAATGTGACTTATGACAAGTTTTTCACACTTATGACCATTGAAGCATCCCTATGGTACCATGATCAAAATTGAAATGTCATATTTATGACGGTTTATTTATTATTTATTATATATAAATAAATATTTATTATTATTGTTGTTGTTGTTATTATTATTATTTAAATTTTTATACCACCCCCTCTCCCGCAATGGGACTCGGGGCGGTGTACAACCAAGATAAAAACCCCCATAATAAATAGAATTTTAAAAAGGTTGCAGTACCCTGTAGTCATGTGATCACCTTTTGCAACCTTATGACGAGCAAAGACAATGGGGAAGCCAGACTCATTTAACAACCATGTTAGTAACTTAACAATTACAGCAATTCACTTAATCGTGGCAAGAAAGGTCATAAAATGGTAAATTTTTAAATATATTCTTATATATTCTTGTAAGTCACCTTGAGTTGACATGGCAGCAGTATAAATCTCCTAAATAAATAAATAAATAAAATTCACTTCATAATTGTCATGCTTAGCAACAGAAATTTTGGGCTCAATTGTGACTTTAAGTCGAGGACTACTTTGTAGAATAGGTTCTTGCAATCAGCAGTAGTTAAGGTTAACCATACTTTGTCTGAGTTTAGATGAAATATGAGAAAGTATTTCTCCCTATTCTATGTCATAAAGGCATTTATTGATGGACTTTTCTAGGCAATTCGTGGTGGTGTTACCCTCCACAGCTTTCATAGATTTTAATCATTTTCAGAAATGGGAGGCTGTATTCATAGAAACAGGAAAGGAAAGGGACTGTTGACGTTACTGTGTCTAACTCAAGTATTCATGTACATATGCAGAACACAGGCAAGGAGAATGGCAAGTGGTGAAATACGTGTGAAAGGGAAGAGCTTATGTTATGAAGTCTACTCCACACTTGTCATTTTGGTCTCATTGTGGCTAGTTGCAGATGTCGGTCCAGATGCTCCTAATGAGTGGGCATATCCTGGAAAGGACAGCACAAAATAGAAAAGGTGAGGTCCACAATTGATGTAGTATTCGAGGCACAGAATGACCAGCACAGAATAGAATCAAATTATTATTCGATTAACTCTAATGTACTAAGAATTAGATTAAGTCGTAATTTCAGAGAAGAAAAAAGAAGGACGTAAGGAGCAATAATCAGCCTGACATCAACACTTGGGAAGATCTAGAAATGATTATCAATTATTTGAAAGCATCTTGAAAACAATACATTATTAGAAAACAGCATGGATTTTGTCAATAAAATATGTTGTCTGGCTGTTTATTTTCATTTTTGATCCCTAAGTTGGTAGAGAAATGCTGTGGACATAATATACCTGGATTTCATATCTATTATGGATGACATGATCTTCATGTGGCTTGAAAACTAGATTCTAGAATAGGGGTGTCAAACTCAAGGCTCGGGGGCCAGATCCAGCCCATGGGGTGCTTAGATCTGGTCTGCGGGGCTCTCCTGGAAACAGCGAGGGGCCAGCCTGTGGTGCTTCTGCCAGAAAAAACAGAGCTCGGGAGGGCCATGTGTCACGCTCCTGAATTCCATTTTTGCTCCATTTTGCTAGAGACCGTCGCAGCCAAAAATGGAACTTGGAAGCCTGTTTTCACTGTCAGAACGCTCGGGCCACTACATCCACCCCCGGCATGTGTGACATCGAGCCGGCCACACCCTTCAAGGTCAAACGCAACCCTGATGTTGCTCTCAGTGAAATTGAGTTTGACACCTCTGCTCTAGAAGCACTCATCAACAATTGCTGATTTAATTGGAATGAGGGATCAAGCAGTATGACAACAAGGTTTGGTACTGTGTTCAGTATTCTTAAACATTTTTATTAGTGATTTGGATTTGGATGAAGCTATAAAGGGAATATTTACCAAAGCTATAATAGACCAAATGCTGGATATATTAACATATTCCAGAAATAAAAGAAACAAAAGTAAAATGATATTAATACGATTAATGATATTATAGAAATGAGTCAAAACAATAATACTGAAAAAAGGGGAACATTTTATCTAAAGTAAATGAAATGAGATACACTGGAAAAGGAAAAGCGGTAGCAATTCATTGACAGGTGTGAAATACACTACCACAAATAAAATTCTACTTAAACTGATTTATTATTATTCATGCCTATGCACAGAAATTTCTCTACTTAACTAATGGTTAGCACTATTTTTGTGCTAGATAAGGGTCAATAGAATTCAGGAGTGGTTGTACTTAGTTCATTGCTAGAGACTCTAGGCCAATTCCTCTTTTGACTCTGTTCCTAGGTTCTGCCACTACAAATCAAGGCACCAGGGTATGGAATGATTTTATTATTTTAATTAAAAGTGCAGAAATGGAATAGGACTGATATTGTTGTTCTTAACTGACATTTCTTGTTTATTATTCTAAGTCAGTGATTCTTAAACTGGGCATATATTGGGGTAATTTGTAACTTATGAGTTGAAGATCCAATTTGAGACAGCTGTATAAAACAACATTTATTTTATTTATTTATTTGATTTGTCAATTGTTTACAAGATAATAGGTATAAGTATAAACATAGTTATGAATACATGAAATGGATACATATAAGAAAAATAAAAAGAAGCAACAGGACAGGGATGGTAGGCACATTGGCACACTTATGCATGCCCCCTACAGACCTCTTAGGAAAAGGATAAGGTCAATAGTAGACAGTCTAAGGTTAAAGTTTTGGGGATTTGTGTTTGTGTTTTGTTTTTTTGTGGAGGTAATGACATTTACAAAGGGATGAGGTGGCTCAGTGGCTAAGACGCTGAGCTTGTTGATCAGAAAGGTAGGCAGTTCAGTGGTTTTAATCGCATAACCAAGTGAGCTCCAGTTACTTTCCCAGCTTCTGTCAACCTAGCAGTTTGAAAGCATGTAAAAAATGCAAGTAGAAAAATAGGGACCACTTTGGTGGGAAGGTAACAGCATTCCATGTGCCTTTGCATTTAGTCAGGCCGGCCACATGACGTCTTTGGACAGCGCTGACTCTTTGGCTTTGTAATGGAGATGAACACCGCCCCCTAGAGCCAGAAATGACTAGTACGTACTATATGTGTGAGGGGAACCTTTACCTTTACCTAATGATATTTATAAGACTTGGAAAAGGGTCAAACAAGTTTTAAAATCGCTGTTCTAGATCATGACAGAGTTGCCAAAGGTCATGTAAAAATGATGCTATTATCCTAGAAATGCTTGAATTGTCTGAGATGCCTCCGATACTTTTACACTAAGCTTGATTGGATCAATAGGCTTGAATGGTGCCTGATTGAAAAAAAAAGTAGCTTTGCAAAATAGTAATTCAGGATGCAGAAATAAAGCACAACCTATTAGCAAGGGCAGATGTTCACAGAATTGCAATTATCTGTAGCAATTCCACCAGGTAGCATCAGGACCAGAAGTGAGACAGTGAGTTAATTCCTTCATTCCATCTTAGACCAGTCTAGGACTTCATCACTTGTAACTACTTCGTCCAAGAGCTGTCTCAATTGATGACCATTATAGAAGGTTTTTTTTTTAAGTTTCCTTTTCCCTCTTCTATCACATCCATTAAACTGTTAACTAAAACACTGTAAAGTGTAAACATTGTTGAACAATGAGTTATCCTGAGTGCAGTGGTAGAAAGCATATAAATCTACTCTACTAGCAAGCAAATAGCTACTACACACATGAACTGTCATGTGTGATCTAACAAATAATGATAGAATGGGCTTTGTGTTCCCTGGGCGCTTTAAAAATTCTGAGATGCTCAAAGTTGGAAAATTCATTTGAGCAGCTTCCCTCAAACTTTATTTCATAGCATTTCATAGTAATCTCCCCCGCCAAACCCGGTGTGTGTGTGTGTGTGTGTGTGTGTGTGTGTGTGTGTGTATGTTATGCATGAATAGGAACATGTGCAGAATTTCAGATTTATTGGAATAACACTTGGAATATTATTAGTTCATCTAATAGCTTCAAATATTGAGCTATTTTGCAATGGGATCTCCACGTATAAGCTTCAGCATAGTTGCCCTCTTTATGCCCTGTATAGGAAAGTGTCTATATTCTTTTCTGTTGGATCTATGTCATCCCTCAAGTTGATCCCTAAGTTAACATTCTTTTTCCCTCTGTACAGATTCAAAAAGTAAATACATTGTTAGTGTTTTTGATATGTCATGGAGCACTTCAAAATTCCTAGTTTTGGAATTTTGATAAGTCTGCATTTTAGCATGTTTTCATACTCATAATGGCAAATTCTTATCTTCTTCCAGGATCTCAAGAAGTAAAAGGCAGGATGTCCCAATAATTTCCAGTATGATTGCACAGGCCATATATTTAAGCACGAGGCCATGATTTTTTTTTTTTAATGGCATTTCCATGTCCATATATGCAAGGTGTAAGGCTCGGCACTCTGGCCAGTTTTCAGCACCCAACAAACTTTACGGCAGTCTTCCGGCTATCTTCCAGAGTCTGTCAGAAATACTGGTGTATTCCCCCCAACGCAGCACTCTGACTAATGGCCACAGCCCAACGACCATGATGGCGCTCTTCCGGCAGTCTTCAGGAGCAGCTCATCACAGCTGGGCGAAGGCAATGCCCCCGTGCCTTGTCCTTGCATGGGAGGGCGTGGGCGGTTCAATCAGCTGTTGCACGGGGCCAGTGGATTGTTTTGGATTGTTTTTTACTTGATGTTTCCTTCTTGCTGCAGATACTGCGTTGGACAGGGGGGGGAATAGGATGGGATGTAACCAGATGGGGGTCTACATGGGATAGGAGTAAGGAGAAGAGCTGACAATAGGTGTAATTAAGGCACACGGCGGGGGCGTAGAGGAGTAGTTAATGGGCAGATGTTAGGTTAGTTGGGAGGGGTAACTAGCAATATAAATAGCATTGAGAGGCAATTGCTCTCAACGCTGACTTTGCACCGAGTGCCGTTGTTGTTGATTGTGATTGGAGGAACTGCAATAAACACTTTCACACAACTTTATTTGTGAGTAACGTGGTTTGTTGTGGAAAGTAGCCAGTCCCCGACAGAAGCCAACACAAGGCCACTGACACAAAGATGCATGAAAATGGCTTGTAGTTGGAAACCTCAGTTATGGTGTCAGATGTACCTCCATCTTTCTGTATGTGCCTAAAAAAATGATCTCAAAGAATTTCAACATTCTTTTACCAATTCACACAAGGCAAAATTGCAAATTGAACATCAATTTTAGCAAAGTGGAGATTAACAAATACATTAAACATATTTGACAAAATATGTCAAATATAATATAAAGAGGGTGAAAATGTCCCAGAAAAGAAAAAAAACATATCCACCCCTGCCCCAATCATAAGTGTAAATCTAAAACACTAAAAAAAGAGAGGGGTACCTTTTGGAAATTCCTAAAAGAATTAGAAGATGACCCAAACCTTAAAGGATGCCCGAATGAGACTTTGACTAGAGTGCCAAAACAACTAGAGCCAACCCTGCAGCCATGCTGAATGAATTTGAAAGATATGAATAAGCCAATTAAACTTTTTAAAGAACTGTGGAAAATAGTACTTATTCAGTTCAGCAACCCTCACCCATGCATTACTGTTATTCTGCTTCCTTAAAAAGGAAATGGTAATGTTTGGAGCAATGACATAAAGGGCTGGTATACAAAAAATTCTACAGAAGTATTATTCTCATGTCAAAAGCTTGAGAGGAAAACCATTGATTTTATGTCAGGACAAGAACACAGTCCGAGCCATTAATGAATAAAAATAGCTTAAATGTAATGTCGTATCTAATGCTACACTTGTATATTAACTTACCTAGAAGTAAGTCCGACAAACTTGATGGGATTTACTTCTGTGTGTCAGTCCACATCTATAACATGACTATCAAAAATAGTTTCCACACAGATGAAGCAAAATTACACTATGGATAGATAATAGAACATCTAGAGATCTTTTCTTTCTTATGCTTGAAGTCTGCACCATCACTCTTAAAGGTCAACTGATTGTCAAAAACATGTATTCCATTTAGATTCTCCATGGATCTGCTCATGTGTAAAAACATCAAGCTCCCACCAAGATTTTTAATGCAGAATGAAGGAAGAAATGGAAATTCCCACAATGAAGGAATGGATTATAAAGATGTCAGAACTGGCAAAAAAGATCTATATGGTCAGAAATAAAACAACAAATACTTTTATAAATGACTGAAAAATCTCTATGCACTTTTTTCTCAAAAAGGGAAAAAAATGAAGTGAGGATTTATGTTTTGATGATTGAAAAAGGACTAAATAAGGGACTGAAGAGATTCTTGTAATGTCAAGAAAGGGAAGGGATAATGATTATAACTATTTAAAAGAAGGTCAGACATTACATATAGACAAACAAAAATACCAGGTTCCCCAAGTCCATCATCTCCTTTGGAAAAGCGAAGTGCTGGATAGTATTCTTGCAGAAAGCATACCATGGGTCAAAGGTTTATATATGATCAACTAATTAAAATGGCGATCCGATCTTAGCCAGAGTTCATGTATTGAAAAGTACTTAACTCTTCCTTAAAGCATATAGTTATTATTCAGAGCCTTATGCATGATACACACAAGAATTCCTGAGTAAGCAAATCTATCTCAATAGACAGATTCTAGTCCATTAAAACTTGAGCTACAGTTAATGTATTAGCATTTAAGATACTCTGGGCTCGTCTGTATTGTGTGATGATGGAAGTTCTCCTGTGTATTTTGAAACAAAGAGCAATTCTGTAAATGCATCCACTTTGTGTGTTCTTAATCCTCCATTAAAGAGAAGAAAGTATGCCTTATAAGCAAAGGAACTCCATGTGTGTCCAGATACTCCCATAACCATAGAAGTGATGCAAATACATCTGCTGGAAGCATATGCCATGATATTTTCATTGGTGAGAAATGGAAGCACAGAGTGATACCTTTGTATGACCCACAAAAGAATGTGACGCCTTGGATTCTACTTTTTTATGTTTTATTATAAAGAAAGGTAAGATAAGCATTGTGAGTCAAAATGTGCAGGTACTGTATAAACAGCACCACAAAGAAAATAAAAAATAATTAAAAAAACATGGAAAATGCACTTTTCATAAACTGTAATTCTGCTTTCTATTTTTTTTTTCATAAATAGACAAAAATCCTTGTCAGCAATTTTAAATAGATGGACATATGGCTGAAAAAATATAATAATGCCATATAACATGGATATAAATTGTCCATTTCTTGCTGTACAAATAATAGAAACAAGTTTGGCAGGGTTTTTTTTTTCATTTGTTTTTTTATACACATCTCCATTCTATGTATAACTAAAAAAATGTGCTACAATTAATATAAAATGCTTTTACTATAAAGTAAACTACTATTTCTTCCACAAAAGAATTTTAAAGATGTCTTTAGCACACTTCTAAAACATTTAAGTAAGCTACTTACAACTATCCAACAAATTATATTTTTCATGGTCTTTTTTCACATTGTTTCCTTCTCATATTTGCACTTTTGCTTCCCAGCTATTGTGTCCACCCATCTTCCAAACAATAGTTTTATTTTTATTTTGAATTTTTATTCTTTGCCAGACATTCAAGGCCTTTTGCATGTACAATATTCACACAGACTTCACATTTGTCTTGCACAAAGTTTAGTGCCTTTTAGCAAGTCATCAAAAGAGCGTCTCCTCCAGCTGAGCCAAGCCTAATGCCATTGAGTGCTGTGCCATAGTCTGTGCTGAATCTAAAAAGCAGTTCGCTAGGAAAATGGTCCTTAGCTAAGCTGGTAGTAAGCAAGAAAGTTGCGTGCAGGGTGGGGTGAACCTTTGAAAATTTTGCTCTTTTATGATCTATGCATGGTTGGCTTCCAGATACAGTAGACTTCTGAGAAGAAAGAGAAAGGAAGGAAGGAAGGAAGGAAGAAAGGAAGGAGGAAGAAAAGAGAAAAAAACAAAAACAAAGGCTGCTCTCAGAATCAAGATATGAAGCCATGCTCTCTTTTCCATGTGACTTGCTTGATGCCCACCTGGGTAGCCTGTGTCACAGACTCACTTAAGTGTCCTTCCTTTTCACCTTTGCAGAATGGAGATGGCAGGGCTTAAGTGAGGTAGAGTGACTTGTCCCTTGGCAGCATGCTGTAAGAAGAAGAAAAAAGAAAGAGAGGATGTGAGATTGTGACAGGCTGCTCAAAAAAAACAGCACAGCAACCATTAGACTAGCAGGTACCCATGTGTTGTACCTCTGCATTGTGAGGTCCATATTGTAAAAGAAAGTAGGAAAATTAAAAATCAACAACTTGTCTGTCTCTGCTTGAAATTCACCCATACCCACATATATACTGTACATCCTGATAATAAGCAAGCCTGGGCTCTTCATAGCTTATTGTATTGCCCCTAAATATTAGGCAGAGGTACTATAGAGACAATCTCATAAGAAACAAGCACAATAACTGCTTAAGGATAACTGGAGGCAGCTGACTCAGTTGGGAGCACCAAAACCAAAAAATATCAAAGCCCTGTGTGCTTTTCAGACATTATAGCACTGATGCTGCTCATTACCACACACATAAGACCAATTATAGTTCCATTGTCAATCATAGCTGGGCATGGGCCATGGCTGGGAATTAACTGCATGGCTGGCTTCCCAAATAAAAGCCAGCCTTCACCTTTGGAGCCATAATTCAGGACAGTGGAAGATATGGCTTCTGTTCCAATGCCCAACTGGCACTCCAGATATCAAAGCATTTGCAGCTCTTTCGTTTAAAAGCCTGTTAGGCCAGCCAGAGCACACAAGTGGCATGCCTGATATATTGCCATCTCTTTGCAAACTGTTAACCAGGCTTTGTTGTTTTTGATGTGTTTCACAACAGGCCTTTACCTACCAACTAACTGGAAATACAATTCTAGGTAGTGCCTCATTCTTTGGGTGTTAATCCTCAGAAATGACAGCCCACAGATACCAGATCAGTGCTAGGGTACATAGTTTACATGCATAAGGTTCCAGGCTGAATTCTTGGCATTTACAGAGTGGGAGGAATCTGTAAAGTTGGGGAGTTGCTGTCAATCAAATAGTCAATACAGAACTAAATGGAATGACTTGAAATGGTCAAGTCTTACATCCCATCCATAATAAAATATTGTTTTCATTCTCTAGAGTCTGGCAGTAACTATTCTTACAGCTGACATCACTGGCCCAGCTAAAGGTCATATGCAAACTCTGGTTGTGCACTTTTAACTACTATATTGCATTATGTTGCATAATCTATCTCGATAATTGACTGTTGTTTTACTTAACTGAGATTGGCATTGTGCTGCAACTTTAGGGAAAAAATTAATATGGTGATTATACTTCTAAATCCATTCTAAACCTGAGACTCTGATGGACTGCTATATTCTCTACTCATGTGGTGAAGTGATATAGCTTAGTAACATAAGGGGCCATTTAGGCCACAGCATTTAGCTCCCTGTTCAGTGTGGAAATGTGTGTAAAAGCACTCCAACCTTTGCTGGAATACATCCAGTGAAGATTATCACCACTCTTGGAAATATGCTCTACTTTTGAATTGCTAATTCCTAATACTCAGTTAGATGCTGCCTTAATTTGAAATCATTATTCTGTTTTCTGCATCCCAGGACAGTAAGAACAGATCTTAAGTTCTGCTTTCCACTCCATCTGGCATATGTTATCGTATCCTCCCTCAACCATTCTTTTTCAAGGCTACCTTCCTCTGCCACTTTGTAGGAGACGTCGTCTACATTGCTCAGATCCTCATCCCTCTTCTTTGCCTCTATTCAGCCCAAATCCTTTCTAAAACATGGTGCTCAGCCTTGGATTGCAGTACTCAAGATAGTATCTGACCTGACTAATATAGAAGAGAATGATTTGGGAAATACAGTTGTATTAGTTCAGACCAAAATTGGCTTCCTTATTTGCAGCATTTTGCTGTTCCTTTTAGTGATAATTATGAAAAGTTACAGTGAAAAATCCATTAATCTCTGCCCCTCTTTCCCCATTCCTGTTTGGTACGCTTAACAGTGTTATCTCAGTTTGCCTGACATTTGTAAGAGCAACTATTTTCTCATCCTTCTGTCAACTTCCACAGGTTGTAGCAGCAAAAAATTCTGCCTTCTTAGAAATCTTGACTAGGACAAAGACTAATTCTGATTATTCTTTTAGTAAAAAAGGTGATGAATGGCTCCACCATTTTGATCTGAATATATCTTATACCTGCTGAATGCTAATAGGATTTGCTTCCAATACAGGCTCGTAGAAATACACTGCTGCAAATAGACTTCTGAAATCTATTTTCACACTTAAACACACACACACGTGATGCAAATACTAATCTAATTCTAAATGTTAGTTAAGATTTCTGCAAAATCACCTAAATCCTGGAAAGCCTTACCAAATTTAAACTTATAACTGGTTCCCCCATCTAAGAGCTTCATGGAAGAATTTCAGCTAATAAAACTGTGCAACTTCCAAGTTATCTAACCCTCACCCCCTCAACTTATTCACAAGTTTCCAGATAAAAATATGCCTTTCATTGCCCCCATTAGAAACTAAGAAAAAAAGAACTATTCATAATGAGAATCCGTGCCGAACCTTACTTACTATTGTATATTTTCATGACAGTATGCCTTACTCACATACAAAGCAGGCTATAATCTTGTGTTTTAGATAGAATAAAACATATATAATATAGTACATGTGGCAATACTAAATATTCACCATCAACGTAAAGTCTTGAACCAACAAGACTTGTACCAACTGGTATCTTGTTGGTTCAAGACTTTTCTCCAAAACTAAATTTTTATGCTGGAAGTAGACTATAGAGAGAAAAGTAACTACAGAGGTAAGACATAAAAGAGATTGCCTCATCTGTATATCCTTTCTCCATTAAAAACTGGTTGGCTCTACTCTTTTTTAATGTGCCCATAGCAGGTCCATACTTAAGTGAATACATCCAAGATCAATATAAATTTCAGCCCTCTGTTCTGGAATGAAAATATACTAAAGCACCTGTTTGTCAAAGGTATTGGCAATCTACAGTATCCACTATCTCATAATTCATTTATCTGTCCTTTTTACAGTCTGCACTTAGCATGTTCTATCTTCCTATCCTTAGCACAGAATTAATATGAACATGAATAACATGGTCCTCCAGTACTAGAGCTTCATTAATTTTACAAACTGCTCTCTCAAACACATTATCATTATAAATAATTGAATTTCAACTAAGTGCATTTCCCATGTTTTATATTTCCTCTCCCCTCCTTTAAAGCTATTTCTTCACTTATTCAAGTGATTTGGAAGATTATATAATTTTGGCTGCATCTTCTAGTCTCTAACATGAATTAGTGTAATCTGTTTTTGTTTGGACAATCTGACTGCATGCAATTCAGCAATATGTGTGGTTTGCTTAATAGCCTTAATGATTCAGACTATTTATTCCAGAGAGCTCTCAAGAATTCTCTCTATCCAAATATCAGCCCTCCAAGGTAGGCTAGATAAAGAAACAGATTCAGCAGAGTTCTAGGAACACCATTTACTGTTGTAAGGTAGAATAACAGAATATTGAAAAACCTGTTACGAGTTTTTTCTATCCCACTGTATATCAAAGATGATCAAGATGGCATTAGTTTGAGTTTATTTCTCACACATTTCTCTCTGTCAGGACTTTTTTGAAATTCCATCTCCATTCCCAAAACCAGGTTTATAATTCTTTACATAAAGAGTTTAAGAAATACAGCCTAAGTTGCAAAATTGTATTAAGATACAGTATCCAATCAGTGAATTTTGAATATTGGCAAGAGGCGTAATATATTTAATCTAAAATGAAAAACACTGAAAACATAGCAGTAGCTTTAACTGGAGAAAAGCAGTCATATATTTTATCCCAGTAAACAATATCTTAGCAAAACAACAATTCATGGTGTATCCCAATTCAGATTTTTCTGAGGGCTTTAGGCTACTGGAAGTCTGGTGAGAATAAGCCAGCAAATAGAAGCTATATCATGTTGCAAAGAATGACATCAAGCATCATCACAAGCACATACATTCAGAAGATTCTGCAAAAAAAAAAAAAAAGTTGCTCATCTTTCTAAAATGCTTCTTGTTAGGCTGGCAAAATCCAGACAGTTTCATAAGTCTTGGCTACTTCAGTTTCCAATAGATACAGATTTGCTCACATTTGTGGAGCAGCATACATTAAATGGGGCAAGGCTTTAACAGCATAATTGCTGTCACCATCTTTACTTTTGTCCTTATGCTGAAACCAGTTGCCTAGAATAGCCTACTACTGCATTAAGTAGTTCTTTCCATTTTGTAAATTAATCCATCTTTCTATTTGTTTCCCTTTCTGTCCCTCAGTCTTCATCAGGGAAATTGTCCTGTCTTAGATATATTACTAGGTAATATATCCCATGTCCAATTGTATCTGACCCTAGGGAGTGGTGATCATCTCCATTTCTTAATTCAAGGGAGCCATCATTGTCCAAAGATATTTCCATGGTCATGTGGCCAATGTGACTATTGTCGAGATGCACAGAATGCTGTTACCTTCCCACAAAAATGGTACCTATTTATCTACTCGCATTTGCATGTTTTCAAACTGCTAGGTGGGGAGGAGTTGGGGCAAGTAACAGGAGCGTGCTGTGTCGCACGGTGCTCGGCTCTCAAACCTGGATTGTCAACTGACAAGCTCAGCATCTTTAACTGCTGATTACTGAGGCCCATATTACTAAGTACACCAAGAAAATTCTTAATAAGAAAAAGAAAACTTTGAATAAAAATAAAAATTGGGGAAAAAAAGAAAGTTAAAGTTTCTTTTAGATTAAATAGTTCATTTTACTCTGAAAATTCATACAATTATTTTGGGAACAAGATAGGTTTCTTTCTTAGAAATGCAAAATCTAAATAAAAGCATGCATGTGCATATTTTTGGAATATGATGTTTTCTTTACATCATAATTCTTTCTTTGTGACCTTAAATGGTAAATTTCCAATTGTGTAAATAAATGCCATTTTAGAAACCTTTTAAATAAGTTGGAGTTTTTTATTTTGTTTACTGGCCTGCAATGGTTAATCCCACACTCTCTGCTGGAGTAATCGTTGTCCCAGTCAGTATTTCCTGGAGGGTTTGATGCACCAGGTGATCGTGGTCCAACACTGTTCTGGAACTCAGATGAAATATGTGAAAAATCCTAAGAATAGAAGACAAAAACAGAAGATAGAAAAGTTAGAACCTTAGTTATTAGCAGAACAATTTTCTATATAAGCAATTCAAGAAAATGTTAAAAAGGGGAAATTCCAGATGAACTAGGTATGCTGATATTTGAACAACTGTGAACGTGCTCAAGAACTTTTATTTCAAATTATTTATTATGTAAAACAATTTGCTGCTTTCTCATTTATTCTAGCTTTACAGACTCTTGTTCTGAAAAAAAAATCACCTCACATTTACTGTCTTACTATGCTATAAAAATTTACTGTCTTACTATACTATTAAAATAGCTGATTATATGAGGATGTGGCAAGAAAAATCTTCATTGTGGCTTTAGCAGAAACCATGTTCAGGAAGTTCTGAAAAAACGTGAGAGTTAATGTGAAATATTTCAGATATTTCCCTAATCAAGCCTTCTGAAATCCACACCCTCCAGATGTGCTATGATTGCTGGTAACTTGGCACTCTCAAAAACATGGTCCCAGTGTATCTGGAGGCATACAGTTGGGAAAAGCTGAAATCATAATAACAACTAAATTTACCTGCCAGTGAAGCTCCTGGAGGAAATAAACAAATCATTATTTTATTTATTTACAACAATCAGGGTAGCCTCAAAACAGGGCAATCATAAAATTTAGAAAATATGTTCTACACAAATTTAGCTTGAGAGAACCAATGATGGAAAACATCCATTGTCAAACCTCTAGGTTGAAGTTCACTTACTCTGGAGAATTAGGATTTGAGTCATTGCTACTTCAACATCCCATTGAATAATTCACAACTGCTTTTGATTTAAATCACTACACTGTAATTTGCCCCAATAACAAATAAATAGTAGAAATAGGTATATATATATATATATATATATATATATATATATATATATATATATATATATATATATATATATATATATATATATATATATATATATATATATATATATATATATATATACTTTGTATTACAACACCCTGTTAAGCCCCAATTAAGGGAGAAAGCATACTGCTCTTTTCTGTCTTTCGGCTCATCACCAGAGACCATACCGACAGAAAGCTATTTGTTTCGTTGCCTTTTGTTTACATGTGTGTAAGGTTTTTAAGCTGATAATTTAAAAAAAAAAAAAAATTATCAGCTTAAAAACCTTACACACATATATATATATATATATAAATAAAACCCCTATCCAGTTATAATTGATTGTGTATACTGTTCATTCTCCTATTCAGCAATAACAAATCCATGTTTTTGATGGTGATTACTTAGTACAGGAGTAGGCAATTTTTATTTGGCTGGAAGGGGGAATAATAATCCTATTTAAAACATATGGAGATTCTTACTCACCCAGCACTTTTGTCCCAAAGATGCTTTCCAAAAGGCTACTGGGAACAAGAACATCCAGTTGCTGTTTAGAAAGCACTTTTGGGATTATTTAAAAACAGTTTTTCCTCCATTGGAACCAAGATGCATAGGGATACAGGAATACAACTGTAAAAGCTAGTGAGATCACATTTTTCAAATGTTTGGACAAAGGCAAAGGAGTTTTAAAATTGATTTGCTTTAGCCACTGTAACACGCATTTTAACAAAAAAACCAAACCAAACCAAACCAAACAAAACTAAGTAGGAGAAAATTACATATGCCAAATAATTTTTACCAAATTTTAGGAATGTAACATGAAGATACTTTGGAAACCATAAAAGTAGCACAGGGTATTATTACAGATAGTCCTTGACTTGCAACTACAGTTGGAACCGGAATTTCCATCACTAAGTGTTATGGTCATTAAGTGAGTATCACTGATTGTGCCAGGTTTTGTGACTTTTTTTTTTTTCCAAAACAGTTAAGTAAATCACTTGCTTGTTAAGTAATTACACCATTAAGTAAATCTGGCTTTCCTCATTGACTTTGCTCACCAGAAGTCAGCTGGGAAGGTTGCAAAGGGCAACCACATGGCCCCATCAACCACATTTAACCATCATAAATACACGCCGGTTGCCAAGTGCCTGAATCACAAAAAAATGACTATGAAGATGCTGCAGCGGTTTTAAGTATGAGCACCAACTCCATGTCACTTTTTTCAGTACTTTCCTATTTTTGAACGGTTGCTACATAAATATTCATAAGACAAGGACTGACTATGTGGAAAAAACTGGTTTACTGCAGATGGGAAATGGTATATTGTCTAAAGGGCATGTAAATTTCCATGGATTCCACGGAAAAGCGCTTCAAACACTTTGAGATGGGCAGCAATTAAATTAAGTTAATAAATAAAATAAAAGCCACTTCTTATATTGAGATCTGGTTAATCACAGTTTATTAATTACACCGTAAGTGGTGAATTAACATGATGCACAGTCAAACAGGTTTCTATTCCGCACTGTGCGCCCAGCCACGCTCTTCAAAAACCCCTTTTAACTACAACTTTCAATGCAGAGTAGTAGGGTTGCTAAAATGAGTGAATACCACATGAGACTCACAGATCCTAGTGTCACATTCAGGCAAGCTATAAACATGCACGGCCCATTTAAGAACTGTCGCTTCAGAACTCAGCCACTCACCTGCTGGCCTGGTGGTGAAGAATTCATGGGGGGCTGTACCTGTAGTGCCATAGAAGGAGACAAAATAGGTTGCTGGGGAACCTGCTGCATGCTGAGGGGCTGGTTGAGGATGGAGCTCTGCGGGTGATGCAAAGAGAGTTGCTGATGGAGAGGGGGGCTAATCTGGAAAGAAGGAGGTGGGGAGGCACTGATACTGGGCAACATAGGTTTGGAACTCAGGGTCCTGGAGAGGCTGGGGTGAGGGTGAGTACGGTAGCTCTGCAGATCCGATGGGGACAAGAAGGAGCCCAAGCCAGGGTAAGGTGACGAGGCTTGCGGTGGCATAGTATACAAGGGCTGTTTGGGTGGGATCATTTTTGAAGGTTGGCTGCTCTGAACATTTTTTGTCTCGCCTTGGTCAGCTGAACTCTATGAGAGAAACACATAGACAGACACACGAAGAGGACAAATTGCAATGAAAATGAGCTAAGTGCAACTTAGACCTTTGGATTAATTAATGAACAGCATCGTTCGTCTCTCCACAAAATATTTATCTTTGTTTCCACTCATGATGAGAAGAGAAATGTAAGAACAAGTTTAAAATACATGACTGAACATCCCTTTCCAACATATGAATCTCATGAAGATTTTAAAAAAATAGAATGGAGATGGAGGTGTGTTCATACTAGCTTTTCTTCATTTCCTGTAACTTAAGATCACTGAAGCAAACAGACAACTAAATTTGTATTAATGCCTCATATTCTATATTGTTCTGTAACATCTGTGGCTAATGCCATCTCCTTTTTTCTCTAATTTGTATAAACTCTGCTAGAGATTTTACAATTGGAGTAACTATTTTAGAAAAAAAAATAACAGCTCAATGAAATACTGGATTTCTTAAATAAGACATAAAAATAAGACATTAAATAACCAAAATCTCTGGACAGTCATAGCATTCTTGATTCTTCACATTATTTCTCACAGTACAGTGTACAATTTAGTAAAAAGTCTACAGTTTTTGATGAAGAATAAGTGGCATAAAAATGTTTAACAAACTTACTGCATTTCCCAGCATTAGATTAAATCAACTAAACAAAACATTTTGCTCACTAATACTGTAAAATAGTACCAGCAGTACAATTGGACTTAAGCTTAATTAACATAAAATCCTTCAGGGTCTACAGTTTAAACACACAATATGCTTTGTACCCAAAACTAGTTAAAGGATAACATATAACTTTTTTCAAACACATGAAGAACTATTTCTAATCAAAATAACCAAATTTGGAGTAAAAAGAAGGCAGTTTATTATATCATTATTTCATTTAGCTTCATTTTTTACTTAGTCAAAGCTTAAACCAGAGGAGGGCAGACTTTTGGGATCCCTGAGCCCAAATTGGAATTTTGACAGAATGCTGAAAGTGCTTTCCCAAAATACTTACCATAACAGGACACAAATGCATAGTTTTTTTAAAAAACAATAATAAGAAAATAATTTTCTGTTTTGTCCTTCAGGCATATCACCTTGCAATCCAATATTTGCGGATTTCTTGGTGAATTCCCATCTAAGGACTAACCAGAAGGCAACATGGTGATCTAATCCCACTATCACTACAGTTATCACTTTTGCCAGTATTTTTGATTATTTTCTGTCTATTGGGCAAATTCCCAGGGAAAACAATTGGGCTACAGCTCTAATTGCACTTATTTTCCAAGAATACATATGTAGCCTATATGACAATCTCAGATGTTATTGGAAATAAATTGATCCTGAAGATAACACTTTGATTTGCAGACAACTTTCCGTTTATTTATTTTAAAATAATTTTTTAAAAGTTAAGCGAGATGAGACTTGCAGGTGCCCATAAGCACCATGTTGCTAATCTCTGTTCTTATCCATTAGGATCCTTCTTTATTCTCACAGTTTTGACATAATTGCATATGCTATCTGCTATGCCACCTGCTTCCATTTTGTGGATTGCTTCAAATGCAGACAATTTCTAACAGAATTTTATTTATTTACCTCTCTAAGGGAATAGATACATTTTAAAGGTATTTGCTTGCAAAGATAAATGGGTTTTTCTCTCCAAAACCTTTCATCCTCACTATATTTAAATATGAAAGTCAGATTTTAAAACTGCCTTTTTTTGACAGAGAATTCCACAACAGTTATCATTATTGCTTTGCTGAATGCCGTAAGACAGTGTGCCAATGAATTAGATGCAGCATGAATGGAATACCAATATCAGAATATTCAACTTTAAACTCATTCAATGCAGTTTTGAATTTTTTGAAACACTTAACCCAGTGATAGGGATTTGGATTATTTCCTTTTTGACCTTTTTGCCACAGCTCTTAACCTTCAAGCATGGCTCAGTTAACTCCAGGCAAAGTTCCTTAGTGCTCATTGCACAGCGTGAAGTGTGTGATTACTTGATTTTAATTATACTAAAATTAAAACGATGTAGTGGTTTAAAAAGTAAATTTATTTCCTTATAATATTAACATTAAAAGCCATCACTGCCTGGCCACTGCATGGTGGATTTATGTAAAGGGACTCTGTAATAATCAGAGAGAGTGAGAGTGAGAGAGAAGGAGAGAGGGAGCTGTGTCTACAACACAAAGAACATTTCCCATCTTCTCCCATGACTATATTTTTTTCCCCCCAGGGTTACTCTCATCCCCCAATCTATAGCCTGTTTATTGAAATCACATGCCAATAGCAAATAAAGAAACAAATAAGTGTTTCATTAAAAAATGCCAAGTGACTCTCTGTAAACTGATAGCCAAGATGATCAATAAATCAAGATTCTGTTTTTTGATTCTCACTGTTAAGATATTTCTACCTCCCCCTTTTAATATTGTTTCACTATATTGAAAAAATATTGAAATCAAAGCAAACAAGCATTTAAAATGCACTAATTAAGAAGAAAAGGCTATAACATATACTGTAATTTCCTTACACATAATAGCTGCTGATCAAAGATGGCAATTCCAAACTCACTCAAAAATGTATATGCATTAGCAAAATGGATAGGCTTTAAGCTATTATTAAAGTCCAATATCTCCTTTGTTTTATTAAATATTCCATTTCTTCCTTGCTTCCAAAGCCACTTCATTTATCAAATTTAGAGATTCATCAAACTTAGAGTTACTGTACCACCTGAGGTTTATATTCTCATTGCCTACAATACATCTTCCGTGATATCATCCAATAATAGTTCCCCTCATATGTCTATGCTATTCCTTCAGCATAGACATGCTGCCATTATTATGCATAGGAAAAACAATTGCAATTACATTACCTTTGCTCCGAAATGATTTTCATGTGGTCAATGGATCATTGTGTGTGTGTGTGTGTGTGTGTGTGTGTGTGTTTATTCTTTTCTTTCACATTTTCACTGGGTGTCCATTTTTATGTATATACTTTATATTCTATATCAGTTAAATTTCAATTATATACCAATTCAAATTCCAAACAATTCCTCTCTGGTTGATCATATATTAAAAACTATAGCTTTGTTTTAGTTT
Source organism: Bungarus multicinctus (assembly GCA_023653725.1). Classification (NCBI taxonomy): domain Eukaryota; kingdom Metazoa; phylum Chordata; class Lepidosauria; order Squamata; family Elapidae; genus Bungarus; species Bungarus multicinctus. Next base: position 99,154,447 of record CM042842.1, on the reverse strand, counting down.
TGTCCCCCTTTATTTAAACTCTCATCACCACACCCATTGGCTGAGGAAAATGTAGTCTGATGTTGTAATTCAATACATCTGAATTGCCAAGTCAGGTCTAATGAATCTTATTGAATGAACTGGACTTGAATCACTTTCTGCATGTGCACACTTGATCACATTTTGGATACTTTGCAACAGGCCTACATTTATTTATTTATGACCAGTTGCACCATCCTGTGTTCAAATGTGATCAATTTAGGAAAAAGGATTTGCTTAACAACCGTATGGTTCACTTAATCACCAGTTGATTTGCTTAACAATTGCAAAAAGATATGATGGAAATTCTGAGCTTAACTGTGTTTGTTAATAAACACTGGTAATAAATCGATCCTGTATAATGCTAGGACATATCAATCTTCATTAAAATCTTTGTCTCTTTGTCTGAAAAAAAATTTGATTTGTTAATGAACCATGACCACTATTCTAATCTTTGCGGATCTCAATCACTGAATAGATGGGGACTAATATCTGCCTATTGATTCTTCTGAGAGCACTATATGATCCTGGACATGAATGACTTGCTAAAGCTTCTGGACGAGGGTATAGACTGAGGCAGGTTGAGTTGTTAGAAATTATAGTTTAAGGAGTTTAGAATATCTGCAAAAAACTTTCAAGTTTTCCTTAATTATATGGACAAATAAGTATTTAGGCATATTTCTAAATCAAAATACTGGATTTAGTTGTACCACAGATTGAGCTCATAGCCTTGTCTCCAAAGTTTGCAAGGAAACCCCAGAACATTCAATGTTATTTTCTTGAAATCAAGAAAACTAGAACTCTTACTATGTATCCTTGAGGCACACTGGAATATTTTACTTAGTTTACAGAATGTAGCTAACACTTAAGTTCATTTTGATGGCATGGTTATAGTGTGCTTCTTACAAACTTGCTCTTCCCCAGAGATGTCCCTGAGTTGCAACTAATTTATCATTGCTACAACCATCGAAATTCATATATGAAGCATAGTTTGTTACCTTGGAAACTAAGCTGGCCCGGTAGGCTGCCAGAGCTTTTAGATATTCCTTCTTTGCTGCTTCAGTTTTCCTTTTATATGCCTGAAAAGCCCAAGAAGAAAGTATTAATTAAACAAGAGAAACAGGATGAAATTGCTCTGATTGTACAGTTGTTTATGTCTTGCATATTGCCCAAGGGATCTGTGCTTAGTTTATTGAAAATCCAACCTGTGTATATAGGTGATATGAAAGTGAATTTTATATGTTTTTTTTCCAAAAACAGAAATCAAAACTGGCTGAAATCAAAACTACCAGAAAATAAATAGAGATTAAAAATTATAACTGGGCTTATCACAGAAGTTTCCTATTGCTTACACAATTTAAAACACTATTTTAGAATTGGCATGGAGACATCAAATTTAGAATGTTCTACAAGCAAACTAATTATTAATTGCTTTTGACTGATTTTTAGTTCTGGTTATCAGTAAAGGCCAGAATTAGTTTAATGTAGTTGTGAAGACATCAGGCTAGAAACCAGGAAACAGTTCTAATTCTGCCTTAGGCAAAAGCCAGCTAGATGACTTTTGGGCAGTTGGGCCAATCACTTTCTCTCAGTCCTAGGAAGCAGGCAATGCAAACCACTTCTGAAAAACCTTGTCAAGTAAACTAACAGGGTAATCTAGGCAGTTTCTGCAAATTGGACATGATTGAATAAAAAAAAAATAGAGTAATGATAACAGGGTTTTATAGGTTTCTTGCAGAATGATATAAAGAATTTGTTGATACATCTTATCCAAACTCTATCAATTATATCCGATCAGATTTTTTAAAACTGGACTCTTATCCTTTTCATTTAATGAATGAAATATGATGCATATGTCATGTTATATCTGGTAACAATCATCCAGTAGGTGCTAACATCCAATTTAACTGATTAAAGTCTTGACTGGTATTTACCCAACAGACGTCAGCAAGTGATTGCTTCAATTGTCAAGAATAATCAAACTTGACATAGATCAGATAATATTTGGCTGTTAATGTTAATGTTATTGATTTGAGTAAAGAAGGAAAAGACAAAACCACAATCCTATTACTTGCAGACAAAGCTTCCAATGAAATCTATAGATAGTATATTATCATAGCTAAATTACCTTAGCAATGGATTTCCCATAGGATTTATAAAATGGGTCCAGTTTTTGTATGCAGCTTTAAGTCTAAATCAATGTGGCTGCCTAATCTAGTTTTTTCACTCAACTGAAGTACCAGATAAGGATATCCATTTTGATTTGTGATATTTGTTTAGAACTCCTTGCTTGTTCTACTAGACAAGCTCATAATATCATGTGGCATTATATTTTTGCATAATTCATTAGCATATAAATTGATATTATATGCTAGAGATATTTTATTCTGTTTCTGATCATACTTGATTCTGGCTCTGAAGCATTTGATTAATAATTGAAGTGAATTAAGAGATGCTATGTTATGTGATTGCTAAGAAGGTGTTGATATCAACAGGTAATTATCATTTTTGTATGTTATTGATATTTTAACTTTTAGGTATTTATTCCATGTGACATTTCTCAAATAATTACATTAAATATAATAAGATATTCAACGTATGTGGATTAGGTAAGTGTGCTCAAAGAATTTAATTCCCAGGGTCCTTGATATTGTACATAGACTACCCATGTACAATTATAGCAACAGGGTTCAATATTTTTGGTACCCATATTCTTTTGAACTACATAATCATTGCATCAATTGATGTGTAGAGAACAGAAATGGATTCTCCATATCTTATCACTTCCAAGTCCTTCAGTTTGGAAAAATAAATTCATGACCCCAACTAAGTGGACTGAAGACCCGATATTGTGATTTAGAAATAAGTTGCCTGCAGGAGTGGATTATGCATTAGTGAAAATTACATGGTTATCTTTTGTTGATTCATTACCACACAGTTGGAACATCAAATGTTTGGAAATAACTAGTATCATTAAACATTAGAATATTTATAGAAAAAATAATAATAATTGGTAGACAGACTTGATGGTTGGAAATGAAAAATATGGGCTTGTCAACATTAGAGGGACATCTTCCAGAGTAACTCATTATCAACTTTATTATTCACATTGCTACATCACTTTCGGTATTATTGAAGAAAACAAATGTTGGCTCTCAAACAGCAAAAAAGGCTAACAAACTCTGACATTTGCTTTTTAAGAATGATCTGAAGGTTTGTGGAAAATCAGAAGTCAAAACCCAGTCACTGACAAATACTATAAGTTTTAGCATAAGTGTGAGAATGGAATGTGGCTTAGAGAAATGTGCTGCAATAGCAACAATTTGATCACAAAGAATGATAGAATGGGAATGCTGAATAACCAAACTAGAGAAGCCATCAAGATGAAGTACATGCATAATGTACTAATGAAGTACACACATACAAGTATTTGGACATTTTATAATTGGGTAACATAAACAAATATGATTAACACATCCAAACAGAGAGAAAACTGCTAGATAAATTGAACTGTGGAAACACCATCAAACCCTGAGTCATTCTTGTGAAAGGTTACAATACTTGAATTATTAAATGGACACAAGCTGAACTAGAGATTTTGGACCAAATCCCCAAAAAACTTAAGACTATTCCTTGTGTACAACATTCCTGTAGTGATATTATACTTGGCCCCATAGAAATGGAAACAGAGGTTACTTTTAGTCAAACAAACTATTGAAGACGAAAAGCCTGGATTGGCTGATTATGTAAAAGACAGTCAAGAACAAGCACTGGTGCAAGATAAAAATTGGAATTTCCTGAATGTATAGGAAACAATGCTGGCAAGGAAACCCATATATGGCCAATTTATACATAAAATTGAGGGGAAAGTAGATAAAAATAAACCTGGCAATGCTTACAACTGTAATATAAAAAAAAGAATCTGAACAGCTTGATTTGGTTGCTCAAAAGCAAGCTATTCAAGCTAATGCAATCAAGACCAGAATTAAAAAAAATAATTAAATGATATCAAATCCAGATTGTACAAAGAAATAGAAGAAACAGTAAATGATATACTCATTTCATGCAAGAAGACTGCACAGAGAGATTATAAACAACAACATACCACAGTTGCCAAAATGATTCATTGGAAAATCTGATGAAAAAGTAGTTAAAATGGGCATATTAAAATAGTGTGGGATTTCCAAATACAAATTGATAGTCTGGGTGCATAATATACCAGATTTAACTGTGGCTGAAAAGAAAAAAAATGTGGATAATTGATGTGGCGATACCAGAAAGAAAAAGAATTGAGGACATCACAAAGTATCAAGATCTGAAAATTGAAATTGAAAGATTATGGCATAAACAGCAATTATGGTCCCAGTAGTGATGGCACACTAGGTGGCATATGAAAAAGTCTTGGATGATGCTTAGAAAATCTGCACATTGACAAAATTTCCATCTGTTGGATCCACACATATACTACACTGATAAATGATCATATTCCAAGTTCTTGTGAAGAAACTCAGTACAAATGAGGCCCACAGCAGCTAAGAAACTGGCAGCTATGATTTCTCAACACATATGTAATTATAATAATGTGAGCTTAAGGACTTACAAAACTAACTATGCTAGTTTCAAAGATGCATGTGGTTGGCCAAATTAGGCTCATCAGAAAGGCAGGAACAATTGTGGACCCAATGGATGGAAGTTATCTGTGCCACAATCCTGCCTATGGAAACCACATTTTTGGATCATCTCACCACAACAGGCAGGGTATCTTTGATAAACATCAATACAGATGCAATGGTGCAATGAGAAGACATACTCCCTCCATTGAAGCAGTTGAACATCAATGCTATGTTCCAAACACTTCCATCGAACTATAGTAGATTAGAGTTATAAATGTGTTAATCTGCAATCTTGTTCTAGTGCATTACAAAATATTACTGAAATAGAGCATGGTTGCTGAGCCATTCAGCATTTATTTAGCCTACATACGCATAAATATCATAATGGTATTTACTTGCTTAGTCATACATATGGAATAAATAAAAATTCATTTGTGTATAGAGTTGAGCAGTTTTTTTTAAAAAAGGAGGTGATCAATACACAATCTGTCATTATTTTTTTAAAAAAAACTATTGTTATTTTATTATTCATCCCAGTGTTATTCATCCCAGCCTTTACCTCAAGGTAGCTAAAGATTAGAATATTATTTATTTCCACAAGTTTTTCATTAATCTAAAAACATAAAGGGGAATCATAAAAGATATTTAATTCCAGTCTATCCAAACAAAAGCTGGATTCCAAAGTAGCAGAAGTTAGCTTTCATTCACTCAGGAAACTGCCTCCCCTTTTCTAATGGTAGCTTTCATTTCTCAAGTCAAATTCTGAGGATACTTGTGAGATGGGGCTGCAGATGGTCTATAGATATGTGGGCAGAAAGTACTATAGTATTAAATCAATAGCATACTTTATGCTTACAGTACATGCAAGTTTTTTCAATAATTTTTTTAGAATTCTATTTTCAAAAATGAAAAGAACAATGTGCCAAGGTAATGGCCTTGTGTCTTCAGATCGGATCCAAAACTGCTCCTATGCAATTTCACTTATAGTATATCTATTTGTAGAGACCATTACCAATTCCACAGGGAAAAGTACTAAAAAAGACAAAGACAACAACTACTATAAAGCCTGCTATTTTGAGTTGGAGAAGAGAAGGCACTGTTCTCCTTGGAAAGACGATTGTCATTTCTGACCTTCACAAGTGCAGCTGCCTAATCCAAAGGTAGAAACATATAAAACCAAGCTCTTCATTACATAACTAACAAGAAGACTACACATAAAACTGAATACTGTGACTGGGTGGCTAACCAAAGTCATAAATTCAAGAAAACAGACTTTAAAAAAATTAAGAAACCTCCTCTAGCTGCTCTGATTTTATTAAACACCCAGCAATTGGGAAACTTTGATTTGTATAAAATGACATAAGAAAAAAATAAATAGATCAGGGCCGCTTATATGTGGCTGAAATTGAAGTTCCTAAGCTTAACAGGAAAAACTGCCTTGTGGTTAATAAGTGAGACCAATATGAGATTCAAAAAACCCATCTCAATTTTGAAAAAGTCTCCCAAGAGATTAAGTTTCTCGGTGAATATATTTCTACTTCTGTTTCTTTCTTAAAAGTGTAGTTACACCCAGAAAAATCAGCTTTGAAAAACTAAATTTTGTAGACAATTTTCCCCTCAAGATAAGAAATTAGAACAAACCTTTTAACCAATAGCTTATGGTTTAAATTCAGAGTGAACTTACAAAACATTAAGAAAACCCAACAAAATCCATGCAAAGAGAACACAATCTCACTGTTAATGTTTTCCCCTTCCCTTACACCTTCCCTACACTTCCTTTTACAACACAGCCTTCCTCAGTCTATTACTCTCCAGATGTGTTAAAAGTCTAGAATTCCCAGTAGTACTGAGAATTATGGAAATTGAAACCACATGCCCACACCCCAAAGATGAAAAAAAGTGTGAATATGATTTCAGCTAAAGTTTCTTATTAGCTGATTTTACATTAGGAGACACTTTTATTACATGAGTGCTGAAGTTGATATGAACCTCTCATCTCCCCCCATACTGAAACATTCCTTTTTATAACTTTTTTTTAAAAAAATTCTGGGTAAGAATGAAAAAGAAATTATTCATCATGGCCTCATCCAAATGTCCTGGCATTCGTAACAAATGTACAATATCTAGTGCACTTTTAAAAGGTGAGCTTATTTCAAAATACCAATAGTTGGCTGAGATCCTTGACATTCTTCCATGGGAGCTGTAGTATAGATGCAACAGCATAATCAGTAACATTGGAATCTGTGATATTGTCAAAATCTTAAAGTGATATATGGAGTTCCTTCTGAATAGTTTCCTTTATTGTTTTAGCCAAACAGACAGAATATTGCCAGACTAAAGTAACTATCTGCATAGCTATAGATATGCTTTGGGAATGGCTAGGGAAAAGCTGTTTTAATCTTTTCCTGTTGATCAAACTTTTCAAGTTCTACTATCTGCTTGTCTTCTGTGCTGCAGCCCCTCCATCCTGGGAATCCAGACTATATTCCACCACAGATTAAGGAATATACATGCAATACTTGCTCAAAATTCTCACCGGCTCAAGGTTGACTCAGCTTTCCATCCTTCTGCGGTGGGTAAAATGAGGACCCAGATTATTTGAGGCAATATGCTGATTCTGTAAATTGCTTAGAGAGGGCTGTAAAGCACTGTGAAGTGGTATATAAATCTAAGTGCTATTGCTATTACTGCTAGGGACAATTAAAAATGGTATTTGAGCTGAGTGTTACCAATATGTTATTCACATTGAGCCCTACATTTCCTTAACATCTGAATTATATAACTATAATCAAATTCTTAAACCTGGATCAGTAGTATCAAGCACACCTATTTTTGACTGGCATGTAAAAGATAGGTATCAGGAGCAAACTGGTAACCTCATGCACTTGCGACAATGGTAATACTCTTTGGTATATACTCTGGTGCGGGCTTATCCTTGTGCTTGGTCTGGAAACTGGTAGGTCATGAGGATCAGCATGATGGATCCTGCTCCTGAGGCTACTAAATATCTTTCATCCAACTGGTTGCAAACAGGCCTTGCACCTGTTTTTGTGCCTAGTTGTGCAAAATACTATTGCAAGTCAAATCCCTGCATGCAGGGTAAAATAGGTTTTAGTTACTGCTCAGCATATTAAATAGCATTTAAATTGGTTTATAGGTTTGAATTGCAATGTGACCTATAAACTATATATGGAAAGTGTATATGGAAATTTTTTTATTTTATTTTTTTTCCGGGAAGGTTGTAGACAAGGAAAGGTCAGGGATTGCTGTTGTTTTCAGGATTTTTGGAATAAAATCTTGTTGAGGAATAATTTGTTTCTGTCATCCTATATTGGCAGCATTTTTTTATGTGGGGAGAAGAGATCCAAAGATTGAAAAAGAGTGTCCATGAAAGAAAGCTGGAGATTAAAAGGCCAGCTGCATAGATCTGTTTGTGAGTTGTACCCCTCCTTCTGGAGAATAAAGAAGTGATGGAATGTGTCTACAAAGGAGAGGTAGTGTGATGGACTGCAAGGGGGAAAGAGGGAGCACATTCCAAGAAGGGGAGGCAAGACAAGAGACAACACTGTCCAAAGCTGGATCAGAGACAAAAGGAAGACAGTTAGGATAGCCATTTCCTACAAACTCCCAAGGTATATTGTTTAGTTTAGGGTAGTGTAGATTTAATCTGGGAAGATTCTGTCAATATAGTATGAGAAAATAAGGAATGAAATTTTAACTGGTTTGTTCTATGTTGTTCTTGGGTTGGACCTGATGGAAGAAAATGGTTTCTACTCTGCCCTATTTGGAAACTTAACTGTTTCCATTGTGCACCTCTAATTGAGTGTCTAATAATAAATACCCTGGTCTAGGGATATAAGAATTAACTTTCCATATTTTCTTCTTGTTATAGGTCATATGAGACTGTTACATACATTTTATTACATTCATGTAGATAAAAAGTTATATTTCTTGTTAGGTTCAGAGTAATTTCCAAAGAACTGTAAGTATTGACTTCTTCTCTTATATGAATAAGAAACCAACTACTAATTACTAGCAATTACTAATGTTATTGTTCTTTAACTGACTCTTTTCTTGATAGGATGGTTCCAAAAATAGTAAATATTGTCATGATTCATAGCTATAAAAAACTAGGAAGATTTGATGATGGAATAAAAAATTAAGAGAAAGGCAGAGTGTTAACTTTTATGTCTGTTTAATAAGTGTACTAATTGACACAGAGACAAAGCTTCCATTCACTGGCACATGTTAATATGGTTTACCTGTGACCCTGTTTAGAAACCATTACGTGCTATACTTGGCCTTTTTCACTAAAAAAGAAAATGTGTAACTAAAGCCTACTGACACTTTGAAAATCTGAGGTGAAATGTGGACAGCAATTCCTAGCAGGGTTTTCTTAAAAGCCATTTGTGTAAAAAGGGCTTTGCTGTGAGATCCATTTAAATACTGGCAGAATGGCCCTCTTTCTTTTTCCCCAGAGTATTAACTTCAGCCATTTATCAGAGCTAAAGATTTTAAAAATATTTACATGTTTTCTAGATAATCTACCATGCCTGTGGGTTTATTTTTCTTATTCATTGGGAGGGGGTGGGGGCATTCATTAATCATTAAGGAACTGGGTGGGTGTTGAGAAGGAGGGGAAACATATGACTGATTATGGGGGAGGGAATTGCAGCTGATAGAAGCCTAATCCAGAGCGTCAGGTCTAATGCTTTTGTGGCTTAGCAAAGAAACTGGCAATTGTGCTATAATGAAATGTTCAGTTTCAAAAACAATAATAAGACAGTTATTCCAAATCCTGCTGATGCACACAGAAACAGTCTGTTAAGTAAATGATACACATTTTTATTGGTAAATGTTAAAGTAACTAAAGAATAACAAACTTCCTGGATTTTGGATATGACAATTCACCTGCTGTATTGCTATGTTTGAAAAAAAAAATGAAATAATCAGCTCCCTATCCATAATATAGTGCCATGAATACTTCTACTATCTTCCTATTAATATGCATAGCTACCTTGGTCCATTATAGAGGCCCTAATTTGATACTTCTCATAAGAGTTGGGGCAACTGCTACTTCTGCCAAATACTTACCAACTTGACTTCTCCATGGCCAAGCATCTGAATGTGCCACTGGATAGAAAAGTGGTAAGAATTAAAGCAAAAAATTCTACACAATTCTTCTATTAACAATTTCTGTAATTGGAATGGAATTCAAATGTTCAGAGCCTTAATTTATTTGAAGTGAAAAAGGAGGCTTGTATCTAGAAGTTGCTATGCCTATCATTTTCAGGAAAAGCCTCTTCAAATAATATTAATAAATAATTAAATGATGTTGTAAATGGTTTAAAGTATTTTGGAATCACCCTGAGTTAATAATAAATGTAAAGATTGCAAATATAAACTTAGTAATATAAACATAATTTATATATTACTGATTGCTATCTTTTATAGATATGGGTGTCATATCTTTGATTTAAAAGTATAGCCTCAGAAAAAATTCAGAGTGCTGCACATTTCTATAACTTTGCAAAAATTATTTTGGGAAATGAATGGACAGATGTTGCATAGCTTGCTGCAATACTTTTCAATCAGTGCATTGAGGAAAAAAAGCTTCCTTGAAAACCAATACATATGAAAGTATTCCTATTGGCTATTTGTCTTCAATCATTTTTATACCAGATACTTTAAAGGAAAATGCATGTTTCATCCTACTTATAATAGCCCTTCCTAAGCTGGTGCCCTGTAATTAGGCTGTAATTGCAATAATGCCCAATAACTTCCATTGGCTATGCCAGTTGAAGATAATATATCAAACTAGGGGTTTTGTTTCCACACCTGAATTCATTTAAATAAGTTTTAAGTCTTGAACATCAGTTAGGATTTGGAATGAGATTCTCCTGATACCCATGTGACTTTCACCCTTATGGCATTCTGGAAAGACCAGGCCTTGGGTTAGGGTGGGTAGTGCCCCTGTATGCATGTGTGTGTGTGCTTTATGGATGGCCACATCTGCCATCAGTTTTTGTTGTTCATTCTTTTATACTTATTATATTTTTATTCCGTTGGTTTTTTTGTACATTGTCTAGACTCTATGGGGTAAGGAGGTGTCTAAACCAGTTACATTAAATTTAATTATCCTGGATGTTTTATTGTTCTAGCAGAGGATAATGGGAGTTGTTTTACTGAGGTCCACAGTGCCACAGAATGTATCATTGGCATTCAAATGAACACTAGTTACTCCTTTAATACCTTGTTATGGAAGAAAGAAAAAACCAAGAAGACAAAATTAAATAGAACTTGAATAAGATCAATATGCTAGTATGGGAAAAACATGGACATGCAAAGTTGTCTTAAGACAGTTGGACCATTTAACCATACATTCCTATTCTGTTTGCAATGACTGGTATTTCTCCCACGTTTTAGACTAATGTTTCTTTTAGCAGTGCTTACACCATTTTAATGGGAGAGGTTGAATACTGGGATCTAAAGCAAACAAACAATATGCTCATGAAAGATCTGAACTGTTCTATTAGGAGAGATTTCTTAAGTGTTTGTGGAGTTTTGATTTACGTCTAAAAAGCAAACTGAATTTACAAGCTGTAACATGTGTGCACAACAGGAGAAATGAAAGAAATGTTTAGATTTGGTATACTATAGGCTTCGTATTATATGTACATGTCATGAAATATAGAATTTATATGGACTGTATCCATTGTAATTGTGAGTAGAACTAAGATTGTTGGTATGAGCCATGCTGGTCTAGAAAATCATCATCTTGGTAACTGAGTAACCAACCTCAGTTCCTCTAGATGGAGCTAATGTTAACAAAAATTAATATTCTTGATTGTGTTTAGATACTTGGCATTAAAAAAAATCCACTTTTTTCCCTATAGCAGGGCAGAATTTTATTTGCATTATTTCAACCTAGAGTTAAAATCTGCTATGTTGTGAACTGAGTGGCCAATCTATTTTTATGGTGGTAATGCATTTTATGAGCTTCAAAGTTGAAAGAGATGAAGGTAGATCATTAGAGATGCTTCTTTGGCTGATAACAATCATTAACATGTTATGTTTTAGTGAGATAAGAACTATCTACACAGGAACAGCTGCTACATTTTTTGTAAGGTCAAAAGAATGTGTGTTTATATGTGTTTATATATGCACACACATATTCTTTAGATTCTTCTCTAAGCCTCTTAGAAAAGCCTATGTCAGATGCCAAAGTACAGTGGTAAAAAAGTTAACATTGTGAGTTTCACCATATATGCCCACACATATAAGCATCTATACACATTTCTGCACAAGATTGATGATTGAAGGAGTTAAGGCAAGGAAGGAAATTGTGCATATTCTGCACAGAAGCTGTACTTGAAAGGGTTAAGGCAGGGAAGAAATTGTGCAACTTGCAGAACAGGTGTCCTTGATGAAAACCCAAGGACGGAGAGATTGCTAATCCTGTATTCCACAGCATGATCAAATCACCAAGCAACAGATATAAATAAAAAAGGCAGGAAATGAGAAATTTAGATATAAGTGTGTCAGCGAGAAAATGAAGATTCATTGTAAAAAGCCGGGGATGAGAAGAAGAGAAAGGAATAATATGAGAAAAGCCCCAACTGACAAACAAAAATATTAGATTCTTTGATGTTTTTTTTGCAAAAATTCAAATAAATGGCAGCAATAGTAACAACTGCTTTAAACATAGTCTGCATTATTTTTTCTTTGCATAAGTAACATAATTCCTTCCTCTTTCTGTTTGCCTTTTAGTGAGAGGAAAATATCAAACAATAAAACTGCAATGAAGAATATGTAATATGTAATCTTTACTTTGCTTACTTCATCAATGGAAAAGTAAATTTGCTTTGTAGGAGTAGCAGCACCTGTTCCACAGCAGATAAATATCCCCAGCTTTGATACTTCAGGTGTACACAAACAGTGTCTTAACCCTCTATGTGATAAACAAGATACCTTGGATACATGGCAGCTCATTTCAGTTAGTATCAATGCCAAGTTTAATATCTATCAAATTAATATTAATCTGTCACCCAGCTTTGAGAACTGCCTTTTTGATCTCATTGTTTGGGTAATTCATCTACTATTGCTGCTTGGGAGGAGGGGGAGAAATCTTCCTGGATCACCACTTTGTGCTGCCTTATGTAAACGATAGTTAATTACATAGTGAAATTAGGGAAGACTACTTAAAAGATTGTTGTGCCAAAAAATGTATTGATGAAAACAGTAATAATTATCAACTGATCTTATTTATACTGTCTGTTGATTTCATGAATACAATGGCACCAAGCCCTGTGTTCTTTGTTCATCCCTAATCTTTATGTGATAGTCTTTTGAACATAAATGCAGGAAGAACATCAAAGGAACTTAGCAGGCTTATATACAAATTATTCCAGCCAGCAAACCAAATTATAAATGCATACAGTTGGCTCAAGAAATTAATCTTCAGTGTGATAATTTTAAAACATTTTTCTAAAAGTATAAATGTGTTTATAATTTTAAGCCAACCTCAGACATTAATGTCCATCATCAATCATTTCTTAAACTGATTCTCACTAAGCCTACTTAAAGCAAAGAGAGACTTGAAGAATAAGGAAAACCAAGTCACAGATTCCTAGATAAAGCACTGTGTTCCCATGAAGAAAAAGCTCTATTCGAAGACACAGCTTTCGTTTGGCAGGCATTATCTCTTGGTAGTATTCCTCATTACTATTTTATTGCCTTTGTCATCCAGCCTTTCTTTAAGAAATATATGCTTATCACCTTTTATTCTCATAGAAATCTAATGGTTAAACTGAAATAGTGCAAGATCACACTGTAATATTTTATGGCATCAATTAGGATGTGAATACAAATCTGAGATTCAGATCAACTAAAACTACCAGCAGTCAAGAAAAAAATTAGACAGGTAAAATGCAAATACATTGTGTGAAAAGTATACATTGAGACAGAATACAGCAATTGAGAAACACATGTCTGAATGTTGATCAGACCAGAAAAGTACTAAATAAAAGTCATGCTCTCTACCAAGCTATTTTTTCAGGATAGAATAAATAACAGTTATCTAGAATTCCCTGGAGTGAGATCAAAGATTTCGCCTAAGGATCAACACTCTGGCTGTTTCTTTTCCCCATCTGGTGATGCTGTGTGAAACTTGGGATCTTGTGTTTGTAAAGTACATGTCTTTGATTTAAGATCATATATCTTACTTGAACTGAAACTGTTATTCCATATTGTAATACGATGAATGTGGTTGCTTGAATTAGGCCTAAAATGAAATCAAACTGTACCAACTTATCTGGCAAAGGCTCTTATTATTTCCAGCATGATAAGGTGAAACAAAAGCCATACAAATTTACAATCATGAAAGAATAATTTCGGGGTGGGGGTGGGGGGGAGGAAATCCAACAGTTTCTTGTTGTTTCAAAAATAATTGAGGCATATTCCCTAAAAACATGAACGTTTGCTTTGTGAGATCTGCTGTAGGATAATGATAATGATGATGATGATGATAATGACAATGACAATAATTTTCTCTTTCTCTTTCAGTATACCTATTCATTAATTCAGCAGTGATACTCATATAGATACTTCAGATGAATATAGAACTGAAGACACCAAGAAATCTACTGTAATCTTGGTTATTCTCCAAAATTTGGGGCAGAGTGAAGGCTGAGCCACCTTGGATCGATTTTTTGGTTCTATGTTGCTTTGGAAAGCACTTATTATTTCTTTTGTCTTTGGAACTTAACATAGTATTAATTCAACTTAAGGGCACTGATTCTGGACTGAAGCTGGGGCAAATTAAATAACAGAATCAATATGGATAACCTGGGAATTTTAGAAAAAAAATCAAGAATTAATGGGGAATATATTTTAAATTTTATGTAAATAATGTATTAATAAATCTCCCTTATTTTGATGCTACATGTGTCCCTACATGTGTACCTTAATATAAGTGTTTTGAAAAATACAATGGAAGCAGTCCTCTTGTATAATTTAGACTTTCCACTGATAACAGAATTCAAAATATATTATCTTTGCTGAATCAAGGTGAGTGGCAGTTTGAGCAGAAATCTTTTTCTGTCCCAAATAGAAAGTAACTGTTCAAGTATATTACTTAAACATTAAGGGTAAAACAACAACAACCCTGGGTAGCAAATGAGTTCCTACATCTCTCTTGCAGTTGTAAAGCTATCGAATTTCTAGGTTAGATCAGAATGTGGGATGGATAGGACAAGCAATAGAGACAAGTTGGCAGCAAAAAGTAATTATATAAAAATACCTATGCATGGCCAAGAATAATAATCATTAATATCCTTTGCAAATGAGTCACAAAAGTGAAGAAAATTTGAAAATTACATTAGATTAAAAAAAAAAGACAGGAGGAATTCATTAAAATTGAAGATATGGTATTTGTCACACAGGGCCATTTTAAAGCACAATTTTAATTTTAAATGGTTTCTCCACCTGCTTCTCTTTTCCTAAATGTAGTTTTTTGGAACACTTCCAGTGGGAGGATTTTGACTCTCAGGAAATATTTGTGTCTTTTAAAAAAATAATCAGGCATTGCATTGCAACCCACAGAAAAGATAAGACAGCTCTTATCAGAGTACTTTCCACTGATGGAGCTGCTTAGCAGAACTCTCTCCAATCCTTAACACAGTCTTAAAAATCTTCAGAGGTTTAAAGGGTAACTTTAAAACAGATTACAAGAAAGGAAAGTTCTAGTGTCCTAGGTGAACATCCATATAGCTCCAACCTTGTTTACATTTTATAAAGCTTACAAGTTATCCCAGGCCTTGGGTAGGGTGAAGAGAGACCCCGGTTGAGTGGGTTTTTGCATCAAACAATCAGATCCCCATCTTATTTTGTTGAAGCATTTCTATTGCATATGATATTGTGAGCTGCTCAGATTTGGTTAAAACTTGGGTTAGCATCTAAACTGAAATAAACAAAATGTGAAAACATAATTTCCACATTTATTGCCAATAAAATGCCCAGAGATGCTACTTCCTGTTTCTAGGTGAATGAATATAAGATTTCCTGGATAATACATTTTTTAAAATATAAGTTTTCAAGGTTTGTTAAAACCTTAATTCAGCTACTATATGGCAAAACTCTAGTAGTGAAAATTATCTCTGCAATTTAATGAAGCAATAGAAACTAAAACCAATTAGCATTTTATAGATCCTTCAAATCCCTGGAGAGCAGAAACTATTATCTATCATCCCAGTTTGCAGGATGTGGACTAAGGGTCAAGCTGCAAGGAGGCAGATACCAGCTACAACTGAAGAAAACTTCCTAATGACAAGTCAACTTTGATTGTAGAATCAATTACAAAGGGAGTAGATTGGGTTATATGTTCAAGCCTTCAAGTCACATCTGGA
Source organism: Bungarus multicinctus (assembly GCA_023653725.1). Classification (NCBI taxonomy): domain Eukaryota; kingdom Metazoa; phylum Chordata; class Lepidosauria; order Squamata; family Elapidae; genus Bungarus; species Bungarus multicinctus. Next base: position 99,138,411 of record CM042842.1, on the reverse strand, counting down.
CAGACATTTGTTGGGGATGCTACAATCTGAACTCCAGCATTGAGCAAGGAGTTGGACTTGATTGCATAGTCCTGAAGGTTCAGCCCCTGTTCAGCTGTGATTCTGTGGCAGTGTAAAACAGCTTAACTATGCAAAAGGATTCTTGAAAAGTGCAGGATACACAAATATCTTTCCATGAAGATGTCCCTGCATTCACACGTCTCCCAATCTTCACAAAACATTTTTCTAATCTAATATGTACATTTTTTTATAACTTCTGCTTGAGAGATCAATTTCAAAATAATAATTTTTAAAGTCCACATTTAAAAGATATAACTTTAAGGATGCTTAGTAGCATCATTTCAATTTGTGAACATGTATAAAAAATAACAGATAATTTGTTTTTAATATACTGTTTAACAATAGGAACTATGAGATTCACAAATTTCTGCTCCTAATAATACTACACGGTACCATTATTGCCTTGAGCTGTGTTTTTGCTATGGTGTAATTCATAGTCTGGTTTTGAAACTGAAGCAGGCTTCTAGAAAGTGCATAAACCAACTTACACAAAATTATGTGTGAAGATAGCTTTGGTAACAAAAACAACAAAATAACAATCATCATCATCCAGAAGACAAATAATGACATACTCAGCGAAAAAATGCACTCAGGAATGGGGGTGGTTTTACAAGCTACTCAAAACCCTAAGGCTTTTTCAGGCAATACTTTTACTGAAAATGTTAGCTTTAATATGAGATGAAGGTATGCGGAAGAAAAAGTAATTGATAATTTTACTGCTGCAGAAAATAGCTTACATTAGTAAAACAACTATCACTACCATCTTAAAAAATATGTGGGCATATAATGTATCAGATAAATGAAAATAAAATATGGCATTATCTGGGGGGGGGGAGGGGAGGAGTAACTGGATGGGAAAAAATATTCACCTGCTTTTGTTCTTCTCCTAAACTATCCCACATTGATGCAACGATTTTTGACACATCCCCAAAGGTAGCATTGGGATTTTGTCCTTTAATAGCTGCTTGCGTGTCTCTGAAGAAGAGGGCATAGGCAGACACTGGCTTCTGGGGTTCGTTAGGATCCTTCTTTTTCTTCTTCTTTTGGTTTTTGGGTTTCTTGCCCAGATCTGTCAAAGGTCTCTTCTCTCCAGTTGCCTGTCAAAGAGTCAAGAAAAATATATTATTTTCCTCTTTCAGTCACTTTTATTTTAGAAGAAATAATATATTTGATTTGAATTGGGGAGAAAAAAAACCATATAATAACTGGGAGTAGTTATTCTCCCAGCATGCATGTTAAGAACATGCATGCCAGGTGAACATGCATGCCAGGTGACTTTCTCAATGTTTTCCCCAAAATACAATGCAAATATACAATTACTTTTTACAGATGTTTTCTTCAGCACCCTTTACTTTTGATAACCTATTGACCCAGCACTGTTTTTTAATCTATGTGATTAATCTAAAACAATTACATACACCACACATTTTAATTGCTAGCTTAAGGAAATGTTCATTCACATATGTGCACATTACTTGATTTGCCATTATTGGCTATTAAAATAGAAGACCTTCCCATGAATATATGATATACAGATAGTCCTTGGTTAATGGAATAGAATAGAATACTTTTATTGTCATTGCATTCCACGAAATTTGAAAGCTACTCCAGCACAGTGCCCCCAACATCACATGGCAATCACACTATAGAGTATTTAACAATAACAATAATAATAATAGGACTAAATCACAAATGCCTGTTTGATTCAAGACAATTACTGCCTTGGAATAGAAACTGTTTCTCAGTCTATTAGTCCTCATTTTAAGACACCTATAACGCCTCCCTGATGGTAACAATTCAAAATATGAATGTCCAGGATGAGAATGATAGTAACTGGGATCGAAATTTCCATCACCAAACAAAGGGCTCATAAAGTGTGATGTCACATGATTACATTGTATAGGAATGGGAATCCCAATATATTTGTTGTCATTGTTAATCGAATCCTACTGATCATTAGAGGAAAATCCACCCCAATTCAAACCATTCCCAGCTTGATCCCTCCCAGCCCTGACCCTTAGTAAGGTAAGGGACTGCCTCTTCTTGGACTTCCCCTGCCTGTGTATCTCTTCCCACCACTCCTCTTTTGGCTGCTCATCTACCTGCAGTTGTCATCTGGTGTCGCTGCCTAGCCCTGCCCACTGCAATTCTTTTGCTAATGCGCAAAAGACAGCCCCTATTAGAAGGGTCTTTCTTTCACACTGGCATAGCTGGGCCCTTCCTTCATGCACCAGGCTTCTTTTGCTGGTGCATGAAAGAACGTCTTAGATATCCTGGCAGAAAAGAAGGAACACCCCCCACATGGTCTTTTCATGTCAGCATAACCAGGTCTTTTTCATGAAGCAAGTTCCTAGTTAGGGCACAAAGAAAAGCTCTGGCTGACATGCAAATGAAGGTCCTAGTTGGCCCATAAACAGAGATCCTGAGCCAGGGGTTAGAGTTTATATCAGTCCAACTGCACTGGTGCAAAAAAGATGATACAAAATACACTAACAATGTGTTGTAATGCCTTCAAAAGTATTGTGAGAATGGAATGTGTTATTTGGCATATGCGTTATTGAAGAATGGTGTAAGTAGCTTTGAAAAGAAAGGCCCGGCATAGCCAGCAGCTGCCTTGTATTGGGCCGGAGCAATCAAGAAACTGAAGTTTATCTGGATGCAGCTGGGCCTGCAGAGAGCAGCAGAAGTGGCTAGGGCTGTTTGCTGAGGTGCTGGCATAGCTGGTCATGACATGGAGCTTGAAGTAGCATTCTATGACAGAAGCTTAATGGCACTGGGCTGAATTAGAGGCCGAGAGGCTGTGGCAGACAGCTAAGACTGGGCCTCTACTTCCAACACTGCTAATGTCTCCAAGAAACAGGCAAATATGAGGGGAGAAAGGTGGATGATGGTTTTAAAACACCTCTATAATCATATGCGTGGGTGGACTGCCTGTGTGTGTGTCAGCAGCCCTAACTTTGAATACTATTTGTTTAATACCACCATAATTTCAAATGGTGATTGAACAAATGGTCATTAATAGATAATTACTTGTACATTTATTCATATATACATGGAAAAGGGAAAAAAAAACATTTATTTGAATGAAAAACTTGACTAATTTGAATGTTTATGATGAAAGACTTAAAAGAACTGGCAGCGGATACTGGATGATGAATCTGTATGAGTCACTTTTTGTCAAAAGGGTATTTTGGGAAAAATGGACATAGAAGGAAAGGAAAGAAGTAAAAGAAAGTACAGCAAGTACAGGAAATAATGTATAAAGCCTGTATGAAAAAGTAGTAGAAAACAGATTAATCTTCCAACAGAATGAAACAAAGGCAGCATAAAGAAGGAGATACAGAAACTACTTAGAATTGGGGTTTGAAGTGCACATGTATTAAAGTTGCCAACTTTAATAAACACTGTACTAGAGGGAGGAAATTGAGATCAAATATCCTTTTTTCTTCCAGTACAACTCCAAATCATTTATTTTCCCCACCATATTCATTCTAGGGGAAATGAGAGTTCTACTTTATTCACCCCCTTTAGATGACTATTGAAGGGTAACACAAACTAACCTCTATTGCAGGCTCAATGCCAGGGCATGCCTGCTGCCAGTCACTACTATTTCTGACTTACTGAATCAACTGACTGTGCATATGGCAACCATAATTGCTACTGGATTTGAGAGATTATTACTATTGCTGTTGCTACACAAAACATTCATCTTTAATACTTTTTGGTCACTTTGTTGAATGCTTTATTAATCACTGATAATATTCAGAAAGCTACAGAGTTAATCTCATGTAAAAGGATGACATTCTGGTTCCTATTTTACTTAACAAATAAATTAATGAAGGCAGAAATACTTGGACTTTCATTGCTTCCACACTGCCAAACTCTTAGAACATTTTCCTGCAGAATTCATAGCTAATTATGGAACATATGAAGCACAGTGATGCCAAAAAATATGAAAATCATTATACATAGATCTATAAGCATACCATTTATACTCTAATCCAAGGGAAGAGGGAACCTGCAGTAGTTATGTTGGTTACTTTCACTGTTATTATCAGAAAAAAACGATGATGGCCCTTAGTTACAAGGACCAGATGCATAAACATCTAGTTCTGTGATTTAGCAATAGCTGCACAATGCTAGAAATGTGAAAAAAATAGGATGTTATCTAGGAATGTGTATTCATCTTAAATAAGTAGAATACTTCCTGCAAAGTGGCACCCATTATTATTTTTAATGCATCTTTGCACAAACTGCAATAGGTGACTATGAACGAGCAAAGTTATTATTTGCACATTTTGTTTTTCCTGTTATCATTCACAGGAAGGGAACAGTTTCTATTCACATATGGATTTTTGCCTTTGCAATATTTATCCTGGAGTATTTATCCATTAGTTAGGTTTAAATCCTTCCTTTCTTCCCAGAAATCAAGGTGGTACACAAAACACCGCCTTCTTCAGTTTCCTCCCACAAGGATCTGATACGATATTTGGGGCTGGGAGATAGATTAGCCCCGTGTTGGCAGCAAGTGTGCCGGAAATGGCATGGAGAGCCATCTCTCCAGGCACGCCAGCCATTGCCCATTGCTCTTCTGGGTTCCGGCGCATGCATGCATACTGGCAAGCTGGTCTTCGCATGCGCAGAAGCATAGGAAACCAGAAGAACAGCTCCCTAGCATGCATATGCATGCCAGGAAGCTAATATTCTGGTTTCTAGCATGCATACCTTTGCACACACATGTGCGCCAGAAACCGGAAGACCAGATGGCCGGCATGCGCATGCTGGAAACTGGAAGCTCAGCTTCCCAGTGCATGCATGCATGCCAGGAGAGCTGCTCTTCCATTTCTGATGCTCCAGTGTGCGCACACTGAGGAGCTGCTCTTCCAGTTTCTGGCACTCTTCCCCGCCTTCACATGCGCTCCTGTTTCAGCACTCGATGCCGAATAGGTTCGCCAGCACTGGATTAGCCCGTCAACCAGGGCTTTCAAGGCTGAAAGTGCACTTGATTATGTGCAATCCTAGTCCACCAACTTAGCCATGGACTTTCAGTTCTGTAAAGCACATTTCTTTCAATATGACAGTATAATTTAAGCAATATATGCAAAACGTTAGAATCAGAGAAAACAGAGCTTTATAAGGTAGATTCTGTGGACAGTGGCATGGCACAAAAGTGATCTGATTTGTCTCTGATTACTGTCATGCATGAATTCATCCACAAGTTAGGGTTGTGAGAAAATAAAGACATTATAGTTTCCATCAACGAAGCATAGTTAATAAAACCTGGCTTATTGAATGTGAATTCTGCCTGTAAACTCCACTATATATACAATTAGCCAATACCAATTTTCTCTAGCAAAAAAAAAAAAAATGTGGGGGGAGGATGGGAGAATTTACCAGCTATGTTGAGAGTCAGGACCCTGGATATTTTCCTACTTGATTTTTTTCTATTTTAACTCTTCATAATAACAATAGCTCTTATTGTGACTAGCTGGATTAGAAACAAGGTTTCTTCTTCTTCCATCCTCATTCCATTTTTCTTTTTTAGTATGTGTTTTAAAGTATGCACAAGAATTTGTCTTGTTTTCACTGATCATACATAAATTGTTCTGGGTATCTTTTCACCAGAAAAATTGAATAAATAGGGTATGTGAAAAATATAATAATAAATCTAAAGCTCAAAAGAGATTTATATTATTTCTAGAGAAACAGATTAGTATTCCTGCAATATAGGGCATGTGTCAACTCTTAATGTGCATTGTTGTAAATTTTGTCAAGTCAAAAGATTCCTTGTCAGATTTTAAGTTTTGATAATATGAAAGGGTTGTGAGAATTAATAAGATTAATTCTACCCTTTTGATAATTTCCTGCACACTAGAAATACTCCTAACTGACATACATTGAGAATAAGGAAGATGCCTTGATGGAGATAAGCAGGAACTGTTATCTAGGCAAAAGGGCTGAAGCATTTTAAAATCCACAATGAAAAAACAGTCAGAAGCAACTGAGGTAGATGTTCCCCTAATTCAATGAACTATAAGGAGAAAAAGGAAGCACAGCACAATCAGATTTCCAAGATTCTGTTACTGTAGCCATTCACAGAAAAAGAAGCCTTCCAGTGAATCTCATTTACGAGTTTGGTCTACCTAGTGCAGGTGACACATGCAGCTTTTCATAAAAACTTTCAGATGTGGGATTAGGAATTGTGGCCAGTTAGGGATCAGTCTCATAGTTATTTCCCTGAAGTGTCCCTGAGTTGGTAACTCCTAGTAATCATGATTCCTAGTAATCACATGGACAAATTATTACCTGTGTGAAGTGATCTGACCTAGTCACAACATTGCTATAATTTATTTGAACCTATTATCTACCTTATCTTGCTCCCGCCTTCTCTCAACCTTCTCCAACACTTTTTTATTTTCCTTTTGTTTCTCATCTATCATCCACTTATACACATGCCTGAAGCCTGTGAATTTCTAATAGTTGGCTATTACCTTTAGGAAGTAATTCACTAGTGATTGATTCTTCCTGCAGTCCATGGTACTTTTTGCAATCATCTCCAGATCCATAATTCAAACAAGTGTATCTTTCTTTTCTTATTCTTTTTCAATAGCAAAGGTTCACAGCTATACAATTACCTTCACTATTTTTTTGTTTCATAGAAATATCTTTATGCTTCATTATTGTGTGGAAAATATGTTACTACTTTCTTCCTAGGAATACTCTATTTATTATTGTGATACACTGTCTGTATGTATATATTCTTGAACCCATACACAAATCATAAATCATATCCCTATTTACATTTAAGCAGACTCTATGCTGGAATTTAACTACTGCCAGCATTTAGTTAGCTTCAAGGAGAGCAAGCAAACTAGAAATTCCTGAAATTCTTGTCTTCCTTATTCCCAAATGGAAGGCTAATGTTAGCTATTGATATCTTTGCTCTGAAGATGTTCAAGCTACAATGTTTGAATGTAGGCATTATCCAATAGATAAGGTCTATTAAGTGAAATAAAAATCAATAGACCAAAGAAACATAGCAAATAAGAAAACAGTGCATATAGGTAAATTTAGTGTACACTAAATACTGTTCATTACGCTTGCACATATATTTGTTCTACCATGTCCATATACAATTAGACCACTGAGAAATGCCTTAAGTTCTTTAAACTCCTTACCTCTACTACTGTATTTTTAAGATTTTCAGATTTCATCCAACCGTGGCTTTCTTGACTTCCCTTGGCCCATTCATTTTTCCTTCATTTTGTTCTTTTACAACTTGATTCTTATTCGTTGTTTCAATATAACCAACACAACCCAATGTCCCTTTTGATACATCACACAATCGACATTTATTTACCACTCATTTCTTTACTCACATTTTTACTTTACCTCTTCTTTTTATTATTTTTTGCTTTATTATTCCTATAAGTAATAAATCCTGTCACATAACAAATCACACAGCCATACTAGATTAATATGTGTCCAAGAATACCACACTTATAGGTGTACAAATTTTCAATATTCTTACAGTATTTGTTTATCATTTATTTCCTGGATACTAATACCTGCAGCATAATTTTAGCATAATTATTTTCATTCTATTTCATGCAAATCTTCACACACACACACACACACATACATATACACACACACACACTATACAGTATATTCCACAAAGCTTTCATCACATTTGTTTCTTTAATTAGTTTTTTTTAAGTATTTCATCATAAGCCATCAAATATACTTTGATTTATATTTTCATTTCTTATATGTACATAGGAACAGACATGCTTAAATAATGTATTTTTAAAGAAAAATCTAAGCCAATACATTAAACAATAACAGTTCCTGTGTTTCTGAATGGCATTCTTTTGCCTCATTCCTAACCCTCTATTCATATCATCTGACAAAATAATTTTCCCTTGAAGCACATTCATTCAGGATATGGCATAATTTTTCCTAAAACCAATCATTGCTTCTTCCATTTTTCCCATTAATTGATTGTATAGCATGCAACCTTCCTCAGCTTATGAATTCCTACTTTCAGCTATATCCACAACAGTATACATAACATCAGTTCTGTTGCCAAACATAACAGTATAGCTTTTTCAAATTAAACCTATACCTCCCTTCTGTTATTCTTCATTTCACTACAACATCATACCAACATTATTCAATTTATTACAATTTAACCCTTTGTCTTAATTTCTAGCTACTTTCTTTCTATTTCATTTCATTATGCTCTTTATAACTCACCATACTAATATACCAAGCTGCTGTTTCCCACACACTATGATCATCATGAGATAAGCACAGATATTAACCTGCCCTTCCCATAATTTTTAATAAGACAGAGATAATGTAGGCTAACTTAACTATTTTAATCATATCATGAAACATACACATTTCTCTTCTAATGGTAAATGTCAGCTATGAAGTGAACCTGGCTGAGGCCATCTTCAAGGCTTCAGCGTTGTCACACAACAGAGGGTGGGGGAAATAGCTAGATGGGGTTTTGTAGCCAAAACAATAAAGTTTCTTGTGGGAACCAAGGACATTCCCATAGGTGGCTTGCAGGAGGAGGAGTGAAGTAACCAAGCAACTGGCCAGCACCTTGATTGGACAGTATGACCAGTGACTTGGGGGAAAGGGGAAACTTTTACTTTTTAATTAGATGAAAGCCACAGGAACTTTCAGAATTGCCTTTCACCAGTTGGGCGAATATGATGTATCCAATCAATCAATCAATCAATCAATCAATCAATCTATCGTGTGTGTGTGTGTGTGTGTGTGTGTGTGTGTGTGTGTGTGTGTGTGTGTGTGTATTTTTTTCAGGACACCACTTGCTACATAGCTAATTTCAAAATATGTTAGCAAACAACCAGTTTGGCTCAGGAACAAAGGAGAGAAAGAAGGAGTGGCAGAAAACATGGTAAAAAGGATAGCAGAAAGAAAAGAATAGCTGCTGCCTGCCATAAGTCCTTAATCTACTATCTCTAATGAGGTGCAGAACTTGACACAGTTGGCCCAGGATGACTGACCACTTGAGGAAGAGGGAAGATTCTCCTCCCTCTCTCATGTTCCCCTTCTCTGGAAGCAGTAGATCTACCAGTCATGTTCTCATGACTAGCTAGCTGTCATCTTGGTATGAGCTGCAGGAAGAGATTTTCCAGTTGGTGAAACATAAAATGGCTGCCTCTTCTTCACAGTGTGGAATCTTCATCCTTTAAAAAAATGCTACAGCTACTCTGCTATGACTTGTGTTTTTACAAAAATGATGGGTAATATGTAAATTTATTTAGCAAGACTTCATTTTCAAAGACAAAATAAGTATGGATATTCATTTAGCAAAACATCCAATATAAAAACACATTTCTTCATACAAATTGCTATGTTAACATGCAAACATTCTTTACATCCTTACAACATATTCAGCATATATTTATCACTAGAAAGCAAAATCATCTGCTTCAAATAACTTATAATTTATTATGTCTTAAGAATCCCTCCTATCTAGGTTTAAGTATAGTGAAAACATTTTCTGTTATTTCGTTCTGATAATGACCTGGCAAGCTATTTAATTAAAATCCCAGCTGAATATTTATGCTTTCCTATTTTCATTGTCCAAATATGAATTTTTTGCCTCTACAAAAAACATTTTCAGCTGTGGAACTGAATGCTTGTATGTGATAAATCATACTTTTATTTCAAAATCTTAACCTGGAAGGGTAGTACAAAATGATATACTTAGCATTTTCAGCAAGGTAGAAAATATTTAGGAAGAAAAATCTCTTTCAGAATTTGCTGCATTAATTGTTCTATATGCATCAATATAACACCTAAATGTCTGATATAATTTGTAATAATAATAATTTGTAATCCTGATATCTCTTCCATTCTTTTGCTAAGAAATGTTATTTTCAGATGGGTTTAAAAAAATTCTTCTCTCTCTTTGTATGTATCTTTCTTGGAAAGGCTGAACGCCTTTGTTCTAAGTGCAGTTCATTATTTCTGCCATTGTAGGTTTGCCTGCCACTGACTGTCTCTATGTCTGTCAAAACAGGCATGGCTGCACGTACCTTATAATGTGATTCTGTCTCCTCTTCCTGAGTAGAACTGGAGGGAGATGGTGTAGCAGATTTGCTTCCAGGGGGTGATGGGGAACCATGTGTAACACCACTCCTCAAACCCATCTGAGAAATCAGCTGTGACTGGCTGAGGGCACTCATGTGACTTGTTAACATCCCTGGTCGATTGATCAGGGGAACTTGATGGTTGGACTCATAGGACGTAGCATCTGAGTGGACCATCTCCTGGATCTGAGTTAGGAGAATATTACTTTTAAATTAAATTGTATTTATTATCTTATCAAAACTATATGATGATACAAATTGGGCATGGTTGTTACCAAAGTATCAATCACTTCTGGAAAAAAACTAAAGTTCCATGCTGGGTGGAAAATTACCCTTAATTTGTAACGGAACTGTTTCCATGATATCAAACACTTCTATGTTAGCTTTATTTTTACCTTGTAGAATATTCAGCAATGTATTTTAGATAAAAGTGTACTATATTTTTAATATTAATCTATTGCTGAGCATTTTCTCATGTGCTAACACTCTTCTACAGGTAATCCTTGGCAAATTAAGGCATCCCTTGAATTCAAATGCCATATGCCTTACAGCAGAGCTGTTATAATGGGCTAACACTATAATCCTGTGCTAATCTGACATTAATCAGCAGTATTAACAATTATTTTGAACTAGGTCATGCGGTACTCCGACTCCCAAATACCAGAGTTTGGAAGGAGGAAGCGGGGAGACTTCATTGCAACTTGGAGTGGACTTGCTAGTTGTAGTTTGCTTTTCAAAATAGCGTCATACAAATTTGTTTGTTTACTGTATTTTTCAACAAGATAACCCCATTTTCATGATCAAAAAAGAAAGTCATAAAATGTTATCATATGATGGAAACAACAATGAAGAGATTAATTCTTGAATAATTAGCCAAACATGTACAAATGAAAACTACAAATCTGGGCCCCCCAAAATGTACAATATTTTACAATAGTAGTTATAAGAAGAGCAGGTAATGGTCATGGCTAGGAGCCCCTTAGCACAACTTCATGTTGTGCGCCAGTTGTACCCTTTCCTGGATCATGAGACTCTGTTCACTGTCATTTATGCCCTGGTCATCTCCCAGTTGGATTACTGCAACACGCTCTACATGGAGTTACCCTTGAAGCTACAACTGGTACAGAATGCAGTGATGCTAACAGTTCTGGTTGTCCCTTGGGTGGTGCATGTGACGCCACTGTTATGCAAACTGCATTATTTGCCAGTTTGCTTCTGGGTCTAATCCAAGCTGTTGGGTCATTATCTTTAAAACCCTTATGGCAAGAAATCCAGGAATCACCTTAACCCATTGGGATTAACCCACCCCACTTGTTCTAGGGGGAAAGGCCTACTTCAGATCCAGCCAGCCTAAGAGTTTCATCTGGCAGGAAGAGAGTCTTTTCTGCTGTGGTTCCCACCCTCTGGAATATTCTCCCATCACAGATGAGATATGCACCCACACTCCTGGTCTTTGGTAAGAACCTAAAATCTTGGCTCTGTCACTTGCCTGAGGACCTGACGGGGCCCATTACCTTGGGAGTGCCTGACAGGATAGAGAAAATTATTTCCTCATAGCTATGCATCATCTGGGTTTTTAATTTTAATTATTTCATTCTGTTTTAATTGTTTTTTTTAAAAAAACTTTTATTATATTGTAAGCTGCCCAGAGTCACTGTATTAGTAAGATTGGCATAGAAAGCCAATAAATGAACAAATGAATGAATGAATAAACAAATGAATGAATGAATAAATTGCTACAGGAGAACCAAGTTTTTTCCGTTCACTTTTCCTGAAATAATTCTAAAATTTGGGGAAAAAAAGTTTTTCATGTGAAATTGGAAACCTGAAAAAAAATTAAAAGAGGTTGAAAAGAGCAGGTAAAAGGAAATAAAATATTTTGTTTACAGGGCAGGATTTCTTATACAATTCTCAATTAAAATATTTATTTTAAAGTATTTTTAATGGAAGATAAAATCCACTATTATCAATTTTAAAGTCAGGACAGCTTCAAATGCATTTTTATTAGTCAAATGAAGAATTCAAATCTGCATTGAAGAATTTAAAAAATCATGTTCCTTTTGAAATTTGGAACGTTGAGCTTACATGGAGAAAATATCAACTGATGCAAATACAGTTATAATAGTTAATGTTTCAACAGGAACATTTCCTTAAAGGGAGTGCTCATGACAAAGACCACCAAGCTCACTTGTTTTCAAATTGTTGGAGGCCAAAGGATTTTAAGTTAATGCTTTTTTGGAAAAAAAATCTTATTGGTAAGAGTTTGCATCAGATAGGAAAAAAATAAAGTTACACCATTACAGGTGGTGATTGATTAACAACAGATCCCATCTCTCCCCCCCTTCATCGCCCTGCCAGCGCCCTTTTGTGAGCAGCCACTAGTGGAGCCATACTACCTGTGCTGTCTCACCTGCTGCAGCCTTTGGGCTGCTGAGTGCTGGCCTGTGCACCTATTCAATGCTGCAAGAGAGCTGCAGTTCCCACCAGGACCCAAAGAGCACGTAGCTATATGCCCAGAGCTAGCAGATTGAGGCTGCAAAAGTGGTCATGCTTCTTGGAGCTGGTAACAGGAGCTCACCCACAGATCAGCTGTTTTGCAGGGCAAGCTTCTGATAAGACCGTTAGGCAAGGAGGCGTGAGGGGCAGCTCGCTCCCATTGGCACGGGGGGGGGGGGGAAATAAGACCGCCCCAAAATTAAGACCTGGTGCCTTTTTTGGTGGCCCAAAAAGTATAAGACCCCAGTCTTATTTTTGGGGAAACACTAGCTAGCTAGCTTCAGGCAGTCTGAAGCAAACTTGTTTAGGAATGTGTCTGTTCTATACTTAGAATACTGTACTTCTGGTTTCTCATATAGTCTCCTTAAAATGACTGATCATTGTCAAAGATTAGAAACTGGACTGAATATAAAGCTACTCCTCATGGATTTTTGTAGTAAACTCTGCTGTCTTAATCTAATTTCTCCAAATGCACTGTATTCATTGTGACTATCTCCTCCTTTATTATATCTCCTTACTGCCATATAAGCAATTCATCACTTTCTTATAACTCCAGCTTCCTCCAGATATACTGGGATTGTCATATCCAGAATTGCAAGAGTGCATGGACAAAAACTTGGAATTTTGTCAATAACAGTACTAGCAGATCTAAAAGGTGGCCACACTTCATTTTTGCTTTGTTTTAACAATTAATGTTTTCCCTTTGCTTTGTTTTTTTTTAAACCTCTCAATCTATTTTTATTTCTCCACTTACCAACCATTTTCCTTTTATGCTTTGACATGATGCTTTTTGTTGCTGTTTATAATTTTTTATCTCAAGGTCTTTTGAAATATTACGTCAGACTTAGTTCAAACTACTCTCAAATCATTGATAGCTGACTCATTTCCAAGTTCAAGAATTCCTATCCTTGTCCTTCTTGATCATTATGTTTTGGCTGAAATTACTGAGCAATCTTTTATTTGACTCCCTTCTTTCCTAAGTTTCTTTGATTTTTGTTTTAGGTTCTCTAATTGTTAATTTAACCTCTAATTTAACATTTCTACAGAGAAAATGTTTTCCTCTGCTTTCCCTTTTTTTGGTGGAAGGTCACTTAAGAATTTTTTTCTAAAAGCTTTTGGATGTGTTCACCAAATTCATGACTTTAAATATTAAATTATTAGAAAAACACAGATAAAACACTAAGGACTAAGTATATTTGAAGAAGAGTTTATGGTTTCCAGCAAGTTTCTCCAGAAAAGTTGTTTTTGTTCAGTCTTTCCTTCCATTACCTGCTTGCTATGTCTCCATTTGATCAGTACTGAAAAATGCAACATTCAAAAACCAAATTCATCAGCTTTCTTCATAAATCCACATCTCCACTGGTAAACAGTACTGCCACCCACATGTTTCAATTTTCATGGATAATTAGCTATACACATGACATTTTTCCCTTTGCAGTTTATTTTTATTTATCTTTTATTATTTCCCACTAATTAGTACAATCTATTATTCTCTGGACTTTTAAGAACACATTTGCCTATCTTCATTGATTTATTCATTTATGTTGCTCCTTAATTTGTTTTTCAGATCCAACATAAACTTATCTTTGAAATCCATCAAGAACTTCTATATTTGTTGCTCTTATATATCCCTTGTGATAACTTTACTATCTAAACATTGTTTTTCTTTCCTAATGCTTATGTATGGAGCTGCCATTTAAAAAACAATTAAATTTTGTTGGTTTTCTCAAATCTATTTTCTTAAAATTCTTGATATTCCTCTTAAAAACCTCTAATGCAGGAATGACAAACGTGTGGTGTCATGTTGTCATCATGTGACACATCGCAACTTTTCCCCCTTCGCTAAACTGGGGATGAGTGTATCCAAGCATGACGCATCTGGCCCGTGGGCCATGTGTCGGACGCCCCTGTTCTGGTGTGTGCTGAAACTGTTTTTATTCATTATTGCATTTCAAGCCCATAGCAATGTAGTCAGTAATTATGTATCACATTGGGTACATTATTACTATTAGTTTTTTTCTTTCATATTTTACTATGCTTATTATTATGCCTTATGTTCTTCAAAACAAACTTATTTTGACTTCCTGTAAATTTTTTAATACTCTAAGAATAGAAACAAACTTGGGAAACAGAAAGAAAATATTTAATTTTATAATACTCTTGAGATAGGCACCTAGAATGTTGTTGTATTATAAACTTTTCACAAGGCTACTCTTTACCTGAATCTATATCTATTTATCTGCTTTAGGAGTTAAATTTAGTTATGCGGCATTATTCTAGATATGCATAGAACCTTCACATCCAGAGACAATATACTCTTAGAGGCTAGATATAAGGGGTAAGCCAAGCCCTTTCCACAAGCAAGTACTGGGATTTGGGTAGATCTCAAGAAGCTGAGCCAGTTAATTATTAGTTTGACCCTGTTATAGATGGTATTCAGTCTCATCCTGCTTTCCTGTTTTTTGTATCATCATTCTGTGGTGCCACTCATCTTTCCCAACATGGGACATAAAAAGAAAAGCACTAGCACAGTGATAAAATGATAGCAGAAGTTTTGAGGGGTGACTCCAGAAGTTTTGAGGGGTGATTTTGCAGAAGGGTCCAAATACTCAAATTGTCACCATCTTATGTTCTTTTCATTAGGGATATCTAGTCATCCACTCTAAGGGCAGGATTAGCAGAACATCAAACCTAAATAGGATAAAAAAAATTTAAAATACTTTATATAAGGAACACAACACAAATTGATAATAGTGAATTAGGGAAGCAAAAAATGTTATTTGTGTGATATTCAAAGAACAAAATGTGACCTCCAACAAAGCCCACAAGATTCTACTGTTAGTTCTCTTTCAGTAAGAGACAAGATGCTCAGAAATAGTGGCTTATCACTTTCATTCTGCTATAACTGCTAACATTTAAAAAAAAGGATGCAGGTGGGGAGAGACTTGTTAATAAAAAGGCCATAGCACTGAAATACAACTGCTCCTTCACTTGTTTTGAAATAAAATTAATCCAGATACTTAGATACTATCAATTGAAACCCAGTAGAAACCAGCAGGAGAGAAATCAAATACTCTCTTAATCTTTTGCCAGACTCTTCCCTCCCACTTTTTATATTAATCTGATTAATGTTAACATGACTTTAAAGACTCAGGACTTTATTTATTAACAATTTTCATTTCCAATAAGCCCACTGAGATGCAATCTCTCATTAGCAGAGGACTCTTGCCAACTCCATTAGCAGCTCATAAAGTAAGAAATGTAGGGAAGAACTGGAAGGGCTCTGTAGGCTTCAGCAGAAATAAATCCAAATGCAGAAGCAGATTTACTGCTACAGGTCAGGAATCAAGAGCTTTTCTACAGCATTAGACAGCATGTAGGGCTCAGATGTTCAAAAGACATAGGGAGGGAGCTTAAGAGTGGGAAGCTGGCAAGGTTTTGTAAGAGCTGTTCTTGTCAGTTCTGTTAAATAAACAAGAGAATTCAATATACTTTTTAGAATGCGTCACATTTTCAATCCATTTCTATTTGTCCTCCAAAGAGCTGAATGTAGAATTTGTAGCTGAATGACAAGCAGGTTTGTTTTATAGGACTTGTTCACAGGAATCTGTCCACATGACTTAATGATGACAACATGAGCCGATAATTTTAATGTGAGAATGAACAACTGCGAAGAATTTTAATGCCAACTCAAATTATCTCAAAAACAATGGTTGTTGCTAAACTAGCTTCCAGATTAAGCTCCCAACAGAGAATCAGAAACTATATTTATATGAATCAGATTATAAATGTCAAAATCCATATACACTGCAGCTTCTGAAAAAAAGGTCAGGATACAAAGGACATTTTCTAGATCACTTGCAGGGAAAAGCATTTGTTTCTGATTTAATAAGTTGTGCAGAAATTGTTCTAAAATGCTATATACCATTCTATAAGAAGCAAAAAAAAAAAAGATCATATGTACTTTTCTAGCATCCAATGAAATCCTTAAAAAAAGAAACTAATATTACACTGTCAACTTTCTCTGGTAAGTTCTAATTACATGTAGAATTATACATTTCTTAGAGCTCTTTAGATTGCATCTGTTTCATGAGGATGTTAAATGTTAAAGATGATTGGCCAGCTAGTAAGAAAAATAATACATTCTCCTTATTTTTCATTCATTTTTTATAATTGTTGCAAGATACATTAATGTAATGTGTTGAGTTTTAAACAAATCTAAAAGATCATTTCCATCTACAGTTACATTAGTCACTTGGGCAAACACTATATTAAGATTTTTTTAAAAAAATTCTTATTATGAAGCCAGTAGACCACAACGCCTCCATTTATCCATTAAATATGTAATCATATTTTTCTTTAAAGTGCATATTATTTATGCAGCAGAGCAGAACTAGTCCAGGAATGTAATTATGGATATGAGACCTGTGCAGAAAATTTATTATGAAAATTTTCAGAAATGAGTATAAAGTCAATCTGGCCCCATTAATATCAGTAGAAAGATTCCAGCTAACTACACTTGGCTTGGATTGGGCACCTGATATGCTTTATCCAATACACTAATTAACATTGTTACCACTCTGTCTTTTTTATTATACTTTAGCATCAGACTATGATTAAGCTACTACTGTGTGCTACAGATGACAAATAATTGTTAATAATTAAGTGGAAACCTCTCTCTCTCTCTCTCACTCACAGACACACACACAGAGTGTGTTTATATGATAAATCAACATTGAAATAGTAAGGGCAATTTCTTCTAGATCAGAGGTTGTCAAACACTTTGATGTCAGGACTCCTTTACATTCATAAAAACAACCAAGGACCAAAAACCTGTGGTTTATGTGGGTTATATCTATCAATATTATACTAGAAATTAAAAATGAGAAAATTTAAAATAGTTATTTGACTTTGTGGATTTGATGAAAAGGTGAAATAGATTCCTAGGATCCACAAGCCATATTTGGGGAACTGCTGTTCTAGGTAGACCCAGATAGATAGATAGATAGATAGATAGATAGATAGATAGATAGATAGATAGATAGATAGATAGATAGATAGATAGATAGATTGATAATTGCCTTGACATTGACTCCTTTGGCTTTGACTTTTGGACTGATGTATCAAATATTGCTCAAGGTGCATGATCGACCTTAAGTAAAGTCTTTTTGAGTTATATAACAATGCTTCTGTATCTTCCTAACTTCTACCTAGGACAATGCTTTAGGGTCATATCTTATAACTCATGTGCATGTGAAAAGTGACATCAGGTAGCAAGTATCCTTTCAAGGATTTTTTAAAAGTTATTTTCCATCACTGGAATTTAAGTGAAAAATCTTCCAACTATCAAAACTAAAGATGTACTGTTCTTTGGAATAGTATGAAATTCAGAGTAAAAGAACCATAATAGTATTTAGAATATTAGAGAATGATTTATTTCCCAAACTGGTGCAGAAGTAACCAAACACCATAAAAGATGACACAGATTTTCTAAACCAATAACTAATGCCTACTCTCTCTCTGAAAAAAAAAACTATTCTGATCTGTCAAGCTTGATCAACCATTTTATATTTCTGCTTCCTTAGTAAACCAAGAGCTACAGCCAATTCAAATCAGCAACTCACCAGAGCAAAAATCACAATGTTAACAAATTACAAAGAAATTCTGCTACATGTCCCCGGAATTGTGGCACAGGATATACAAAGACTTCCCTTAAAACGCTATTTGAATTGCTATCAGGAGAAGATGAAATTGTTTCAAAGGGAAGATTCTCCATAATATAATTTGTAATTAATTATTATTAAATAGAACTATAATACCCTTATCAAATTCCTTAGTTTACATTGGACAAAAAGATGTATACACACACGCACAATGTTTGTTACCATTCAATTTGTTTCTAAGAAACTGTCATAGCTGTATGTAGATTGCGTTGGAGAGGGGACAATTTCTGGTGGAATTTGAGATGTCTTGTTCAGAGTAATAGCTGTCTCACACAGGTGCCCAGCTGGTATTGTAAAATCAGTAAGCATTTAATTGAAACAAATGACTATAATAATAGTACATTATCCCTGCAGGCTCATAGCCATAACCATTTTAATTATTGAGTTAAGAGTCAAACTAATTTATTCTTTAAAGTAACAGCCACTTTTTTGGTTCGACTACTCATCCTGTTCAGAATAGGAGTGAAGCAGTAGGGAAGGACTTAAAGAGGGAGCAATTTATTTCTGTAGGGGTGCATTTATCACACAGTAGAAGCTTCTTACTGTTATAGCTCTCAATCACTGGTTCAGACACAAGCTCAACTAGACCTAAGTATTGAAATGCGATGTGGTCCTCTCAAATCAAAGTCTGTTCCCTGCATGATGTTGAATGCTGAACAAGAGGCAAGGTAGCTAATAATAAATTCCTGCTTTAATTAAAGTAGTGGTTATCACAATTCGATTTTCCCTCACAATCTTCTCACCGGATGTCTCTATGTAACATTTTAATTATGAATCTAAACAGATTTCCCCAGATGACATTACCTACTGCTCATAAACCTTGATTTTACTTTTTAAAATTTATATTCACATAACATTTGCTCATGAGGGAAGGCATAATGGAAGATCATACTTTGGTTAGGAGATCTCCCTCAGAAATTTCCAACAGAAACCTTTTCTACTTAATGTTCTATAATTTTCTGCAATGAAATACTGTATGGCATCCCAGTACAGACAATAAAGCCTAATCGTCACTCATAAACAAGGTGAAGCTACTTTATGTTAAGACACTTCTTTATTTAAATTATTTGCCATTAAGACACTGGTTATTTTAATGTCAGATTCTTCTCCAAAGTCTTTGAATATCCTTGCCACTTTCCTTATCTCTTTCATTCCCACATTTGAGCCAAGTCTCTTATGGAGGAAGGGAAGGAAGAGCCACACATACAGAAAAGTGAATGTAAAGTTTTGACCAGTTATGATCCAGTATTATGGCATGTAATATTACTGGGGAAAAAGTTATTCAAACATAATTAACGTTTTATTATAAAGACAAATCTGCAGCCTACATGTAAGAAAAACTGTCAGAAACAGAATTACAATCTTTAACAAATGGAGAAAGTGTTTAATTGTATCAGATTTCATCCATGTTCTAGAGATACAAAGTGAATTGCAATTTTTTTTTCCATGTAGATATTTGTAGATGAGAATACCGTTCAGGATTTTTGTTGTCCAGATTCTAAAGAGAATCTAATTATTTTCCTGTATGAGATTAAAAATCTGTTCTGTCCCTTTGTTCAATTAATACTTGTTTTTCTTTAAAAATCCCACAAAAGTCATTCGGAAATCTTAAGATTTCTCTGTCTGATGTTTTGGGTTACAACTATCAGTAATCTCAGTCAAAGACTATGTTGATTGAGATACAATCCAAACCAGTTAGTACAAGAAAACTATCAACTAAACTGTCAAAACCCTATGAAATTCTGTCTTTTGTTTGTTTTTGTTTTTTGAACTTTTATAGTTTTCTACAGATTACTTATAATCTGGGTCAGAGACTTTTTCAATCAGTTCTTTTTGTTGAATTATTAACTATGATATTTTAACATTATTTTATCAGGTTCTGTTATTGTTAAAGCAATTTTTAAACTATTGCCTTTCTTTCTTCTGAACAGCACAGAGTTGTAAATAAATGATGAAAGGCTAACTATAGTTCAAAGTTTGTGTCTTGATTCTTCTGGAGAATTTATTTTTTGTTGTTTTATTATTCTTTCTGAAGCAAAACATGAAGATAGTAGAAGACTGAACTCATATCACATAATTTTGTAGTAATTAAGCAAAAGTTTCAATGGGCTTTAGAGAAAATGTTTATTCAGGAATGTTTATGGCATTTTAGTTGCTCATTATCTTTTGATTTTATGCTTGCTCTGTTTAACAATCTTTTCTTTTTCCTCTGTGCTACACAGCAATATGACCATACTCATTGTACATATTTAGAATACAAAAATGCTTCCCCACATTTTATGCATAGTCACATCATCCTTGTTTCATGCTTCGTATAGCTTTGCTAGTTATTTTAGATATTGTGTTCCCATAAACAAAAATGTCTAAAAACAATGGCAAATCTCTATATTTTATTGCATGAATATAAAACAATTAGGATAGAAGAGGAAAAAGTAGAAAACGCTGAAAGAAAAAAAATCAGCATCTAGGGGAAAGCTCTGCAAGTATGTTTCAAAACCATGTATTCTGACTACAAAGCTTGATCTAGTATTTCAAATGCCATTAAATATAGCTCATCATTTATTGATCATACAGCAAAAATGTAATCAATATTAAAATATGGGTTTTTGTGTTTGTGGGTATGTATATGTATGCATATATACATACACAGATACAGACAAAAAGGGCTGGGGGAGAGATAGTTTTCTGATATTCTAGTGGAGGAAATTAGACTGCAATTGGCAGTTTTCTGCAGAAGACTGAATATTTTTCATCACTGGATTTTCCTAATATGATTATTAATATACATAGAATAAGATCACAATGATTTCTCCACTCTGCTCTGTATTTACATGGAAGAATTGATAGGATATGATATGGTCAAATTATGGCAAATCCCGCAAAAACACCACCTCAAAGAAGAGGCAGAAATAACCCTATGGCATCTGGCCTATCATAAATTTCAGATAAGGTACCTGATCAGGTGCAACTTTGCTACCAGAATTCTCCTTGAATTAAGGAGGGACAAGCATATATTAGAGACAGTAGAATGTATCTTCAATAGTATTGGGAAGATTTTAGAACATCTGCTTAATTTGTTGAATTAAGAAAAGAACCTGACTCCAGTTTAAGTAGGACAATCACCTGTCAAAAAAGGAGGATGTGGATTGCATTAAAAAAGGGACAAAACAGAAACAGACCAACTATAAGCCAGTATCAACTATAAGACTATAATCAGACTATGTCTGCTTATTCGCTCTACTGGCGACTTGCTAGCTATCTGAATGGAGCATTCTCTTACAACCCTTGTTAAACTAGACTTGGAAAAACCATCAAAGAGTAGATTGTCCTCTATATAGTAAAGCAGAGAAGATCAAGAGCCTTTTGAATGGATCCTGACTTGAAAAAATTCCCTGCCTTACTTCTAACACCTCTCTATCAATGGTGGGATTCAAATTTTTTTATTACCGGTTCTGTGGGTGTGGCCTGGTAGGCGTGGCAGGGGAAGGATGCTGTAAAATCTCCAGTCAGAGGTGGTATTTGCTGGTTCTCCCAACTACTCAAAATTTCCACTACCAGTTCTCTAGAACTGGTCAGAACCTGCTGAATACCACCTCTGTTCTCTATCCTAACTGAACAACAACAAACATTTAGCCAACTTTAAAAGGAGGCTTAGTTTGGGAGGGAGTAATTTTCCAGAAGGAAAAAATCCTTAAATCCTTCCTTATCAAAAACCATATTTTCCTGTAGAGCACATGGAACTTAAAACTGTATCACGTTCCTTTCCTTATTAAAAGAAAGGTTCCATCTCTGCAAAAAAAACATTTCTTACTTTTCCTCTCTGGAATGATGGCTTTTGCTTGCTCAGCAAAAGCAACCTAGAGCAAGACAAACTTGGCTCAGCATTGTGTGGTGCAGCAGCAATTATTTTGGGAACAGAATATTTTAGAAATAAAAAATCATACCCTTATTGTCTTCAAACTAGATTACTGCATTGCAATATACTTTTTGCCTGTCTTTCAAGACAACTTGGAAAATTTAGCTAATACAGGAACAGCAGTATGAATGTTGAAAGGTGAAAATAGTTTCAGCAGATTTACACTAATGTTTCAGTCACTGTGTTGGTTGTCTGCTAGTTTCCAAATCCAATTCTGTGTTGTTTATGACCTGTGGAGCCCTCTATGAGGTGGGCTGTACTCAGATTGATAAGAAATTATGTTAATGTCCCTTTGTGAAGTTAGAAGGATGGGAGTGAAGAAGAGGGTATTTCCATTGGTCTTGTGGAAGTTTGCCATCAAACAAGAAAGTTTCTATTAATATTAATTACAATATAGAATGTCAATGTTAAAGGTTGCAAAATTATTTGGCATTTTTAAAGAATGTTTTATTCCGCTTTTATTATTTCTATAAATAGCTCAAAGCAGCAATCATGCCTAATAATTTTTTCTCTTTCATCTAAAATTGAATATATTAAAAAAGCAATAAGAAACATTCTATATTGCAACAAAGTATTTGTTGATCTTAGGTTAATTACTTAGTTTAAGGTATCTGGGGTGTGTGATGGCTTAGCGGTTAAGATGCTGAGTTTGTCAACTGGAAAGCCAGTTGAAAGAAAGAAAGGATTTGAGACCCGAGGATCTGTGATAGAGTAAGGTCCTGTTACTTGCCCCAGCTTCTGCCAACCTAGCAGTTCGAAAGATGAAAATGTAAATAGATGAATAGGTACTGCTTCAGTGGGAAGATTACTGCTTTCTGTTTATTTATGTTGGCCCCATGGTGACAGAAACATATTTCAGAGAACATTGGCTTCATTGACTGAGAACTGGAGATGAGCATTGCCCCATTAATGATTGGATAGGGGAAACCTTTAAACCTTTTAAAATCTTCATTATATTGTATTGTATTCTTGTTTTTTTTATACATGTTACTAAAGTAAAGAAAACAAGATGCAAAGTTGACAACTGATAAATACCAAAAAAAGAAAAGAAATGAATAATGGGTTTCTAACTTTCCCCTTTTTGTGTACAGTTTATAAACATTTAGATCCTTTTAGAAGACAGATTGTAAGTGATTATATTTGGTATGATACTATGCTACAGGATGTGTTGTATGTATGGGAACCATTCTTTCTTAAATTTAGTTAACCCCGGTTGTGAAAATATACTCTAATTTTGCTATTGCTGCATCTTCTCCAAGCTTAAATTCCCAATCAGATGTTGTTAGCATTATATCTTTCAGTATTGGACAGCATTTATTATCACTGCTGTGAGCATATACCTCATTAAATTGAGATTTTTTCCTCTGAAATTATGCCTTAGTAAGAAAGTTGTTTCCATTTCAAATTAAATTCAAAATTTTGTTTGCTTCATGTTATGTACATGTACTTTCAAGTTTCCAGTATTTCTAAGTCTACCACATATGCTAAACATTCTCTTCCATTACATTTCCAGTGTTTATTACATATTTATTTTGTCAAATTTATATGGCTGACTCTGGATGATTCAAAATGGCATAAAACAAAGCCAACCATTAAGACTTAATGTAAAAACGAATTAAAACAAATAATCAACATAAGTATGATTTTTTTTGTCTTGGATATTATTGATAAGAGTTGTATAACATATATAAAAATATTGTACCAGTTTTCATTTAAATTATATTTTGGTATGGATTTTATATATAATTCTTCCAATTGTTGTTTTGTGACTATTTCTTTAAAATTTTGCATCCAGTTCGACATACAGCTTTTTTTCTTCTGTCTCTGTATATCATATCATATTGTATTTATTTCCTAATCAATGTTGGTTATTAAAAAATGCCTTATTTACTTTCTATCAATTCTTTAGCCCAGGGGTCTTCAAACTTGATAGCTTTAAGACTTGTGGACTTCAACTCCCAGAATTCCTCCTCCAGTCACGTTAGTTCAGGAATTTTGGGACTTGAAGTCCACATGTCTTAAACTTGCCAAGTTCGAAGACCCTTGCTTTAGCCTCTCTGATAATATAAAGCCTACCATGGCTTATATCTGAAATGCTTTGAAGCTGTTACAATTTATAATTCACTTTGAATAGTCTTGTGAAAAATTAACAAAAAACATCTGATTAATCAAGATGTCTATTGTTCCACCTGAGTGTCTCATGTGCCTTTTTACAAAAAAATGTAAAGCATTTATTGTACAGCCATCTTTATTTTCCACTTCTTCAAAAAAAAGTCAGACCCCTTACGATGTTTTGCATGAAATAGAAAAAGTGAACTTTTAATTATTGAAACTATAAATCATAACAAATATAAGAGTTTTTTTATTTTGTAACCATAGATAAGAGGGAATTTGTATTTTATTTAACAGTTGTGAAGAAAAAAATCAGAAGCTACTTATTTTTCATTATTTCTGTTTGATTTTTGTTTTGTTTTCTTTTTAATTAATTCTTTAGTTTTTACTTTTTAAAATTTTTAACAATTAATTAATAAATTATTAAATGTCTTTCTCTTTGTGTGTATGTTTGTGCATGTGTATGTATGAATGTATGTATACGCATGTGCATATGTAAATCAGAAATCCCAGTACAATAATGGAAATTAATTATACTTCTAATGTTGTATACCACATCAGTATCTGGTTGTATTACTGAATAGGTACTAATGAGATACTAATTAAAATGCACTAAAATATGGCAAAGCAAAAGAAGATTTATTCCTTTGGCACAGTATTAAGGTAAAAAAGCCTTCCACTTTATCTCTCTCTCTACATTTTACATTTTATAGCCAGCTGCCTATTTTAATATAGCAGATGAATCTCACAGAAAAGAGCACACATTTCAATTAAGTTTCTTCAAAAGCTGGCTCTCTTTGTCTTGCTGTCTGTGACACCAAAATATTCCAGAAGGAACATTACTTTCAATGCAACATTTGCATTTTTATCCAATCAGATCTTAAGGACGTGTGCCAAGTCAATGTTTATATTATAGAATAAAATCAAACATCAGCAAGATCTGATTAACCTAATGACCTGAAATTAAGCAGTACCACCTGGAAGAAGTGCTTCTATACTCACTAGAATCTGAGAAGCTCTTTCAGAATCTATATGTCTAGAACAGATGTTCTACTGCCCATTTAAAGATATACAAATTTGAATGACTTTTCAAACTTCCCAATGCCTAATATTACTGTACATCCTAAGGAATGCAAATAGACTGAGCCTTATTTTAAAATACACCTTGCATCTATTTTTAATACAAAAGTATGCAAATAGTAACAGTATTTAAAATTGCTCTTAGTTCTCTTTTCTAAACTTGTATTGCTGTTTCATGCAGGCTTTTTTCATTCTTTAATGGTATCAAGACTGAGGGCAGGAAGTGCTAAGATCTATGGTAGTTCTTCAGGTTTGAAGAAGACATTCCGTTGTGCAGCTCATCAATGGACACAATGGCTGTTCTGCAACCACAGTATGGAAGCACAAAGACTAGCAGAATGGGGCCACAGAAGTCCATTATTGCAATAACTCTAGGTGTTAATCTGATGCCACTCATGGCATTGCAGTGCTTGTCTTCAAAGATGGTGGAGGCTTCATACCACAGTGTTCGTTAGCAGGTTTTGTCAGCCACTGCATCTTCTAGTTCTAGATGTCACAGTAGTGTACAGTTTCCTTACAGTATCTTTGTACCTGTTTGAACTCAAGATCTCTTCCTAGATTCCAGCACACTATAGAGCAACTGGCAATCATCCATTCTGATTAGATGCCCAACCTATCACACCTGTGCTCTGTTAACCAGGGACTTAATACTGGTGGTTTCTGGAGGATTCAAGACCTCTAGATTGGAGACAGGTCTTGCTAATAAATGTGAAGGATGGAATAAAGTGTATGTATGTGAAGTCTGATGTCCCTTCAGTACAGAGTCCATGATTCACATCCATATAGGAGAGAAAGGATAATTACATTTCTGTAGACTTTGCTTTGTGGAGATATGGATGTTATATTGATTGAGTACTCTAATATGCAGAGATCCATCCAAATACCTATCACTCCAGATGATGCTGTAATATTTATCAGTTGGATGTCATTAAGAGTGATTATTAATTCTACAAGCTTTGTGTTTGGCATTATGTATCTTCTGATAGTCAGGATGAATAACATAGCAGCTTCTGAGAACTTGTTCAGCATCAACTGTTGATTGCACAGTCATCAGCAAAGAGAATTACTTCAATGACTATATGGGAGGCATCTCAACCATGCATTCAAGTAGCAAAGGCAAAAAGAGAGCCAGCCAATCAGTGTCTGATGTATCTTCCCTCCTTCAGTCTCTCAATCATTTCATCCATTGTCACTCTCAAACAGAACTAATTTGGTCTATGATTCATTTACTTTGAAATCCATACTTCTCACAGCACCTTACAATATCTTTAAGGTTTAGGGTTCACCAGAAACCATTCAAGCTGTCACCCAAGAAGTTGTTGCATTGTTGTTGTTTTTTCATTTTTCTTTATTCTTCTCTTTGTTTTATTTTTATTTAATAAAGCTAAAAAAAAAACAAATAAACAAAAAATAAATTTTCTGCTGGAGACCAACAATCTAGTAGATAACTGGCCAGCACAAAGCCTCACTATACTTCCTATGTTTTGCTGATTACTAAATACCTTCCAGACATATTGAACAAAGTAATTCTTCTGTAGTTTTTGTTTTGACACTAGTTGCACGGGGGAACAATAATAATATTCTTGTATTCCTGAAGTATAGACCCAGTCTTTAAATGCATTAGAAAAGTCCCACAATCATTCTGAATACAAGCTGCATCTATATTTTTAACGTTTCATCAGTTTGTTATCCACACATGCAGCATTACCTTTTCAATATTCTTCTAACATTCATAGCTTCCTTTCATCATATTTTTGGATACTAAACATAACTTTCAGCTATCAGCAATCTATATTACCATGTACCCATAGAAATCAAGACAAAAATAGTTCCTACTTTCTAATATACAGTTTGCTTTTTGATTTATTAATCTTATATCTTCACTTTCATATATATATTAGCTCTACACCGGAAGATCAGACAACTTTTATTCTGATCTATTCAAAAACAAATGACCTCCCTTCCTTCCTGTCATATCACATGCACTATGGCTTTGGCTTACTGAGGCTTTTATGTCATACATTGCAATAAGACTTCCAACTGAAGAATTGTCTGTCTCCAAGATCGTCTGCCTTCCAGAAAATTTTAAAGATAGTGGTTTTCTGGAGGGCCTTTGGGTCTTGATGCTATAGAGTCTGTTTGCATCTTATTTATTTTATTTTGAAGTTTTAAATACTTCATTATAATTTTATATTTTGTGAGCTGCTAGCAATCTTACAAATGCAGTAGCATAAAGGTTTGATTAATAAATTAGTAACATATTTTTAAAAAGAAGACTAAAACATCACCTGTAGATCTATCCATGAATGTTTCTATAATATACAATACCGCTCAGTTTGGGCACATTTTGGTAAATATGCCATAAAATACAGACAAAATATAGTTTTACCCCAATTGTGTTCATACTTTTTTATCAACTAGGGTAAATGATTTTAAATATTGTCAAATAGTCTAATTTGGCAGAAGAGCAAATCAAATATAGTAATAGCAATAGAACTTATATACCGCTTCACAGTGCTTTACAGCCCTCTCTTCAGTGATTTACAGAATCAGCATATTGTTCCCAACAATCTGGGTCCTCATTTTACCAACTTGGAAGGATGGAAGGCTGAGTCAACCTTGAGCGGGTCAGAATCAACTGCTGACAGTCAGCAGAATTAGCTTGCAATATTTCATTCTAACCTCTATGCCACCATGGTTCTAATATCCCACTTACACATTTCAAAAATAAAAAAACAATATTGAATATCAGTATTAGGAAAAAGTTGTCTAGAGCAATTGTATTTATTGTTATTGGACATTCATTACATATTTGCTAATGAGTAAATCTTAATTTCAGAATATGGAAATAGGTGAAAAAACAAGTATGCATGCATGGTGAAAGAATGGAAAGGTTCAAGAGAAAGAAATCTGGACTCATATCTGATATGGAAGCATATAAAATCTGCCTAGAGAAAAATGATAGAATGTCCTAGGCTGAATGGAATTTAATTAGGGTAAAGAAGATATGGAGACGAAAAGAGGGACCAAAAGGGATAATATCTGTGAGATATTTAACCATAATTACAGAGACATACAGTAAGGCAAACAAAAGTAAAGATAAGTAGGTAAGAATTAAAATATTACAAGAGAAAATATTGGAAAAGAAGAAAAATGTGGAGGAAAAGGACTCACCAGTTATGTACAGTGTTTGTTTGTTTTTTGGTGTGTGTGTGTGTGTATTTGTGTAATGACTGACA
The DNA here is from genome assembly GCA_023653725.1 of Bungarus multicinctus. Lineage (NCBI taxonomy): Eukaryota > Metazoa > Chordata > Lepidosauria > Squamata > Elapidae > Bungarus > Bungarus multicinctus. The sequence continues at coordinate 99,109,649 of CM042842.1, read as the reverse complement.
ACCAAAAAGTGTGAATTGGAATAACTGATAACAAAATCAACCTAGCTAGTAAATTGCATAAATGTTTGCTATCTCAATTATTCTTCAAAATATGCTAAATTTGAATTAAAAACTAGGAAGCACAAAGCAAATTATGTACTGTAGTAAAAAAAAAATCACCTGGCAGCAAAGGGTTACTTTTTAGTTTAAAATTAATGCACTCTATTCCAAATTAACATGTGGGATAATTAAAACCATCTTTCCAATGAATTTATTATAGGATATACAAAGCTAATTATAAATTCTCTGTTGCTAATCCGTTGCAGTTTGCTAATGCAGCGTTGAAATCTCTTTGGCCACACTTGTTTAAATTATTCATTAGACACAGCAACAGTTGTGAACTGTAATTTAAATTGGCATCTCATGAATATTCAATTAATACAATAAACATTGGAATGTTTTACTGCTCACTGCTCAATATTTTGCACTCTATCCGGTGTTTACATATTTTTATTAACTCTTTATAAAGGTGTTACCTATTTATGTCACCGATTACAGTGAGAATAAAATGTCCTACTCATAAATATTTGTGTCATCTTAAGAGAGGGAATGTAATTAGGCAAAGCTTCAGAAGCCATAATTAATATACAGCTGATATTACTCTTGTACTCTACTTTGAGCATGTGGCTTGGCATAATTTCAAACGGAGAAAGGTTTACATACAATACAGTTCCATCATTACAGATTTCCCATGTATGCTGGATGAAATCTGCCGGAATAAAGTGTTAATTTACAATAAATTCATGTTTTCCTTCCTATCCTCTTGAAACTGAAAGGCCTTATGCAATAGCATCATGCAAGTTACTTGCTGTTTTTATATAAACCATACTTTGTCACCTTTGTAATTTACGTAAATCAAGATTATCCTGAAGGAATGTTTGTACTGTGGTTACTGATTTTGAAATTATTTGAATTGCTGGCTTATTTTATTGTCATAGTTTCTAGATAACTATAATAATTATATTATGCTGTTTAACTATAAAGTTAAATAAAAATATGTTCAATTTTCTGAATTGTTAGCTCTTGGTAAGAGAATTAAAAAGACCAAGATAGAAACATTTCATCTACAATGCACAAGGATAACACACTGAAAAAGGAATCATGTGTATTGTTATCATTGATCATGCAAAATTTTTCATATTATTGGACATAAAGTCATTATCTCTTAAACTGTTCCATATTGAATCCAGTGGAAGGCTGCCTTTACAAAGAAAGCAGCTTAACTGTATTTTATAGGGAGAAAATATGCAGTTCAAGTCTAGGAAGGTGAGTCAATAAATTAGCATGCATCATGAACCTCAACTGCTTTGCATCAATGCAGCTTTAAAAAAGTGGATGACTCTATTCTGGTTACAAACAAAATGATTTAATAGTCAGTAGTTCCTAGACTATACAAACCAGAGGTGAAATGCTGCTGGTTTCACCCGAACCAGTAGTAAAAAAATGCTACCAATTCGGGCGGACCGGTATTTCTGACAATCAGCTGGGCGACGATCAGCTGTGCCATGCAATTTAGATTAGCTAGAAAGTAGGAAATTGTTGGATTTCTTGCTTTCTAGCTAATCTAAATCGCACGGCACAGCTGATCCCATCCCTCACTGTTGTATTTACCTTGGAAGGCTTCAAAATGCTTCTTTTTTCAGCGCTCATGAGCTTTCCTTGAAGCTCAGTAAGCCAAAAATGGGGAACAGGGGCATGCTGCATAGGCCCTCCCATGCCCATTTTTGTTCCCAGCAGGCTTCCCTGAAGCCCCTAGGCCAAAAAAGAGGCAGGGGGTGCTATGAAAGAAAAAAAGACTTTTGACCTCATCACATAACCACATATGCAGTCACATGACCACCTGGCCATGCCCATCTAGCCACAGCCACAGAGCCAGTAGTAAAAAAATTTGAATCCCACCACTGATACCAACTAAAAGCAATATGAAGGTTTTTTTTTTTAAAAAAAAATTAATTTAGCCAGAGTCTGAATTGAAGACAGATTAGGGAGAAATGTTCCATTATCTCATCTGCCTATATCCCAAGAATACTTCAATCAAATTATTATATAGATCTGGAACCAAAGATATGTAATAACAAGATAATATATTCAGAATTTAAATCATTGATCTTTTATGTCCTGAGGCAAGGAGGAAGAATTATTTTGACAGTAATAAATAGATGGAAAAGGGTCATCCTAATTCATTTAAAGATACCAGTAGAACAACAGTCCTATAGTTTAATAGGAACCATTAACTAGGTCCATGCTGATTTATTTTGTATTTTGAAAATTTTGTACAATTCTTTCTGGCAAATGCTAGCTCAAAGATAATATATGTATCTGCTTTGAGCTAAATGAAATTCCAAATCTGGAATCAACTTGAAAAACTAATCCACATAGTTCAATTCAAATTGGAATCCACAACTAATCTGGGTTTGGCTCCATACAGCTCACTCTGCAGACAAGTATTATGTTTTAAAAAAACACCAAACTATACAAACAGATCTGAAGTAAGATACAATTATTTCTTCTCCATTCTGAAAATTCAGTGCAGCCAAAAAAAACTTATCTGTTCATTAAGAACAGATAACTCAACTAGTAAACAATATTAAGGTAGGTTTAATGTAATAACATATTTTTAATGTCAGAATTTAAAAGATATCAAACCATGCATCAATTCAATATAGTTTCATTATGTTTATTGAATGATGACATAAATGTCCATCTTTGTTTTTTTAACCATATGATATTGCATCTTATCATTGTGTGCAACTTTGGTATGACTAACAGGTCAGAAGAATGAAGCCAATTTATTTCTTTCAAATAGTTTATTAGCAATACACTTCTGCATCCATTATACCTGCATAGAGTATTTTAAGTTTTTTTTTCATGACATGATATTGTGATATACATCCAAAAGCAATATTTGATTTCAAATATTTACTTTGAGATAATAAGAAAAGGATTCAGATGGCTAATAAGCCAATATATTGCTATTTTTAAAATAACACAATGACTCTATTTATTATGGGCTTGCACGAAACCACTTCCTATAAATTAATAAAAAGTATTATCTGGCAATATATTATTACACAGTCTAAATTGTATCAACAAACTTATAAGAACATTTCTGCAAGTTTATCTACTGAAAGAGAAAGAAAAAGAAAACTTAAAGGACTGTGAAAGGGGCAAAATCCAATGACAATTTTTGATGCCAGTAAAAATAGTGAGTGTTGGTTAGGAAGGGGATGGAAGAGAAAAAATGGGTGTTTATATACTGTGGAAAAGGATAAATATTTACTTCACATTGCGGTATTTTGTTTCACATCTTTCTATATATTTTCCAATATGCAATACAAGAAACACAACAGTCTAAAAAAATTCTAGTAACCATTGCTTAAATTCCTGGATGGCAGCAATGGAAACAATACAAATGATAGCCTATGGGTCTGGTTCTCTTTTTAGTGGGGATAGGGGGGACTAAAATTGTTGCACTAATGCCTTTAAATGTTGTACTAATTTCATTAAAGTAGATTTGGATTAACTGTGCTGTCTCATTATTACAATCCTCCATGCAATCAAAAATGCCTAAACTTTCTACAGAAGTAAGCTTTTTAAGTATGCTATTCTCTTTGATATGGGAGCCACTTATACAAAACATCCATAAGCTCTGCTGTTCCCATATTGAAAATGTAAACTGTAAGATAGAAAAGTTCAATGCAAACCATGTAGCCAGTGGTGGGATTCAATTTTTTTTTACTCCCGGTTCTGTGGGCATGGCTTGGTGGGCATGGCAGGGGACGGATACTGTAAAATCTCCATTCAGAGGAGGTATTTGCCGGTTCTCCAAACTACTCAAAATTTCCACTATTGGTTCTCCAGAACTGATTAGAACCTGCTAAATACCACCTCTGCATGTAGCTCAGGTTTGTTAAATTCCCAGCCCACGGGCCAGATGCGTCATGTGCTGGTCAGGCCCATGTCCGGTTTAGCGAAGGGGAAAAAAGCCACATGATGTTGCCGTGACAACGTGAGTTTGACACCCTTGATGTTACTGTTCACTCTCCTGCATATAACTATATGTTTTTTAAAAAAACTTTTAATAGTTAGTAAATAATAGTCTGCATAGTTAATTAGAAGACATCAGCCTACTCATTCCCAATTGGTATCTTAAAACAGAAAATGTGTCTCATTGGTAGAAGCAGCATCTGTCAAAATACTTTGTATCACACAGCTCTTGTCCTTTCTCTTCTCTCTCTGCCAAAAGGGATTACCAACCAAAGCAAGAAAACACCTAATTATACAATTCCAGGTTTTTGCGTTCAGTAGTAAATCTAAATGGATTCAATGAATCTTACTGTCAAAGAACACTGATGTAACAAAGATTATGTGGCATTCCAGATGTTGCTTTCTGATAAGGCTAAACAACAGCTCCAATCATCATTACCTCCTATGGCTACTGGTTGTTGGAGCTCAGACGTATGTGAATCATCTATATCAATCAGCTTTCCATCCCCAAATGGATGCTACGTTATTTCATTCTAAGCATCTATGTGGTTGCCTAAAAATTGATAGACTTGATGGCACATAATCATTATTCTGAATGGATTAACTAATATCTTAAAAGACAATATCACAATTCAGAAGAACCTGGACAGACTTGAACATAGGACAAAATCATGTAGGATGATGACAAATGACAATTATAAAGTTTTGCATCTACCATAGGTAGGAAAAATAATTGTATCAATACGAATGAAGAATCTGATTTGGTGATATGTAAGAAAGAATGAGGAATACCAGGTGCTGAACATAAACGAAAATGTGATTCAGCAACTAAAAGGGCCAACACAATGTTGGGCTGCATTAACAGGAAAATTTTATCCAGTTAATAGAAGGTAACATTTCCAATATACACTGAACTGGTTAGATTGCACTTGGGATATCATGTTCAAATCTGGCCACTATGCCCTAAAGTGGGTTCTGAAGAGAGCTACTAAAGGAATAAAGGACTTTGAAACCAAGACCTGAAAGAAATAGTTAAAGGAGATTGTCATGTTTAGCTTTTAAACAGACAATTAAAAGGAGCTGTATCATTGCTCTAAGAATCATCTATTTTTTTATTATTATTATTATTAATTGCATTTATATACCGCCCTTCTCCCAAGGGACTCAGGGCGGTGAACAGCTCATCTAAAAACCCCACAGAAAATACAAAAGTTAAAAAGTAATTAAATTTAAATCAGCTGCATACTAAAATTAGGAAACCCCCCCCCCACCCTTAAAACCCAATTTAAAATTAAAAATGGAGATCAAATTTAAAATCATCATCTCAGCCCAGGCCGGCCTGCTCAAAGAGCCAGGTCTTTAACGCGCGCCTGAAGGCCCTCAGGTCCGTGCCGGTACGAAGTTCCGGTGGCAGAGTATTCCAGAGGGCGGGGGCACCCACAGAGAAGGCCCTACCCCTTGGCGCCGCCAGACGACACATAGCGGCCGACGGCACCCGGAGCAGACCCTCCCTGTGGGAACGCACCGGCCTGTTGGAGAACATTGGCAGAATGCGGTCCTGAAGGTAACCTGGTCCCATGCCATGGGTCGCCCTAAAGGTCAAAACTAGAACCTTAAAGCGAACCCGGAGAGCCACCGGCAACCAATGCAGCTCGCGCAGGAGAGGCGTCACATGGGCGCTACGTGACGCCCCCATAATCACCCGCGCGGCTGCATTTTGCACCAACTGGAGTCTCCGGATGCTCCCCGCAGGGAGCCCCATGTAGAGGGCATTACAATAGTCCAGGCGAGAGGTGACAAGGGCCTGAGTGACCGTGCGCAAGGCGTCCCGATCCAGGAAGGGCCGCAACCGGTAGATCCGACGGATCTGATGAAACGCCCCCCTGGAGACGGCCGCAATGTGATGTTCAAGCGACAGCCGTACATCCAGGAGGACTCCCAGGTTGCGAGCCCTCTCTGTGGGGGGCAAAGCTTCCCCCCCAATAGCCAGCGAAGGTATCAGCTGGCTATATCGGGGCGCCGGAAACCACAGCCACTCGGTCTTGGATGGGTTGAGCCGAAGCCTGTTCCCGCCCATCCAATCCCGCACGGCCTCCAGGCACCTAGACATAGCCCCCACAGCATCGTTGGGGTGGTCCGGAGTGGAGATGTACAGCTGGGTGTCATCTGCATACAGATGACACCTCACTCCAAGACCACGGATGATCTCGCCCAGCGGCTTCATGTAAATGTTGAACAGGAGGGGAGAAAGGACCGACCCCTGAGGCACCCCACAAACCAGGGGCCTAGAGGTGGACCTCTCCCCCCCCGCCAACACGAATTGCGAACGGTCAGAGAGGAAGGAGGAGAACCATCGAAGGACGGTTCCCCCAATCCCCAACCCCCCCAACCGTCGCAATAAGATACTACGGTCGATAGTATCAAAAGCCGCCGAGAGATCTAATAGGACCAGGACAGAGGAGAACCCTCTGTCACGAGCCCTCCAGAGATCATCGACCAACGCGACCAATGCCGTCTCAGTGCTATGTCCAGGCCTGAAGCCCGATTGGAACGGATCGAGGTAAGTAGCTTCCTTCAGGTACCGGGGGAGCTGACGTGCCACCACACTCTCAACAACCTTCGCCACGAAGGGAAGGTTGGAAACTGGACAATAGTTGTTTAAAATAGCTGGGTCCAGGGAAGGCTTCTTGAGGAGGGGGCGCACCACCGCCGCCTTCAAGGCGGTAGGGAGCACCCCCTCTCTCAAGGAGGCGTTGACAATCCCCTGGAGCCAGCCTCGTGTCGTCTCCCTGGCGGCCGAAACCAGCCAGGAAGGACACGGGTCCAATAAACAGGTGGTGGCATTCAGACCCCCCAGCAACCTGTCCATACCCTCGGCGGTCACAGGATCGAACTCCCCCCAGATAACACTCTCAAGACCTGCCCCGGACACCTCACCTGGGACCACCCAATTGGAGTCGAGCCCCTCCCGAATCTGAGCGATTTTATCATGCAGAAATCGGGAAAACTCCTCCGCCCTACCCTGCAAGAGGTCATCCCGCGCTCTCGGTTCAAGTAGAGAGCGGGTCACTCTAAACAGGGCGGCAGGCCGATTTTCTGCTGATGCAATAAGGGCGGAGAAATACGAAGATTTCGCCGTCCCTATCTCCACAAGGTAAGTCTTAATATGAGATCTCACCTGTGTTCGGTCAGACTCAGAACGGCTCGCCCTCCAAATGCCCTCTAGACGTCTTTTCCGGCACTTCATCTCCCGTAGCTCCTCCGTATACCACGGAGCTAAATGGGATCTGTGCCGGGTCAGAGGTCGCAGAGGCACAACTCGCTCTAGGGCCCCGGCGGCCAACCCATCCCAGGTGGCCACCAGGTCTCCAGGCGAGCTGAGAGCCAGATATTCAGGAAATGGCCCAAGCTCCCTCTGGAACCGATCCGGGTCCATTAGGCGCCTGGGGCGGAACCATCTAAGTGGCTCCGCCTCCCTGCGGTGGGGGGTAGCGGAACAGAAATCCAGCCTAAGGAGGGAATGATCTGTCCATGACAAGGGTGTAATAACTAAATCCCCCCAATTACAGTCATTCAACCACTGCCCAGAGACAAAAATCAGGTCTAGCATGTGTCCTCCTATGTGAGTGGGGGCAGAAACTAACTGGGTCAGGTCCATGGCCGTCATGGAAGCCAAGAACTCCCGGACCAACCCCGAGGTTTCACCGAGCGATGGCAGGTTGAAATCCCCCATGACCAAAAGCCTAGGAGTCTCAACCGCCAGCCCGGCTATTACCTCTAGGAGTCCGGGTAGGGCCGATGAGACGTGGCAGGGAGCCAGGTACGCCATCAAAAGACCCATCTGTACCCCTTGCCCCCACTTCACAAATAGAGATTCACAGCCAGCCGTCTGAGGGACAGTGGCCTCCCTAGGACAAAGGACTTCCTTTATAAGCACCGCTACCCCACCACCCCTTCCCTGAGCCCTAGGCTGGTGAAATGCAAGGAAACCTGGTGGGCACATCTCAACCAGAGGGACACCGCCCTCTGGGCCCAACCAGGTTTCGGTGACACCTACCAGGTCCGCGGCCTCCTCCTGAACCAGATCATGGATCAGGGGAGCCTTATTAACCACGGACCTGGCATTGCACAACAACAGCCGGGTATTCAGGGCCTGAGAATCCGGACAACCAGGGCTGCAGGATGGGTAAAGAGGGTCGGAGCGCGCTACCGCTTGCAGACATCGGGAGCGCGATCCCCTTACCGGATATGGCCCTCTACCCCCAGCATATCTACCTCTCCCAGTCACCGTGCTAATAAAATTAGCCCCCCGCTGCCCACCCCCTATCTGCCACCCCGACACAGGAACCCCCGAGGCCCCCCAGGCGCGCGTGCTGGCCTGGCTGCCCCCAAATCCATGCGGGCTGTCTCCCCCGCCCGCCCTGGATCCTTCCAACCCCTTAAAAAATCCCATTAAAAATTTAATCACAGGTTTAGAACATTTCCTCCGGTTTCTTTGGCCCCACCATCGCTCCGGATCCCAGGATCCCTCATCACAAAAGGTCTTAGAGAGTCTTGGAGGCCACCTGAGGGAGAGGGGGGCATCCCTCAGGGCCCAGAGCTCTGCCCTCGAATAAGTCCGTGGTCCCGGCCACCTCGACAGTCTCGGAGTGCCTGCAGTCTCTGCCATCCTCTGGCCGCGGAAAAAATCCAGGTAGGCTGGGGTATATGCCGCCTCCCCCCAGTCGTCCCACCTCTGCCACCGGTGGGGCCCCCGGGGGGGAAAAGGTCACAGGCAGAGCTAATACCCCCCCTGGGCCCACCACCTCTGCCACCGGTGGGGGCCCCAGGGAAAAAAGGGGAACAACCATGGCTCCGCCTAAGCAGCCCACGGGGGCATCGGCACCACCACTCCTCAGCCGAGCTCCTCCGTGGGTCCCCCAGCCTCCGCGTCGTCCTCGGGGCCGTCAAGGGTGCCCTAGGTCCACTCCAGGGCCGAAACTGCAATAGGCCCATGTCAGGACCAACCGGAGCCTCCCAAGACCGCCCCGGCCCAAGTGAGGTCGCCGAGCCTGCCACGCCGCCGTGCCTCACTGGGGGCGCCAAGGTCTTTTCACTGCCCCTTGGAACTCCGGGGGTGTCACGGCCGCTGTTCCAAGGCCTCCGCGGCTGTAGCAAGGCCGCCGAGGCCAGTCCAAGGCCCTCCAAACGGCCCCCCCGAATCGGCCCCGCCCTGGGGAATCCAGGGCCGCCACACTCCTCAGGGGGCCGCTGGGGCCATGCCGTGACATAGTCTCTGTACAGGACGCCGCCACAACGACCCCAGAGGCAGCCGCCACCGCCGCCGCCGCCGCCGCCGCGGCTGCTTGCCACCGCCGCCGCCAGGCGCTCGTCCACAGACACCCCGCTCCGCTGACCGCCGACTTACTCCGCCGACCGCCGACCGCCGGGAAAGGCCTCCGGGGCCTCCACGATCGACTCGGAGCCGCCAGGGCCGTCGCGACCACGCCGCCCTCTGCACCGGTCCCGCGGCTCCAGCAGACCCCCGACCGGTCTCCAGATGTCCCGACCGGCCTCCCCCGATCCTCCCTCGCCTCTGCCACCGACGAGGGGACCTAGGGGACAAGGGGGGCCGCAGCTGAGGCCGTCTAGGCCGGAGCGAGTAGCGGCGGAGCACCGCGTCGGCCATCTTCTAAAAGGATATTCTGTGCAAGAACTGTTGAGCCTGAGAGCAGCACAATAACAACTGGATAAAAACATTAAACAGAAGATTCAGACAGAGAATTTGATACATTTTCTGACAAGAAGAGTTCTTAAGCAATGAATGGTCTGCCCAGAACAGAGGTGGATCTCCTAGTGGTAAATAGACATTTTAAAATGGGAATTGCATGGCCAGATTCTGGCAATGGTTTAGTGACTTCCTGCAAGGACCAAGGGATTTGACTAGATGACTTACACCTCATACTTTCTATGATTCTATGAATGTATATCTATTTGAAGCAAAGACTTTAGTCCAAAATGACTTAATCTAAATGCAGCAGCTCTATTTTGTCAGCTACTCTGTAAAGCTCTTGACTGATGTATTATGCAATAATTCAAAGTTCTAAAAAGGTAACACGGTGCCTTAAATGAAATAAAACTACTGTGAGTGAACTCTTTGAGTTACATGGCTGAATATAAGCAAAACACAAAAAAATTAATCTATATATGATATTAATTTATTTCTTTTAGATTTTATTACTGTATGCTAACTTTAAATCCCAACAGACAAGTGCTTTGACACATAGATTTAAACAAGAGCACTTAATAAAACTATTAACACATTGGAATATGCCTCTTGGGTGTGCTGGTCTATCCAGCACTAAGGACAGCTGATAGGGTGTTTATTTGTTTTTTAATTAAGCTAAACACGTGTCAACAATCATTCTAAAGCTTCCACTCTGCCAAAGTATACAATGTTAGTAAAATTTCTGGCTTCTTCTGAATGCAGCAGAATGTGCCAAAGCTCTGCCAATGTATCCAAAATAATGAAGAATTTTCCCTGATTACTTCACTGAACACTTCGTTCCATTTCAGCAAGAACTAATATATCCTCTTTAATGCTCTTGTCAACCTCTTGAGGTTAATGCACATTCAGAGACCTTTGTCCTTTCCCACCCAAAGTTAACAAGCAGCAAATATAACCCACAAGAATGTTGGTTTCTAGGTACTTGCTAGCATATGGTCTTAGGTCTCAGGTGAAGTTCATTGTTTCTAGTAGTTATAACAACAATATAAAACAGAGAACATTCTAAATCTAATATTTTGATAAACAGTGACTAACAATGTGCAAGAAGGTACTATATATTTATTTTACCAGAAATTTTTAACAACGATTTTTCTTGAAATGCTTTGTAGCTGTACTTAGCATCAAATCATGCCATTTATGTCTTTAATACAACACCCCCTTGTTGCATGGAATGTTCAGTTTTTTGGATCTGCTTTCTGAGCAATCCTGAAAATATACCACTTCTCTTTCACATTAACTCCTCAAGCACTATATCTTTCATCCTTGTAAAATAAATAAAATTTTGCCTAACAGATTCAAATTCTTGAGACTAAGACCCATGGCAAAGTTTGTGAAATCTTTTTAAATTTAGTCCACTTCAGGCAATACATCAGAAAGGAAGAAAGTGGGAATGTGCTATGTTGTCGCAAAATTTATAGATTTTTTTCCCTATTTTTTCCTACTATGATGCTGAACAAGTATCATAAAAAGATCTAATTTCTATTTATTTTTAGGCTGTGATGAACATACTATATTTTGTAAGTATGTTTGACAAAATTGAAAATTCCATCATATTTTAATCTTCTTTCCTTGCATTAGTTGGCTTATTAGAAATTATTGCTCCGAATCTTAGTTGTCTTCCTTTATTCAAATATAGCAAAACTATTTGCTCGTGCATTGTTAATTTTCATTTATTTATTACATAACTCTTGATAGTTAATTTAAGAACACTGCCCTCATTATCAACTGTCTGACATCTGGTAATCAGTAACCTCTGTGTATGTGTGGGTGTTGGTGCATGTGTGTGTGTATTTTGGATTAATGTCTATTTTTTAAATTAACAAAACTGCCAGTGCAACAGATTATCCCTATCATCTTCCAACTAAATCTACCAAATCTAACCAGCAAGTAAGAAGACTTGGAAAATATAGGAGAGCCTCTGGAAATATGATAGACAGAATGTGAGTCTTGATTAATGAAGTGTTATAAAAGTATTATTCAAATTTCTACATTATTTTATGCATTAACATTATTTAAGGTATCATGAAAATGCATATGTACATTATACATTATAGCTGGGGTAGAGAATAATCACATCTTAGAGCAGATCTACTGAAACCAATGGGATTCAATTATGGTTTATGTGCCACTTGATTTCAATATATCTATCCTTAAATATGGATCCAAGCCAATATGTTTCTGACATATAAAGCCAACTGTTTGTATTGAATAAAGATAAGATTATGACATGTGAACCATGCACAAATATGAAGGGAAATGTCTGCTAGAGCCATGACAAACTAAATGTGCCTCTGACAGAAATGACAATTGTGGCAAAGATTGAAATCAGAAGGTAGATAATTTTTTTGGAACATTTCTGAATGAGGAGAGATCTCATATATACCCAGGATGGATGTACCTCATGAGAAAACTGCAGGACACTAGTCTCAGTAGGTTTGGGAGCTGGGAGATAAAAGGATCAACTATCATGCTGATAGCCACGGATGAACCTTTCAATGGACAGTCAATTACAAAACCACAGTTTCAAATAACTTTTGAAAATTGCTTATTTACTATTCCAAGTCTACAGAGATCTTCAGAACAAGAAGTTTGAAAAGCCACCTGGTGAGTTTACTTTTCTTCTTAAATAAAAAATTAATTATACATTTTGAGAATTTTAGAATTACATTGACATTTTTATTACAAGGTTGTGGAAATAACTAAATAAAATAAATAATATTTGGTGGGAGCCAGAGTGTTTTGTCCATCTTATGTCAAAACAGAAATTGTAAACATTATTTTACAAATTGAAACTAGAGGGAACTAAAGATACCAAGCAGAAAAGAAAAAGGGAAAAAAGTGTAAATGTTTTTGGTTTTCAGTTAATATGTGGATTTAAAGAATAATACAAAATATTATAGTACTTGAAATACTTCAGGAGTTTTTCTAAGCATGGTGCCAAATATTAGTAGCTACAATAGTAGAAATGTCAGCAAATTGTGCTGCTTCTATGGATAGATTATGTTCAAAATATATTAAATCTGATGCAAAAACAGGAATCAGAAATAGCAGATAATAAAAAAGTCTAGATTATAAGGCAGATAAAATGGAATTTCAAATAATAAGGCAAGAGAATAACCCTGATTAAGACTTTTTACAAACTATGCAAAAGAAACTGGTTAAAGCTTTGAAAATCAAACTGTAATACAAATGACAAATAAGACAATGACTTTTTCCTGGATTTACAAAAGAGGTGTTTGTTAAAGCCTTGTAGATGCCATTGTGATGAGAAAAAGAAAAATAGAAGACAGATCATATATGAATGAATTAAAGATCAAGTTTCTGGAAGTAAAAGGAAGGAATATAGAGTTCATCTGTTTGATCAGAGTTAAAATAAGACAGATTTTTATAAAGCTTTGGTAATGCTTTCTGCTGACATGAGATATGTAAAGTTAATGATTTATGGATTTGCCAATAGATAAGAAAGGAGTTATAGGAAGAAGAGACAGTTTGAGGTCACCCAAAGTTCCATAGAGTGGCAAGCTGGATGACACATAAATTTAATTAAGAAATAAAATGTTTGTAACCTTATAGTTATGGATGTGAGTTCTAGACTCTGTACCAAAGGCAAATCAAACAATTGGAGAAATTTCACATATGCACTCTCCATTCCATTTGGTTTCCAACCTGGAGGTCTTAAAACAGAAGTGGGCTGCTGCTGGTTTGCACCGGTTCTGGTGGACTGGTAGTTAAGATTAGGTACAGTTCAATGAACTGGCAAATCCCACCACTGGCTGACCCTACCCCTGCCCATTTTTCGGCTTGTTTTTGGGTCATTTTCAGGTTGTTTTTGGCCATTTTTCAGGCCAAACCTGGCCTGAAAACCAGCCCCAAAATGGCCTGTTTTGGGGGCCATTAGGGCTGTTTTGGGGCTAAAAATGGTCTGAAAAATGATCTGAAAATGCTCCCAAAATGGCCTAAAGATGGCCCAAAAAACGACCCGAAAAATGACCTGAAAAATGGCCCCAAAATGGCCTGTTTTGGGGGGCATTTTCAGGACATTTTTGGGGACATTTTCTGGGTAAAAATGTCCTGAAAAACAACCTGAAAATGGCTCCAAAATAGCCTGAAAACAGCCTGACAAGAGGCTGAAAAATGGGCAGGGGCAGGGCCAGCCAGTGGTAGGATTAGCCCCAACTGGCTGAATCTTACCTCTTACTTTGAGGCGAGTGGCCGGGACACAGGGCTGGGTGTGATGAGTGACATCACCCACCCAGTCACATGACTAACCGGCCACGCTTACTCAGCCAGAGAACCAGTTGTTAAAAAAATTGCAGCCCACCACTGTCTTAGATTATACAGAGTCCACTAGCATTGAATCTCTGAGTATCAGAATCCAGTTGGGAAAAGGGTGGATACGTCATCAGAATGAATATTCACTGAATGCCTGTATAGTTGATCTATAGCATACTGGTGTCTGGAGATCTCAAGGTCGACCACAAAAGTGCTCCAAAGATTCTATGAAATAAACCATATACTACTGTGAAATCCAGCCAAGGGAACTAGAAGTAGTAGCTGCTGACAGACTCTGCTGGGGAATCCTACGCTATGAAGCTTCCACGGGTTTTAAAGATAGCTGCTGCCAAAAACAGATAGAAAACAGTGAGAATAACACCCACTTGCTACAAAAATGGACTTCCAGTGGCCTCATTGTGTTAGGCTTTGCCCTTCCAGACTGGGACTGCAAAGTCACTCCAGATCCATTGATGAACTACACAACAGTGTGTCTTCTTCGAACCTGAAGGACACATATATTGGAAGTCACTACTTCACATTTTTAAAAAATCTTATTTCCTTGCTTCCTTCCTTCCTAAACAATTTTTTATTCTTTCTATTTTGCATTCACTTTTACTACTGTAATTATTTTTTTAAGTTAAGAAAACAATAGATATGGACAAACTTTGTTAAACTATAGAACATGGGTTTCAGAATTTGCTTCTTGCTTTCTTGATATATACACTGCCTGCAAAAGGCAAAATCAGAGCAATGACAGAGTAATGCCTGACTGAAATATCTAAAAAAGCAAACATACACAAAAATATCTAATCATTCACACAGAAGAAAAATCAACATGAACATTTAGCTTTCATTGTGCAGCATCAAACATGCATTCAAATATTCAGGATAAAGTAGCAGAGCTAAGCTCTTGCTGTCTGAGTTAATATCTTCCGCTGTGCGACTTTTCTACTGCACTGAAAAGGTAGAAAAAAGTAAAAACTGTTACTTGGAAGAATTCCATTTTATCAACAGACAATGAAGTTCAAATCTTCAAAAAGAATCTAAATTGGTATTCTGATTGGTTAAGGCACAGTCACATCTCTTTCCAGTAAATGAACAATTGTAAAAAAAAAATCTTACGTGCATGTGTAAGAGACCAAGCTCCCAGAGTGGATATTTGTCAGCGGCGTTAAGAGATCTTCCAAATCAGAACATATTTTACTATTGCTGTAAGGAAAACAAGCCTGAATTTAAGACAATCTCCCTCTCCAGAAACAATAGTTGGGGAAAAAGTAATGTGCAAATCCATGCAATGCCCACTTTACCTATTCAAATCTGATGTGGTCTTGCCTAGGCAACATGGCAATGAGCTGTCAAAATGTTCCAGCTTTCCCTGCATACAACATAGTTGTCTTGGGGGGGTTGTTGATGCCCTGCCCCCTAAATTGCTCTCAATGAGATTTGTCAAAAATAAAGAAAGTTGTACTAGTGACGGAGATTTCATTGTACGTAGAATCATAGGGCTGGAAGGGACTTTGGAGATCTTTTAGTACAATCCTCTGCACAAGGCAGGAGTCCTTATACCATCCCAGACAAATGGTTATCCAATCTTCCCTTAAAAATCTCCAGTGATAAAGAACCTACAGCTCCGGGAGGCAAGCTGTTCCATTGGTTAATTGCTCTCACTGTCAAGAAATTTCTCCTTAATTCCAGGTAGGATCTTTCTTTAAATGCATTCCACCTGTTGCTTCTTGTCCTGCTCTTAAGTGCTGTGGAGAATATGTCAACCCCTTCATCTCTGGGACTGCCCCCACAAGTACTGGAAGACAACTATTATGTTACCCCAATCCTTCTCCTCGATATACCTAGTTGCCTAAACTTTTCATCATATGGTTTAGACTTCAGATGTCTTATTATCTTTATGTTATTCTCTGCACTCTTTCTAGGGTCTTAGCATCTTTTTTTGTGACAACCAGAATTAGTAGAAGCCATTGTGATGAGAAAAAAAATGAAGAGAGACAAAATCTTACAAATATGAATGAATTAAAGACCAAGATTGCTAGAAGTAAAAGAAGGGAACATAGAGTTGGTCTGTTTGAGCAGTGTTCCAGGTGTGGCTTCAATAGTGCAGTATAGAACAATATTATCACTTCGTGTGATCTCGATGCTATCCTCTGTTGATGCAGCCTAGGAGTGCATTGGATTTTTTGGCAGCTGCAGCACACTGCTGGCTCATACTTAAGTGTGGTCCATAGGACACCTAGATGCCTTCATAGTTAGCACTGTTGAACCAGGTACTTCCTATTCTACACCTGTGCATTGTTTTTTTCTGCCTAAGTGCAAGACTTACCTTTTTCACCACTAAATTGCATCTCATTGTATAGGGCCTATATCTCTAGTATAGCAAGATTCCTACCAATATTTGAATTTATCTTCCAAAGTGTTAGCAATTCTTCCCAGCTTGGTTTCAACTGCAAATCGATGAGCTCCCCTTAGATCTCCTCATCAGTTCATTTATGAAGATTTGAAGAGAAGTGGGTCCAAAATTGAACCTTGATGTACCCCACTGAATACTTTTCTCCCTGCAAATGTAGTTCTGTTGAGGGCGACACATTGGGTGCAGATGACCAGATGTCTGGTAGTGGTATTGTCTATCCCACATTGTACTATCTTACCAAGAAGTAGGCTATAGGCTACTTTGTCAAATGTCTTACTGAAGTTGAAATATATTATATACGCAGCATTTCCTTGATCCACTAATTTAGTCACTTATCAAAAGCAATAATGTTGGCACGGTCTGGATTTAACAAAGCTATACTAGCTTCTATTAATTGCCTTGTTCATTTCACAAATCCACTGCTTGATTAGCTTTTCTAGGATTTTCTTGGGTATTGATATCAACCTGATTGATCTGTAGTTTCCTGTTTTTTTTCTTTAAAAAAAAATTGGAGCCACATAAGCACTTTTCCAGTCCTCTGGTACTTTCCCCATACTCCAGGAGCTGTGAAAGATTTTGGTCAGTGATTTAGAGATCACATCTACTAGATCCTTCAGAATCCTAGGATGTAAACTGCATGATCCTGGAAATTTGAACTCATCTAAAATGGAAATATTTTTTTACTATTTTATGACTATTTTGACCTGCTTTCCTGGTCATCTCCCACAGTGCTGTTTTTGATAGGTTAGACTATTTTTTCCTTTTGTCTGAAGACAGATGCAAAGAAGGAATTAAGCAGTTCTGCTTTCTCTCTGCTGCCGTCATATGCTAAATCATTAATCCCAATCATACCTTGCTATATGCCATGTCCAGATAATTTATTGTTCTACAAAAATATTGTATTTCATTTCATAATATGTGGGTTTTGTTCCCCTAAACATCATAAGACCATGGTCAAGTTCTTATAACATACAGAACCACAAAACTTCCTGTATAATTTTAACTGAGCCTTTGCTAAGTCAGCTTGTGTAAACAGTTGTCTAACCTTAATTTAATTACAAGCATGATTGCAATAGTTCAGTTTTTCATTACAAAAATGTGCTTCAGATTGTGGAGTTGCAAACATACCACGTATCTGTAACCTGTAAAGTCAACCTGTTTTCTAGAATCAGATTACAACTGCAGAGGCTAGCCATGTGATCCCAGAAAAATATATCACTTGCAGACAAGTACAATGGTCACTTACCCATGCACCATGAATCACATACTCCAAATAATTGCCAAGAGCTTTTCAGTCCTACTAATCACCACATTTCAAATTTCATCTCCAGTTCAACCAAAATGGTACAATTCTCCCTACATTAGTTACTTAAATCTGATATAAATATGATGTCACAGGTAATCAGGTATTGCTTTTGCTATGTTTGAAAAAAAAGAAAATCCCTTCAGAGTCAGGACAGTGACTCTTAAACCAGCAAACATATGATCTTGTATTCATATTTGCAGAAGAGAAAGAAAATTCCATTACTTAGAATTAAAGAGAAACATGGTTGAGATACAATGTTTACAAGAATGAATAATATTCTTAAGATTAAAGAAAGTAAAATAATATCAATATGATATGAAGCTGTTATGGCAAAAAACATATCCCACAAATACCCATTAATTTGGGTTGTAATTCAACTCCACAATACATTATACTATGCAAAGGTAAAAGGACCCAACAATATGCTGCCTTTTTGATCATCTCCACAAAAGGTTGATTTGCACGTAGCATGCAGATGAAGGGAAGGGATGTTGTTACTGGGGACTGCTTATCTATAAGGGACCAAAAATGTATGACAGCTGGCTTCAGCAGGTTGCAGACCAGTCTCCATCTATAATGAGAAATGCCCACTGCAGTAAGAGATAAGTGAGAAGTATGACACTGGCCTTTTTTATGGATGTTGAAGAATTGTAGCAATACATTTCCTCCTTTCTTGGTGATAAGCCAAACAATGTCCATGGTGTAAAAGGAAGCTTAGTATTCTGTATATGGCACCACATTAACCTTTTTAAGCAGAAAGGCTAGAGAAGAACATTTGGATGCATTTTATGAGTGTATTGTATATGTTGCATGTGCAACAGTGTTTCTTTATTTCAAACTTTCCTACTTTTCTCTAATACCATTTTGTTGTTTTGCCTGGAAAGCCACTTCTTATTATTCAAGATAGGATGACTTAGATATACATACTTTTAAGAGCAACTTCATTACTGCAATTTTGATTAAATGTACAATTTAAGATCCACAAAGAACATAAAGCAATGCAAAAAAGCGGATTTCAAATTGTAATGCAATTTGTGCTGAAGAAAAATAGAGATTTCAATTTTTTTCTGCATGTAAAATATGTTTGTAACAAAGGAAATTATTAAAATAATGTGTTGACAATGATCTGCATTTGCAGTTATAGAGTTGAATAACCATTTCCCCTGAAAAGAGATATAATGCTATTGGCTTCCTAACTAACACAACTTTTATCAGCTGCCACAAATGGCCCAATCACAAATGTATCATGATATCAGCAATTGCACTTATGTTTTTTAAAAAACAAGAGGAAAGTACAGGCAATCTAAATCAATTGTTGGCAGAAGTGCTTCTTGTGTGTGTCTATATCTATATGTGTATGTATTTGCCCCATTTTCATTTAATTTCAATTGCTTCCCCCATTCACAAATGTGATGGGAGTCTGGTTTGAATGAGACCACAGTCAAGTGTTAATGTGGATTGGTCTGCCTAGATATAGAATATACAGTTGAAAAATATTCCATACAATAGCCAATTGCAAAAAAGGTATCCATTTTAGTTTGATCAAAATTCAAAGTGAGCAACAGATTCAGGTTTCTTTTAGGGGGAGGGAATATTACATTGGAAAGAATTTCTTTTAGAACTGACTCTTCAGAAAACTCTCTCTCTCACACACACGTTTTCAGAATGCTTTGAAATATTTACTCTCTAAAGAAGCATTTTACAGTTTTTTATTGTAAGCATTTATAATTTGCCTCTAAAATGTTTAAATTTAAATTTAAAAAATTCTCCTGGGTGCACATACACCAACATCTCCATGTAGTTATTTCACCCTCTATGTCTGAACAAAGGAAAAATAATAATCTATTTTTTGTGGTTCTCTTATCCAATATACATTTTTAGAGTAATAGCATCCAGACTGTCTTTCCATTCTGTGAAATATACTGTATACAAATGCAGTGTTCCACTTTTAAACAATGAAGATGTTTTATGCAAAATATTTTCAAAAAGCAATGTTATTTCTGCATAAATTTCCATTAAAACAAGTCTAGGAGCTATTGAAGCAAAGCTTCTGAGCTGAAAACTAGAATTATGTATTATTTATTATTGCCATATCTAGGTTGAAGAGGTGCTAAGAGTTGGCAATGTCAAACAAAGGCATAAATAATCTTCAACTGAAACAATTAAATACCCACCACAACATGTTTAGGGGGGGAAATATGACTTCAAAATGAACACTTTCCTCTCATTATTCAAAGGTCACCTATTCTTACAAATTATAAAACAAAATTCACTATCTCTCCTAAGCCTATGACATACTGCAGAAGGAATGCCCATTTGCAAAAATTAAAAATTATAAAATACTTACCTCTCCTGCAGAGTTTCAGCAACAGCAGATCCAGACCATCCAGTGAGTCCTAACTGTGACCCTCTTCTGTCTTTCCCACTACAGTACACTTTGATTCCTATAGCATCCATTTTCTACTTCTTAGATTCTTGAGGTCCTGAAGATTTCAATAGTTTATAATTTGTTGCTCCTAAAAGCACATAACCATTTGCCCTCAATCTATAAGAAAAACCCCAGAAAACAAACCAATAAAAAACTAGCATCAGACTACAGATCTCCAGGACGTCCGGTTTGCACTTCTATTGTGTCAGAGTGGAATACGCAATTGTCCGTGGTTTCGCTCCAAGCTCTCTCGTTGGAGGGTCCCAATCAGGTCAAGAACCACCCTGTAGGGATGGTGAAGAAAGGGGGACTACCTGGAAGGTCGAGGGGAGATGTATCTCCCTTCCCTGGCAAAGAAAACCCACTCTGAAGATGAGCTGCAGTAGTCTAAAATGGCTACCATGAAGACGGGAGGCAGTCCAGGAAACTAGGACTGTGCTGGAGTGGAGAAGCAGTTGAATGGTGTGTGAACTGGGTGACAATATATTGAACTTTAAGGTAACCCCGATAAAATAAGCAGAAAAGAATTCTCGTAAAGAACTGGGCTAGCTGCAATTGGAAAGTAAGAGAAAACTGGAAAACACAAGGAAGCTTTTTTTGGAAAAAGGGAAAATTAAAATGGAAAGCAAACAATTCAGAGAGGAAATTTTTTACAAAAAAGAACAGATAATTGGAATTGATGATTGTACAGGATTTGGCATGAAAAGACATATTTAAAATGCTGAAATTGATTGTTTTAAAAAGAAAATAACAGCTATTACTTGGAAAATTTGCAAACTTTATAAAAGCACAAAGAGATGGGGAAAAAGCGTGGAAAGTAAAAAACTGATGTCAGCCTTCAAGACTCACTTTCCTTTCTCTCACTTCTTTTTGGCTGCCATAGTAACGGGGGGAGGATGAAATTATTGGGCTTTGTGGGGGTGGGAAATGTGCTGGAGGTTTTAGAGAATGAACTGTATAACTTGGGGAAAACTTAATTGTTTATGCTTACTTGCTTGCTTACTGCGCAACTGCAGCTCTTTATCAAACTAGGCCAAGTTCAATGGCCAGATGTCTGCATCACTACCTGAAGATGCCCCAAATGAAATTATATACATCTTTGACTGGATGGACTGTTTAAACTACTGTGGGTGGGAACATTGCCATCACTCTGTATATGTGTTTTTCACACGTAAATGCTCAAATCTAGAATTCCTTTGATGCTACCACTTGCTTTCCAAATAAAGTTCCTTTTTTCTATAACAATGGAGTGTCCTTCTTGGATTTTGAATGGAGCACCATCTGACAACTGAACTAAGAGTGCCACCTGTCAATAAAAGAAATTTTTTGCATATCTCTTCAGACTAATGATCTAATTAAAGTGTGAATCTATAAGGGATTAAAAAAGAACTATATTGTGACAAGACCCCAGAAAGCTGAAATATTAAAATTAAACAGTGAAGGAATATATGAAGGCATTACCCCTGGAACTATTGGTTATTTTTTGTCTGGAACTCTTTGAAAAGGAACAGATGGATTAAAATTGAAAAGAAAGACTTGAGGACATTGACTTTGAAAATAAAAGAAAAACATTGGTTTTAAATAAAATAAAAATATAGACAATTGAATAATTGAATACAATAAGCAAAATAAAGATAAATGAAATATTAAAGAAATAAGGTTGGAACTTTGGGCTGCGAATGAAATGTGGGACAGAATCTGGGACTTATGGACTGAAATACAGAGCATAGAGGAAAATTCAGAAATGGTGATACAAACAATAGAAGAAGAAAGAAGACAGAAGGGGGAGGAATCAGATAAAAGAGAAACCAGCAAAATAGAGCAAAAGTAACAACAAAGTACAAAAGAATAAAAAGGAAATTAAAGCTAAGATGTTAATGATTGACGTAATAAATAAAGGGGAAATATTGTGAAGGTTAAACAAAAGGAAAGGAAACTACAGAAAGAAGAGCAGGAGAGGTGCAGACAAAATTTGATAACTGGGGAAAAAACAGCAGAAAATAGTGAAAGAAGGAATGATTAAGAGAAAAGATGAAAAAAAATGATGACGAATGGAAAGCAAGATAAGAAGAGACAATCAAATATAGTAAAGAGAGTTAGAGACAATGGTTAAAATGGGAATGATGGGGATTCCACATGAAGGGGTATTCTAGTAATTAAAATATACATATATAGATTTGAGGAATTTGGAATTAATAATTTGTTAAATAAATATTATTAAAGATAGATAAAATAACAATTAAAATAAGAATAAGGATTAATAAATTTAATTTGGATATGAAAATAAGATCTTAAGACAGGTTTATTAATTAAGATATATAAATGAATATGGAAGACGTAAGAAATTAATATGCAAGATAGGAAGAAATACCAGGAACCGATAAAGAACATATTATTTATAGTATATAATATTTTAATGGATTATATAATTTGTTATTTACTTAAATAAGGTAATGAGGGTATATGAATATAGCAAAATGATTATATTGTTATTTGTTTATATATTTAGCTAAATGAAAATAAGATGGAAAATACAACCTGTATAAATGTGATGCACTTAGAGGGAAGAGTATGCATGAAATATATAAATATATACAACAGTGCAAAAGTAATATTAAAAGGGATAAAACAATGGATGATATAAATTAAGATGAATCTGTGAAAAATTAACGGAATGAGATGATTTGATAAAATTTGCAAATATGTCGAATACAAAAATATATGATTAATGAATATAGAGAATGACTAAGAATAAAATGAATGATATAAAGTGACATATGAGAATATAAAAAGAGAAATTGGTAATAGATAATGATGTGAAATTAGACAAGAACTGTATCTGTGATTATGGTCATGTTTGATTTAAAATGTAAAAAGCCTGGAACCACATTGTTCACCTAAAGATGTATTTAAAGAAATTAAAATAAAAAATTACTTGTAAAAAAAAAAGACTACAGATCTCCAAAAGAATATGGAAGCATAGCTCCAATTTTAATTCCTAGAATTTGAGAAAGTGGGCTAAAATCCCACTTCCATGGAGCAGCCACTTTACACATAGGTTAAGAAAAATATAAATACATTACCAAGAGAAAGCAGAACACAGTGTGTCTTGAAGGCCACAGGCAGTGGTAATTATTAACAGCTAAATATTATTGCAAAAATGGAGAATGATTCTTACAAAAACAAAGTAAATGGTGTTTATGTTTCTTTTCGCAATGAAATTATGCAGTGAGGTGAAAAGAAAAAAATAAATATACTGTAGTGAAACTTTTAAAAATGCTTTTAAAAACCATTAACAGTACTGAGTTATTTATGTGTAGCCATAGGAATTCCTTCACAAGCACCTACCTAACTGTCCAAAAATAGGATGATGTTGATTTCACATGCCACTACGCATCTCTTTGGCACAGTTGGAGGAACCTGTATATACAATTGTTTTCCTTATTTCCCCACCCTTTGACAAAACATAAGGGCTGCATGTATTTCCTTGTTGCATAAAATAGCTTTCTGTTCTGCACCACTAGTATTAAAAACTAAACAAGCAAACAAATTTGATCCATTGTTGGTATCCAGTTAACACCAGGTGTCAAGTATAAAGTTCCATTATGACATAATTTATTCATTTATCTGGCATCATATTCAGAGGATAGGTTGCTGGGTTTGGACAAAAGTAATTTAAATATTTTCTTTTAAAACATGTTAGAATGTTAAAAATAATGTTAGAATTAATATAGTCCAACATATAATGAAACGTAGCTAAGATACTATAGGTTTATATTTATTTATCCATTGATGCATGTATGCATATTTAGGATTTGAGAAATACACTATTCTTTTCTATGTATTTGATTTATATTCTGCATATACTGTACATTTTCTATATAATATAATTTGTACTACATATGTATACATGCTTTATTTTAATAAAATAACTTTCTATCTAACTGTTTTTTATCTGTATTATTATGATACTTTTCTAAAGCTCCCTCGTATGACATTTATTTCTTCTACTTTAGAAATTCAGTTTTTATTTGCTACAGTGCTCCTAATTTATATCATCTTTTATTTATATTGCATCCTTCTACAGAATACCAAAATTGAACATAAAACCAGGATGTGTTATCTACCTGATATAGGAAACAAAAGAAGTACAAGTAAAATAAATCTTCAAGTTCTTTTTGCTGACATTAAATAGTATTTTTCAATGGTACAATGTGTAAATTAAAAAATAATAATTTTCAGAATATAATATCCAGCATACAGAGCCATTAAGGGAGGTATACTGGAAATGTGCCTTAAGAAATTTTATTATCTTGTATCAGTTCAATTTTCCAGGTTTGCAAAATGACTTCTGAGCAGATTTAGGAAGGATTAAGTTTACAGTGCACAAAAGCCACTATTTGGCAAACTGTCAACACAGTGTAATTGATATTTTTAATTACACTACTAATATGTACATGCTTCTGTTCCCAGTGAACCTCCTCATTGGTGTTAGACAACTTATTTATGGGCCTGATAATTGCTCTGGATATATTTTGCATTATAATCACTAATATTTTAAAACTACTACAAATAGATAAATACACATGCACAGAGACAACAAGAATGAATGAATGCTGTTTTGCAAATGCCTAATGGTAGGAATACCATAGACTGCAAAGTACAATAGTTATTCCACCATGTGTGCAAGGTAAAAAAACGGTAGCAGGCATTATTATTCTGAATATCAGAGATGACTTATGATGTGTATAATATTTTGATAGCACACTAAAAGGCAATCATTAAGGCAAACAATAACTCTATCCATGAATGCTGTTAAACTGATGAGGTTATTTTGCCAGTTGAAAAACACCCCTTAGTATTGCAAAATAATATCATTAGATAAGGGCAAATTATGAAGAATATTAGTTTTTACTTTCTTATATAGTCAAACTAATGCTGTGTTAAACTAACGAAGTATTTTTATTGAACATTTTCCCTATACCTTATTAAAATATTCTCCATATTCCCCCCTCCCTCTCTCCCTTATTTTTATAAATAATTCAAGGTGGCAGACATATTCAACATACTTTCTTCCTCCTATCTTCCCTACAACAACAACCCTGTGAAATGAGCTGGACTGAGAGAGAGTGATTGGTTCAGATTCACAATACAAAATCTTCAGATATGTTGCATGGTTTTAAATTTGGATTGCAACATGTCTGGAGGGCATCAATTTAAGAATGTTGGTACTGTATATACAATGGAAAAATTGAGTATGCAAATGCACAATAACAATAATATACAGAATGAATAATTTCAACAAATAGAGAATATGTTCCAAGATAATCTCAACCACTGCTGTACTTGCTTCAGGCAAGTTTGTGTGTGTGGGTCAGAACTACAATATATGATAATTCCCTACTATTGTACCTCATAAGATATTCCTTAACTGAAATATCATCTTAACTGAAAAATGATGTATTTTCTTAAGAAAAACGTCAAAGTAGCACAGCATTTATCAAAGAAACATCTCTCAGGTTTCTGTCAAGACTACCTCTGATTGTATGGTACCAACAAAAGATTCTCTTCTGCAGAATTTAAAATCCAGAAGCTTTATTTCTAAATATAGACCATATTTTGAAATAAAGCTTTTGGATTTTAAGTTCTGCAGAAGAGAACCTTATTGTGCCTTCATGTTACAGGTCAGTGATCAATTAATGGTTACCTATATGTTTTTCAATGGAAACAACAATCCCTAAGCAAAGATCAGACCCAAAGCCTCAAGAAACATCTTGAGTTGAATCTTTTGACAAAAATAAAATATGACAGAGAGTATTCACTACAATAAAATTCAGATCCACAATAGACTGCAGTAAACTATTCAAATCTACTGGCCATCAAGAACTGATTCTCTTTATTTGTTTGGAGAATTTGGAGTCACCTACAGAGGTAGTGGTGGAGTGGCTAGAATGCACTATTGCATCTCACTGCCAGGAGTTCGATTCTCACCGGCTCAAGGTTGACTCAGTCTTCCATCATTCTGAGGTCAGTAAAATGAGGACCCAAATTGTTGGGGCCAATATGCTGACTCTATAAACTGCTTAGAGAGGGCTATGAAATGGTATATAAGTCTAAGTGCTATTGCTATAAAAATGCCAAACAGGCTAAATCTCATCAGCAACAGAAATAAGACTAAATTTCATAGTAGCAATTGAAATGTTCTTCATTCTCACAGAGAAATACAGATCCAGAGCATGCTTTGCTAAATGAATGAAGTCAGGCATAACCTGATTTGGAAACCACAGCCTTCTGAACAACTCCTGGGCAGTTTCATCATGTACATTGAAGTCTCCTGACACAGCAGAACAATGAGACTTCAGCATTCTGATAAGAACATACTTGTGCCCTAGAAAATGGTACCACACATACAAATTTAATAAAAAAATAAATAAAAACCAAATATATGGAGTGACTGTGGAGAGAAAAAGATCATTTCTTAATTACCTCCTATGATAATTATGGATTAAACTGCAAATTATATGTACATAAAGGTTTAAATAGCAATTCTATGTAATTTTAAAGCCAACATTTTCATGAGCCAATAAGTGATAATATTTTGAATATATCATCCCCCGGTTTATTGTACAAATGTTCCTAATACAACAAAAGTATCTTTATAGTTTACAGAAGTAACTTAAATCAAGTAAACCTTAACTTAGAAGATATTCAACCTAAATGCATAGCAAAACACTAAAAATAATTTTATTCAATCATTTATTTCTGTTGTTGAGGATGACATATTTTTAACACATAAAAGTGACCCGATGCCATGTTGCAAATTTCAGCTTGGAGAAAATATTACAATCAAGTAATTGTACACTCCTTATGTTAAAAGAAAAAAACAGGAGAGGGAAGAGAGAGAGAAGTTTCCAAATGAATATGCCAAATTAATTAGAATGAAAATATTAGTGGGGGTTGTTCTATTAAACTGGAAAAGGAGGAGGACAACTTAAAGAGAGTTAGCAAAGGTAAAATAATGTTCATTTTTTTAAAAATGAGAACAATCCTTTGTATTCAACTTTGTACTCGTACATCATAATGTTCCAGTAAAAGCCCATTTTCCCTTGAGATAATAAAAGAATTGAATTTTTCCTTATCGGTCATCTATTTTTCTAGCTATAGCTATTACTCCCTCTCTGTGGTTGCTAGGCAACAAGAAATATTAATAGCTGCTTTTATTAGCTTAGCTTTAGCAGCAGAGTACCAGAATGAGAAAATGGAAAACATAAATGTGTTACATAAATCTTTCAACCTTTCAGGGTTTGTGTTAGTCTCTGTTTTCATAATGATTTATTGAAGTGATGGTTCATTTATGAGAAAAAGGAGTGTGAAATAAGAAAACGGAACATTACCCTGAAGGACTGTTTGAAAATAAATAATTATAGGAGGTGAAGAAAAGCTGTTTAAAACCATTTCTTTGAGTTTTATAAAATTTAAAAAGACATATTTCTTTCATTTATTGCCTCTGACAAAAACACTAGCAAAAGATTGCCAACTGGCCTCCGATTAATACAAAGAAAAGCAGCTTGGAATCTGATTGCATTATAAATATTCCTTACTACTGACTTACATTTAGTTGTTTAAACAGGGAAATATTAATGAGCAGAATTTTAAAATACCTTATAACAAAAACAGATTTTAAAAAATCCTACTGAAATAGAAAAGGTCCAATTCAGAGAATTACAGAGAAAGCTCAGCACATTTAAAATTGTTCACTTGTCCCTGTGTCAACAGTTTCTGCTGTTACATTTCATATGCTCAGTGATCAACATTTACCTCAGTTTGTTTTCATAAGGCTGCTAATTTGGAATTCAATTTGTTTTGCAGCTTGATTTGAGTAGCTCTACGATCTGCTTTATTGCAGCGACACCAGCAACAGGCCTGGGGAGTCTATTGCTATATTTACATGGTAATTTTTTCTCATGGCACTTTATAGTTGTTTTTAAACATTGTAATTGAGAAAAGCAACAACATTTTAGTTTCTACAGGAAGATGGGAGCTTTTGTCTATACCGCTTGAACGTCCTTTCTGAGCCAGATTTTAAAATAAAACGCGATAATAAAATAATACCATAAGCTAAATCCCGGGAGTCACTACATAAAACTAAAATGAATGCAATCATTGTCTTTATTATTTATTATTTTTAAAGCAAATATATGTAGTACTGCTATATAAAAATGGGGAAATACTGCCAGCTCATAATTTTTTTACAAGTTACTAAAATAAAGATGGGAACAGGCATTACTCAATGACACTGGATAATACTGCAAATACTAGTTTACATTTAGAAGTCGCATAAAAAAGCTGTTCTAAATTTCATCCTAGTGACTGTGTTAGGGCATGTTTTAACAAGCAACAAACAATTATTATACAATTTGCATTAACTATCCACAATAGAATTGTCCAAAAGGCATATTTTTACATAGGTGAAGATGATACTATGTTACCTACACATGACCTCAAATACAATAGTGTTTCAATGTATGCCACTGACTGGCTCATTAACATATAATATGACATAACACATAGAGCCAGTTTGGTCTAGTGGTTAAGGCACCAGTCTAGAAAGTGGGAAACCATGAGTTCAAGTCTTGCTTTAGCCAAGAAAGCCAGCTGTGTGAACTCGGTCTCAGTCCCAACTCAACCCAACTCATAGGGTTGTTGTTGTGGGGAAAGTAGGATGAGGAAGATATGTTTGCCACCTTAAGTTATTTGTAAAAATAATAAATGTTAAATAAAAATTAAACAAATAAATAATTTTTTTTCTTTATTAGCCTTTGTGAAGGAATGTGGACCTCACGATGAGGAATTAATGCATTATTAAGGGTAGAATTTCAGAAAAGACTTTTCAGTCCCTGCTTTGATTTTGCTTGGTAAAGATGGTGTAGACAGGCTTTCAAGATTCTGCAGTTCTACTCTACAACCATAAAGAGCATTTCTAGACTCCCTGCCATGCCCCTTTCTTGACCTTGCCTGCTTTGAAAGGATACATCCCTGAGTTGGCTGATAGGAATGATCATGAATAACCATGCCCAGGATATTTACATAAAATGCAAAACTTTAGTAAAAGAAATCATTATTTCTTCATGTAACATGCCAAGTTAAAACCAATAAAGACTAATAGTCTGGAACAAATAATAGTCATCCAACTGTAATATATTAAACAAAAGTCAGTCATGTGTAACACCCACCACATCCAGGTAAACTAGACAGGACAGGACTAGATGAGCTAATTCCACTTTATTATAAGACTACATTAACAGAATGCTGTAAGTCTGAAGATATAATTTCCCACCACTACTTTTAATTGTCTGATCAATTATGTTTCTTCCTCCAACCATTAAGTCAGTGGGAGGGAGGCATTCCTTGTCTGATCATTTTCTAGCAGCATCTCTTCCCCTCATTCCTCAATGTCATTCTCATATACCATTGCTCTGGTATGGCTCTGTTTTTAAGTTGAGATTTAGGGTATTTTAAACATTAGAAAGAATAATGAGTCAAAAGTTAAAAACACATTCATGGAAATGATTTCTGTTCTGAGGAATGATTCCTATTCTGTGAATTCAGATTGAACCTTTTAGACTCAGAGTAGCCTTTCCAGTGAATCAGATGTTCCAGCCACTTTTTCCTGCACCTTGAATCAGAGTATATTCCATTTCACCGTTATTTTCCCTATCCACCAGTAAAGGGAGGAAGGGGAAAGAATTGTTAGCAATACCTAATGGAAGGATGAATGAATCTTCACAGAAGCGGGAAATTGCAAATAAAAGACCATTGGATTAATTTGCTGGATAACTGGGAAGAAGTAAATACAATTTGACTCCAGTTTTCTAAATAGACTGGTAAAAGGTAAAAATTTGATTGAAAGCTATACCAAAATCCATTACAAACTTGCTTGTGTGTGCCTGTGGCCATCTTGTATACAACTTATAACTTTGACAAATCTAGATGTTCCTTTGAGATTGCTGAGCAGCTTGTCTTTCATGTAGAAGGCATAAAGAACAGCAGATGCCAGAGTTCAGGAGAACCAAATGTTGAATGGTAGCCATAGATTGTTTTAAAAAGACATATGCCTATTGATGAATATACTGAATTGTTACATGCAAATTCTGCAAGAAACAAGAGTATAGATACCCGAAGTACTGTCCTAATAAATTGATAAATACCTCATTAATTAATAAATTGATTACTATAAAAACCATCAAGTAATCCTATTGAGGGGGAAGATCAAAAATGAAATCCATTGCAACAGAATCCCAGAGTCCCATTGGTGAAAGGAGGAGTCAAAGTAAACCATCTGGCCTACCAGAAACAATATTGGCCCAGTGACAAACATGATAAGATGAAACTTAATTGTTGACATCTGCTGTTACTCTTGACCACTAAAGCTCTCTGAATATTCAGCTTGCAAAATTTTAAACATTTCCCCATGGTCCTGCAATTCTAT